>LPNX010825461.1:34802-118073 GCA_001517045.1 Pseudotsuga menziesii | reverse complement strand
GCTTTGTAATTTTTTATCTTGTTAATTTTAAGAGATTCATCAAGAGCTTCCTTAATCTCTCTCCTCGCATTTTTACAATCAGTATCATACCAAGGGTTGGTTTTTCTATTCCTTTTATTACTTGAAACTTCAATTGAGAACTTGTTAATGGAAGAAGAGAGGGTTGTAGTAAAATTTCAATGTTGTATGTACTTGATAAAGGAAGCAAATTAATTTTTAACTCATTTATAAAAAGATCTTTTTTATTCCTATCAAAGATCAAGTTCTTTTGGTTATAAGGATTATCCTCTATGGGATCTCTATGTATGGCATAGTTGAGAGTTACTATTAAAAGTTTATGATCCGAATCAGGCTCATGGTATTTACTTTACACATTAGTAATTTATTATTAACATTAAATCCTTTATCCTTAAACATAACATATACATATAAAAAATATTAATATAGAAAATAATAAAACGAAATGCATTGAATTGAATAATAAAAATGAGTAACTTCATTACCTACATTTAGATTTATTAAAGTACTTATGTATATGTGATATTAAAAAGATAAAATATTTATCTAATATCAACACAATTTTTTTTGTATATGTAGAATATATATGTGATATTAATAAGATAAATTAACAAAACTATTAACAAAAAATATTTATTTAATATTAACAAAAATATTTGAAAGATATTTTAATGTGATAGTTATATATAAGAAAAATATTGATGATGATGATGATGATGGTTAACGTCCCTTGAGACCAAACTTTGGTCTATCGGACCTAAAGAAGAGAATTAATTAGTTTGCTTTAAAGTTATATTTCTATGCTCAAAGAGCTTGGAAAGAAGCGTCCCGAGCTTACTATAATTTTGACAAGCTAAAAGGCTAAGAATGTCGGTATTGTAACAAAGATTATGAAACTGGGATCTAATGTGGGTGTATGCAGGGCACTCTAAGAGGAAGTGAAATAATAATAAAAATTACAAAAATAAAATATACAAAATGAGATATGATTAAGATAATGTAAAATAATCAAATTAATTTGAAATTAAATCAAAATTTATTTTTAAATTATTAAAATAAAACTTATAATTTATTATAAAATTAATGTAATACTTTTTATACATTTGTTTTAAATTACATAAAATTTGATTTAACATTATTGCAATAAAATTTAAACTTGTTCTCAAATTAATATGATAAAATTTATTTTGTAAGTTTAAATTTAATAATTATAAAAAATTATATATATGATAAAATTTCCAAAATTAAGTATTAATTTTTGTTATAAGTAGGTGTTCAATAAGTTTTGTAGCGGACTTATTGCAAGATGCATCAAAATCCATTTTGAATGCATTATTTGCACTTACAACAATTTAAATACACTTTATTCTTTTATTTTCCAAGTGATTTTCAACATGAATGGACATTAAATATTCAATTAAGTAGCCATGGAAATATTTTTGAAAAGATAATATTGCCGTGGAAATATTTTTGCAAAGCTAATATTGAAACTAGTATTCAAAATCATGTCTTTAAAAGTGCATTTAAAAAATAGCCATGGAAATATTTTTGCAAAGCTAATATTGAAACTAGTATTCAAAATCATGTCTTTAAGAGTGCATTTAAATAATAAAAACATGTATTTAAGAATGCATTTAAATAAATATATTGTTTTAAATGTTGTTAATTCATTTGATATAAAGAAATTTTATACAATTTGATTAACGAACTTTAACAATAGGCGAAACTTGAAAGGGATAAGCTTTGAATAGAGCCAAATGCTATGCACGTGCTAGCTGGCTCATTAAAAGATGGAGTGTTTGAAACAAACAAAGTGGAGTGGGGCGGTAGTATCAAGGAAAATATGAAATCATATGGGTAAAACTAATAACAAGGTAAAAGTGGAGGGAATTTCAAGTAAATCATGCAAGGCTTATTATTAATGTTTGGAGGCAGTATTGTGAGCCGTTAGATATTAACTTGTTAGAGATCTAGTAGCTTACAGTACTGTCGTCAGAGCATTTATTATTCTGTTGCATGTAAAATATTTTTAGCCTACTTTACGACGAACAATATTTAATATGTAGTAGAGTAATAAATGCTCGGAGGGCAGCATTCTAAGCCGTTAGATCTTAACCTGTTAGAGATCCAATGGCTTACAGTACTACCCCAGAGCATTTTATTTTTTTACGGAAACGATTAAATTTTATTAAAGACTGGCAAATGGGCTGCCAGGGCCTGTACAATTCATTTCCAAAGCTGCTGCACTAAACTTCTTTTCCGGCTTCACAAGCAGATCAGAATCAGGAGTTGGAAGATGGAATATGCCCAATAGAACAGGAAGATCAGTCCTCTAAAACCTTAGGGGATCGGATGAATAGATATTTCACCGTTTACAATAAGTTGCCCCTTAACTGCCCCAGAGCATTTATTACTCTGCTGCATGTAAATATTTTTAGCCTACTCTACGGCGAACAATATTTAATATGCAGTAGAGTAATAAATGCTGGGAGGGCAGCATTGTGAACCGTTATATCTTAACCTATTAGAGATCCAATGGCTTACAGTACTGCCGCCAAAGCATTTATTACTGTACTGCATGTAAAATATTTTTAGCCTACTCTACAACGAACAATATTTAATATGCAGTAGAGTAATAAATGTTGGGAGGGCAGCATTGTGAGCCCTTAGATCTTAACCTGTTAGAAATCCAATGGCTTACAGTACTGCCGCCAGAGCATTTATTACTCTACTGCATGTAAAATATTTTTAGCCTTACTCTACATGCTAATTCCATGTAAAATATGTTTAGCCTTACTCTACATGCTAATTCCATGTGCTTGAAGGTTGATTCTACTCTTTAAGTATTGGGCTTCGCCACCTAGTATCACCAAGTGCAGAAAAATATGTTTATATGGTTGTCTAACTATTTTCACAAGGTACGAATCCAAATACAATGGCTTGACCAGGTGTGTAACAAACATGTAAGACGCTTGCCTATAGAGTAGGCCCATGAAGATAAGTGCCATATACAGGTTTGCATGGATTGCCAGTGGCTTGTTAAACCATGCTCTCAATAATTTCTTGGGTTTATCGAATCTTTGCCACCATTTCAAGCTATGTGTTTGTAGTATGTGTGTATCTCTATTCACGTTCGCATGAAGAAGCCCTGCTTTAAGTACCGCATGAATAAGGTAACGCATCCACTAGGCTAGAACGACCGCACCAGGAAGAAGTAATCAAATCACAATTAGCGTGGGGCAAACCCCAACCCCATCGCGGGTACTCGAATGCATTTTTTCTTGCTGAAGATTTTTCATTTCATGTGCGAAGTCGCTTGTCCTTCTGAGGGCAAGCAACTTTATCTATGATCGACAGGATTGAATCAATTGCTTTGAGGTTGTTGAGCACCTTGCTCACTGAATAGAGGTACATTGTTTATGGGCATGATGAGTGAAAGGCAGACCCCTATTCACGTCCCTCATAATGTTGATACTGATATATTGGTCATGCCTGCTTTCCTCTGTGCATAAGAAGAATGTGTAATTCATGATATTACAAACTGCATGAAGTATAGCAATGGGAATACTTTTTGCATCTCAACCACTCTCTGGATAGGAGCGCAGGAGCACAATTTAATATGAACTTCAAGCTCATTTAGGCATGTTGGACCAAGTCCCTTTCCTTCAAGGATCTTTGGAAACCTTCCTTTTAAGCAAGGGGTCGTTCCAGGTATTTAGGAAAGGTTCAAGGACATATTTTCACCTATTCAGCAAGTTGACTAGGCCTGGATGGATTGCTTACAACAGGCAAATCGAGAAAAGCTCTCTTTAAAAATGTTTTTCCTAGGGATATAATCTCTTGCATTTTCCATGCTAAACAAGTTGCACAGTGAAACGACTTTGTTTTTTTATTGATTTAGATGGAGATGACATAGTACTAACATGGGAAGAAGGAGATGCATGACCCACCATCATTTTGTCTTTTGGGAAAGTTATTCGCAAAAATTGAAATTTAAGTTCATGTATTTGCTAGCTCGCTTGATTTGTTTGCGCAGTCTCTAAGTTCCATATGCAGAAAGAACCCTTCTAACGAAAAAATCGAAATATGAGGGGTTGGTTCCATAAGCAAAAGGAACCCTTCCAAGGAAAAGCAAGGAAGATGAGGGGTTTCCTCGAGCAAATCGGGACAGGCATGAAGGAGAAGGAGGGGAATTTCATATTGCATTAAGGGGAAGGAGGAAATTTAGATAATTGCATGAATAATGTCGCATCAACAACTTTTGAGGTAATATGCAAACAAAATTTCAAGTTAAGTTATTCATTTTCAGTTACAGTGTCACGACAATCCATTAATTTCAGTCCTAGAGCATTTGTTATGTTAATTTAATGTGGCCACTCATATTTGACTAATGAACTTCTCAGATGCCTTTACTTACAGTGGTGTTCGTTATCTGTGAGCTAAGCATCTTAGTTTCTTATTTCCTGCATTGTAGTTGACAGTAGCATACATTGATCGTTATCTATCACAAAACCATGTTAACATGCATATATTGCAACTTCAAAAAATCTCTTGCATGTTAATTGTCCCGTGAATTTTGTAAAGCACATTTATGACTTGTGAATATGGTTTTGTGACTTGAATCCCAAAGAAGGGAAGTAGCACTACTAAGCAACATCTCATCTCTTCAATTTCTCCCAAAAATCCTTAGTGCCAAGGTGTGGTAAATGTTAGCCAAAACCAAGCCGACTAAACTTGAGTTTACCGCTCAGTTAATATTAAAAATTTAATTTTCACTTTTCACGCCGACCTTTTTTTCTTTTTCCACTAGTCGGGTGAAACTTGTCTATCTCCCGACTAGACAAGTCTATCAACTTTGTTGGCCTTTAGACCCGACTGATTTACTTCAACTTACTTGTCGGTTCTACCGACTGATTTTACCTCGACCACTTGCCACTTCGAAGTCGGCTGACTTCGACCTCTAAGTCAGCTCACCTCTTCGACCACTCAAGTCAACGACCTCAGTCGGTTGACTCAACCGACCTTATCGGTTCACTTTGGTCAAAATCTACAGAGAATTTTTCTTAGTTTAAGAGACTTAAGAAATTACAAAATTTTTTCACTTGTGAGTAAGATAGAGTAAAATAGACACATTAACAAATCCAAATAACTTATAAAACATATGCCCAGATATGTAGGAAGACTTGAGTCGACCAATGTGCCGTAAAACCCTGAAACTTTCACGCGGTGATAAAATTATGGTTTCTTGTTCTTTCACTCAATTGTAATGGTAAAAGACATTTACACAAGTAAATCTGGAAATATTGTGCGGCCAAATAAACACATTCAACCATAAACTATTTCATATATATAACTTATGCGGAAATAACAAAGTATTACAAACTTGTCAGTCCAGACTTGTTGGCTCAGACTTGTCGGCTCACCGACTGAATCACTTACACATAAGCTTGAGCTTCAACTTCTCTTTCTCACCCTGAGTTCCTCTGTCTCTCTCTATGTCTGTAAACTGATTTACAAATTTCTTCTTCTATTTATAGGCAACCTGAAAATTGCTTCTACATGGGTCGATTGACTGACCATCAAAGACTGTAATAACTATCTACCTAACAACTTAGCTTCATAAATAAATTCGACTGGTTTACATTGCCGAATCGTGGACTCTTCCCTCTTGCCAGACTAACCGACAAGATCTTGACTAGTACAGACCCTAACAGAGGCGGCTAAGAGTCAGGTACGGATCTGCGAGTAATTACTTTTTCCAACACTCCCCCTTAATTATAAGTAGATGGGGATTTTTTTTTTAAAACAAAATTTACAAAATGTTTCAGAGCTTAGACATGCTCTATTTATGACAGAGTTCATTGTGGAGAACTTGTCATTCCAAGATAACTACGCAGATACTGGAATGTGTCCTTTGCCAATGGTTTTGTAAAGATGTCTGCAAGTTGGTCTTTAGACCTGCAAAATTCCAAACAAATTTCCTTGTTGTTCACCAACTCTCTTATAAAATGAAACCTTGTGTCGATGTGCTTGGTTCTCTTGTGAAACACATGATTCTTTGATAATGTTATGGCTGAATTGTTGTCGGTTCTTGATGGTTCTGTGACAAGTCTTTTAAGACTCTTCTCATCCAGACAGCTTGACATGCAACACTTGTCGCTGCAACATACTCTGCTTCAACTGAAGACAAAGTTACAATGGGTTGTTTCTTTGAAGCCCATGAAACAACACCTGTACCAAAATTAAATGTGTACCCAGATGTGCTCTTCCTGTCATCTATGCTGCCTCCATTGTCACTGTCAGTGTAACCAATGAGTTTAAATTTTTCTGAGGTTGAATACATAATACCAAGATCTTTTGTGCCACTTACATACCTTAGAATTATTTTACCTGCTTGCCAATGTGAGTCCTTTAGTGACTCCATGAACCTTGAGATCAGACTTACTCCATACATAATGTCTAGTCTTGTCACTGTCAAATACATAAGGATGCCAACAAGCCTTTTGAACATCGCAGGATCTACAGTGGATCCTTTATCGTCCTTGCTCAATTTTAAACCTGTTATTACTGGTGTTGGGGCTATCTTGCAATTAGACATGTTAAATCTTTTTAAAACTTCACTTGCATACTTAGACTGTGATATAAAAATACCACTTTCAGACTGCTGAACTTCAATTCCCAGAAAAAACTTCATAATCCCCAGATTAGTCTTTTGAAATTCACTTTCCATGACTGATTTAAAATCTGCTACGTCATCTACATACATGCAAACAATTAACATCTTACCTTGCTCATCGACTTTGGTGTACAAAGTCGGTTCACTTTCACTTCTGTGAAATCCATTTTCAGTAAGATAGGAATCAATCCAACTATACCAAGCTCTAGGAGCTTGCTTCAAACCATAGAGTGCCTTTTTCAGTCTGTACACTTTATGCTCTTGATCTAGAACTTCATACCCTTGTGGCTGTTCCGCATATACTTCCTCTTCTATATAGCCATTTAAGAATGCCGACTTGACATCCATTTGATGAACATGCCATTTGTTTTGTGCAGCAATGGCCAAAACTGTTCTGACTGTATCCATGCGTGCAACAGGTGCAAATGTTTCATTGAAGTCGATGCTGGGTTGCTGAGTAAACCCTCTTGCTACCATTCTTGCTTTGTGCTTCTACACATTCCCATCAACATCTTGCTTTGTCTTGTAAATCCATTTGACACTGATTACATCCTTGTCTTTTGGTACATCAACCAGTTCCCATGTCTGGTTTTTCTCAATGCATTCTATTTCTTCATCCATGGCTTGTGCCCATACTTCTTCTTCAACGCTTCTTCAAATGTTAGTGGATCATATATAGGGGAAAATAATGCAAAGAGAGAGAATGAATTTGGTGTATCAGCTTCATATATCTCTTGTAAACTTCTTGTCTTCACCGGTTCTGTCGATGTCGACCTTGACAAAATGCTTGATGGAGTCTGTTGTCCTCTTGGTGTACTTGTCGATGTAGCTTGAGCTGCTACTTGTGTCAATGGTCCTTGTGTTGAACCATGTCGTGGTGTCATGGGAGTCGACGGTGCTACGACCGGTTGACTTACATGTGGTGTTTGAACCACTTCCTCTTCCATATCATCATTGTCGACATTCGACACAATGTTGACATTTATGTCGACAGTTCCATCCCATGATTCGTTCTTGACAAATTGAACATCTCAACTGATTATCACTTTCCTTGCGACAGGGTCATATAACTTGTATGCTTTTGTGTCTTCTGAATAGTCGACAAAAATACATTTTTGTCCCTTCTTGTCTAGCTTCCTTCTCAGCTCATTTGGAATATGAGCATATGCAACACAACCAAAAACTTTTAAATGTGAAACACTATGATTCATATCTGTCTATGCTTCTTGGGGAACTTTGTTCTTCACACTCTTTGTCGGACACCGGTTCATAATGTATATGGTAGTTGCGACTGCTTCTCCCCAATATTCATTTGGCAAATGCTTGGCTTCCAACATGTTGCGAGCCATCTCCATGATGGTTTTGTTCTTTCTTTCGGCAATACCATTCTACTGAGGTGTATATCATGTAGTGAATTGTTTCTGTATACCATGGGTCTTGCAAAAACTCAGAAATTCATTTGAAACATATTCACCTCCTATGTCGGTCTTTAAGATCTTGATGCGATGTCCACTCCGGTTCTCCATGAGTGCCTTGAACTGCTAAAAATAACTAAATGCATCAGATTTATGTTTCAAGAAATATACCCATGTTTTTTTGAGTAGTCATCAATAAAAGTTAGAAAATATTTGCAGCCACCAATGGATGATGTCTGCATTGGACCACAAATATCAGAGTGCACAATTTCAAGTGGTGTGCGTGCTCTATAGGACTTTCCGACTATAAAAATATCTATGTGTTGCTTGCCAAAAATGCAGCCTTCACAAACCCTCTCTGGTCTGTTGATTAATGGTAATCCCTTCACCATATTCTTTGTGTGCAGTAGCTTCAGCCCACCAAAATTCAAATGTCCAAATCTGAAATGCCACAACTAGGATTCATCCTGAACTTCTGTCTGAAATGCAGCTTGCAAATTAGCGCTACCATTTTCTCTCTTGTCGAGGAGCTCGACTGTTTCTTCACTTTCTACCTTGAATGCAGCTCATGTGTTTGTCTTCCCTTTCATGTTGGGAACTATCCTTAATGAAAACAAGCAGTTGCTTGTCATTGGCACTTTTGCTATCAGCTGGTCGCTTGGACACTTGTCTTTGATCACACAGTGATCATCTTCCATGTAGACTCTGTAGCCTTTTTGTATCAGCTGTCTAATGCTTAACAAATTATGTTTCAAACCTTCGACATGATAGACATCAGGGATATACTTACTCTCCCCCTGTTTGGTTAGAATATCAACAGTGCCTTTTACTAAAATAGTAACTTGGACATTGTTTCCAAGTGTAACATCAGTTTTAACTGAATTGTCTAGACTGGAAAAAAAGTTTAAATTACCAGTCATGTGGTTGCTGCCTCCTGAATCTAAGTACCATATGTCATGTGGACTTTCTTGAACATCATTGCATTCAAGTGGAGATGTCGATGCCATTAACATTGCACTTGTCGAAGTGCTGGTACTAGTCGACTGATTTGGGCTTTTCCTTCCTTGGTCATATTGTTTCTTCCTGCATTCATATGCATAATGACCAAATTTCTTATAGTAGTGACATTGAATTTTTGATTTATCAAACCTCTGGCCACTTGGTTGACTTGGGTTCTGATTATCTCCTCTACCACCGACATTTGTAGGACTTCTACCTCGTCCTCCTCTTGAAAAACTTCTTCCTCTACCTCTGAAGTTGTTTCTCCCCCTGCCTCTGCCATGGCTTATGGATGACTGTGCTACGAATGCATCTTCCAATGATGTCTGTGTTCATGATTGATGGGTGAAGCTTGCAACTCATCAATGGTAAATGCCGTCATGCATGTGTGTTCTTCTAAGGTCACAACCAAGTTTTCAAATCTTGGGGGAAGACTTCTAAGATTTTTTTCAATATCCCTTTCGGTCTTCTATGGCTTCTCCATGAGATTTCAGTTGGTTTATCAACCCAACAACTCTAGTGTAGAATGTGTCTACATTCTCTGAATCTTTCATGGACAGAGATTCAAAATCTCTTCTCAGAATCTGCAGCTTGGATGTCTTTACCTTATCCAAACCTTGATAGACAGTCTCCAATGTATCCCATGCTTGCTTAGCATTAATTTTTGCTGCTATTCTTGGGAGTATGCTCTCATGCATAGCTTGATGTATGTAGAACAGAGCTTTTCCATCTTTCTTCCTCTGTTCTCTCAACACATCTTTCTCAGCCTGTGTGAGATTGTTATATGCTGTCATGTTTGTTGGTTTTGCATAACCATGCTAGACTGTCTCCCAGACATCTTGACCTCTAAATAAAGCCTTCATTGTTAAAGACCAATATTCATAATTCTTTCCTATAAAAGTTGGAGTTTGCAATGAACTAGAAGTGGAAGCCATTTTTAATTTTTTAATAAACTTTCCTTAGAAAATTAAATTTCCACCTTTTAAGACAAGATTTATTTCCTAAATCTTGAGCTGATATAAACCTTGCTCTGATATAAACCTCGCTCTGATACCAGTTAGCCAAAACCAAGCCGACTAAACTTGAGTTTACCGCTGAGTTAATATTAAAAATTTAATTTTCACTTTTCACGCCTACCTCTTTTTCTTTTTCCACTAGTTGGGTGAAACTTGTCTATCTCCCGACTAGACGAGTCTATCAACTTTGCTCGGCCTTTAGACCCGACTAATTTACTTCAACTTACTTGTTGGTTCTACTGACTGATTTTACCTCGATCACTTATCACTTCGAAGTCGGCTGACTTCGACCTCTAAGTCGGCTCACCTCTTCGACCACTCAAGTCGGTGACCTCAGTTGGCTGACTCAACCGACCTTGTCAGTTCACTTTGGTCGAAATCTACAGATAATTTTTCTTAGTCTAAGAGACTTAAGAAATTACAAATGCTTTTCACTTGTGAGTATGATAGAGTAAAATAGACACATTAACAAATCAAAATAACTTATAAAACATATGCCCAAATATGTAGGAAGACTTGAGTCGACCAATGTGTCGTAAAACCCTGGAACTTTCACGCGGTGAGAAATTTATGGGTTCTTGTTCTTTCACTCAACTGTAATGGTAAAAGACATTTACACAAGTAAATATGGAAATATTGTGCAGCCAAATAAACACATTCAACCATAAACTATTTCATATATATAACTTATGTGAAAATAACAAAGTATTACAAACTTGTCGGTCCAGACTTGTCAGCTCAGACTTGTCGGTCCAGACTTGTCAGCTCATCGACTGATCCTTTTACAGAGCTTCGGCTCTTCAACTAAATCACTTACACAAAAGCTTGAGCTTCAACTTCTATTTCTCACCCTGAGTTCCTCTGTCTCTCTCTGTGTCTATAAACTGATTTACAAATTTCTTCTTCTATTTATAGGCAACCTGAAAATTGCTTCTACATGGGTCGATTGACTCACTATTAAAGACTGTAATAACTATCTACCTAACAACTTAGCTTCAGAAATAAATTCGACTGGTTTACATTGCCGAATCATGGACTCTTCCCTCTTGTCAAACTGACCAACAAGATCTTGACTGGTATAGACCTTGACAGAGTCGGCTAAGAGTCAGGTACGGATCTGCGAGTAATTACTTTTTCCAACAGTAAATTGATTTCTTAAGTCTTATACTCTGAAAACATTATGACGGTCTCTCAAATTAGTTGGGTTTGTATGTCAGGGAAAAACATATAATATTTAAGTTGATTCTAGGTTTAAAAGAACTGATTGAGGTGAGTTACACCAAGCCCAGTCTTTTGCTAAATTATGGCTTACTTAAGGTTCCTCTTTATCTGTAGTGATTGAAGAATATAACTCAAATCTACGATATGATGTAGTTTTTCAGGCCCATCTAGTTTGTGAGAACAATAGTGCATGCCACCTATATCTCGGCTCTCTCCGGTAAGTAATAATTCCTGAATTGTTTGAATTCTTCCTCGCATAGGTGAGTAAGCACATGGCCATGGATTTGGCTCAAATTTTACACACACTGCCCTTACACCATTATATGGCGAGTTTCATTGGTAGTCCATCTTTTTCATTTGAAAGATCTGCAATATATATAGATATAGATATATATTGTATGTAACACTACCAAAGTAAAATCATTAATCAAAGTTATTATTTTACTTATATTTACTTCTATATATATATGCTTGTTTCACTTGAAGGAGGTGGCAACTTATCTTTGAATTAAGGAGGGGAATTGTAGATTGGAGATCCAAGATGGAGCAGTTGGATGCCAATATCACAATGTTGTTGACTTTATATTGCTCTCTCTTCATGGCTCATCAACCTGCCCAGAATTTGAATTTCCTGGTTGTGGTCGTCCAGGACGTGCCCATCTTTTTGCAGCCTAGTTAGGCATGTTTCCACCTCACTGACCACCAGGCCTAGAATTTGACGTTTCACAGAAAGTTTTTTTCATTTTTACACGTATTTGATATGTAATTTTTTTATAAACATGTCAACATTGACAGGTAAAAAAATATTTAAAACGTCGATTTGACGTTTATGAATTTAGATCACCCGTCAAAATTTTTAATACCTATGTTAACTACTAAAACTTAGCTGACAGTTATTGACCATTATACTGGGTCAACTCCTGGACTGCTCTTAATTTCTAGTTAATTGAGAAACACATAAATGGTAGACTTCTCTATTCAAGTGTATGTGTATTGTATTTATTTATATTTTGTGTTTCTAATTATATTATTAGTCTTCAGTTCTAAGCCTTCAAATTTTTCTAAGGAGAATCTCTAAAATTTTCTCCTTCAAAATTTTATAATTTACTTAATTAGTAAATTTCTATATAAATATTTTACTCATATTTATATATAATATAAAAAAAATATTTTATTCACATTTATATATAATATTAAAAATAAATTGACACTCAGCAAAATTGGTTAAACCGTTAAATAATAGGCATGAAAAACTTGAAACCGTTATTAAAAATTTATTGACAGGCACAAGAAAATTGAATTTCCAGGCCTGCTGGCCACTACACATTGCCTATGATTGGAATCCCACCTGCATACCTGCATTTTAAGAACACAAATTAATGGATTGCGGGTATATTAATTATCATTAAACTTGCTTATAATGTTCTTACCATTCAGAGGTTTCCACAAGAGAGTTGCTCTAGAATTTATCCTGGAGGTTTGCATAAGAGAGTCGCTCTATAATAAATTCCAGAGGTTTCCAGGGTTTCCATGAATTTGTGAATTTATTCCAGAGGTTTCCATAAGTGTTATGTCGCTGGACTAGAAATTATTCTGGAGGTTTCCAGGAATTTGTGAATTTATCAGAGATGTTTGTTCTACATTTTGGAGGTTTCAAGGAGTTTGTGAATTTATTTTAAAGATTTATGGTAAATGCTAGCTGTACCATCGATTTAATGGTGGAATTCACGGGAATCAACAATTAATGGTGGCATTCAATGAATTCGAGTGAATTGCAATTATTATCCTTATTGAGTACAATAGACAGATGGCTTTCCCTAAAATTTTCTCTATTTTTTAATTTTTAAAACTAATTTTTGATCTCACAAGACATTACGTTTTTTGAGTTAATGTAGACACTACCTGGCATAATAAGCAATTTTTGGATTTTTGCGCGGTGTTAGATCATTACTTAAATTGTAATTGTCGATGTACAATGTAATCATTTCAAAACAAATGATACATGGGAGCAGTTTCTTGCGGCTTAGTTTAGGGATAGCCAAAATGAAAATATATAAACTTGTCAACATAAAATAATATATATATACAATGCATTTTTTTATATCTTTTCAATCATTGTCTTGCTTGATGGAGAGCATTAACTAATGATGTGGACGTAATTAATAATATTTATTAAAATTTACTAATATGTATAATTTTATATTCTAATAGGTTTTATTATAAATTAATATTATTTATTAAAAAAATTGAATATATATTTTGAGTGGGAGGTGTGGGGGATTCTATTTGGGAAATTATGAAGCAAGTTTTACTTGAAGATTAGGAGAAGACACGAATAACCAAGTAGAGATTTAGAGGCAATAAAGACTAAGAATATATTTGTAAAAGGGGGTTCAAAAACCATTCTTAGGCGTATGTGATATACTTATATTCGTAAATATTGCTTTCTAGTCAAGATCATTTTAGAAATCAATGAGAAACAAAGAGATTGGACTTGATATAATACTTTCACGTGAACAAGGCTATTCTTTTAAGTGTTATAACAATAAGAGCAAAAGATGGGATTACTTCTTTGCCACATATTCCATAGTCCTTTAGTTTTAAGCCATAAATAAGAGGAAAACTTAGTTAAGCTATGAAGGTTTAAAACAAAGACAAGTTGTGACACTATTACATGTCGATGTGATATGTATTTACTCACTAGAGACATCATACACCGACATTAACAACTTGCATTATGGTAGAGCAGGCTCATGAATACATGGTATAATATGATCCATGTAAACATAGGTGGGAAATCAAGGTCTTTGTTTAAACACATTCATCTAGGAATGTGCTTGGTGTGGTGGTGTCAGCGTTCCTAGATAGCGTTTTTCAAATATGTGATCCATCTTTCAGGGATCATGGCTATCCCCATGTCTGTTTAATTAATTCCTCAAACAGTGGAAAATATGAGAAACTTGGGTTAATGAACATGCAACATGCATTGAGGAGGAATGCGAGACTTCTACCTAATAATCAAGTAGCTGTATCTTAGTTGAACAAAAGAGTTGCTAACTAAATTGAAACTCAAAAAATCAAGTATGCGTAAATATTACAGATTTGACCTACCAAGGCATTCAACTAAAAAAGGCTAGAAGTTGAAAATGACATGCTCTATCAATTGGTTAGAGTTTCATTGGTGTTGAGTGTTTTTGGCTACTCATAAAAAACTATCATTTCGATTGTCCGTAGATATGACTATGGATGAAGAAATTTTGTAATGAGTTCAAGCAGATCTCAAAATGGAACATCTCAATTTCAAAAGTATTAATATGCATTTAAGATTTATAATGTTTACTATGTATTAGTAAGATTTAAACATAAGAGTTGTAACCTCTTAAAAATTATTTATTAATGATTTGTTATTATGATGTAATATTATATTTATTGTCCATATAGAAAGAAGATAAGTAATATTGTGTAAATATTTAATAATAATAGACTAAATCTGTTTTCAAGAAAATTGGACACATTTTATATGTTAATTTATAATGTTAGTACATTAAATAATAAAATTGTCATTTTCAATTGTATTGTAATGATTGCAAAATAAGAATTGAATCCATGCCTGGAATTTGACATGCTACATAACATTTTTTTCATTTTTGCATGTATTTGACACTCAAGTTTAAAACAAACACGTCAACATTGACGGTTAAATAAATATTTAAAACGTCTATTTGACGTTTATGAATTTAGGCTTCCCGTAAAAAATATTAATACCTCTGATTCCTACTCTACCCTAGCTAGTTACCTTTGGTCATTGTGTTGGGCCCAGCCCTAGAAATTGATGTTGCACAGAACGTTTTTAATAGTTCAAAACATATTTGACATGTAAGCTCAGAAATTACACGTCAACTTCTACATGTATACAGAATTAAAACACATAGATTTGACGTTTGTCAAATTTATATGCCCGTCATAATTACTAGTACCTGATAGTGAGGTGGTAGTTGCAATTAGATAACTCATTAGTCGACTAAATTTATAGTTCATTCAACCTCCGAGTGATTTTGCAGAGCTTGAGAATCGGACCTCAATTATGTGGAAGGATGGCCGCTAGAACTTATACCATGCTGTGATTCTACGGATTCCCTAAATGTAAGCATGGTGACCAAAATTGGTGGTGCTGCCAGTAGAGGGTCCTTACTCCATTGTATCTTATCTTGTTAGCAGATGTAGAGACACTTGAGCATTTTGATTGTATTGGCGCAATCATGCTTTGTCTATATCTATTTTTTAGGAAAATGTTAAAAGAAATCTTATCAACTCAGGTATAAAACATTTAGCTACCATGGACAAACCTTCTCAACAAAATATTTTTTTGATATGTTTTCTGTGTTAATTAAACAGAGTGAAAATTACAAAGTGGGGTAACTGTGAGCCATATAAGTAGAAGCACATTTGATCTTGATCAGTATAAACTGCAGCGGAACTGGAATTTGATTAAGTGTGCATCAAAGAATAAACACCGACATGAGTGGAATTTTGTATCTTAGTTTGCAAATACATGTTGTCATCTTTTACAGAGAGGCAGAGTAATTTTGTACGGTTCTCTATATTTTGTAGCTTTGTTTTTCAAAGCTGAATTAGTTATGAATAGTAGTTTTCATTTTATTATTGAAAAGGATTATAATGGATTGCATTTTTATATGAAAGTACATTTGGGTGCATCCATGGAGATCAGTTACACTTTTTGGCAAGGCGCTTTAAAAAAAAAACATAAAAACGTACCTCGATCGAGCAAATTTTAAACCCTCGATCGAGGGCTTAACAAAACCTCGATCTAGGTTTTAAGACCTCGATCTAGGTTTTAAAAAAAACTCGATCTAGGTTTTAAAAAAACTCGATCTAGGTTTTGAGACCTCGATCTAGGTTTTAAGACCTTGATCTAGGTTTTAAGAAAACCTCGATCGAGGTTTTAAGGACACGATCGAGGTCCTTGTGCAAAAACATTTATAAAAAATAGGTTTAAACGGTAGCTCAATCGAGGGTTTAATAAAGCCTCGATCAAGGGATGTTAATTCCTTGATCGAGCTAATACCTCGATCGAGGGCCTGAAAAACAGAGAATTAGCCCTTTTACAAGAAAATCAATGTTTCTATGTATCTTCTAGGGGTGTAAACCCTGTCATTCATGGCAGACAACTGAGCGGAGTTCATACCGATAGATTCATCACCGAATCCTGTATCCATTGAGATATCATGCATGCATTTTGGCATTCATATGGGTTTTTTTTTTAATTAGTTCTAAAACTTACACTTAGAAAACCAAACAACAACTTCGAAGCAGCTCAAAGAAAAATCCGCAGGGTAAAATATACACATCCAAAAATTTCTTAAAAACGGGAAACCCACACATCGACGTGTCCTCTTCAAAAGGGTATCTTTGGTTTTCAATTTTTTAAAATAGTGAAAAAAAGTTGGGATGGACACACATGTGTATAAAATGATGCTGAAATCAGATGTTGTCACTTTCGAAAAATAATAAATAATTGTATATTGCGAAATAAATTAACAAAAAAATATGCAGACCACAGTACATTTTGTGTAGATCATGCTCACATATATATATTTTTTAAATTATTAATGTAAGATTGAATTATTGGGGATGGACACGAGCCACTTATTAACTTCTTGAAAATTTTAACGTCACAGAGTTCATTAAATGAAAAATTTCACACATTAAATGACATCGAAATATTTTTAAAAAATTATCATTGGGAAGCCAACATAATATTCTACAATTTGTTTTCTTACTGCAAGTCGAAATTCACATGGCATATATGCGTTTCGAGGGCTTCTATCTAGCACATGAGTAAAAAATCAGGTTTTCATCGCCAAATTTGGCCAAAAAGTGTTACCCACCTTCATGGAATCACCCATTTGTATTTTTGAATTAAGACTACTTGAAAAAGTAACTAAATAAGCATATTAATCATTTTATGGTATATAAAGCTTAGAAGTAACTTATCACTTAGTTGTATTTGATTAAACAAAATGCAATAAAATGAATAATGATGAGTTGGGCTGATAGTTGAGCTAATGTTTTGCTTATTCAATTAGTTGTATTTGATTAAACAAAATGCAATAAAATGAATAATGATGAGATGGGTTGATGTTTTGCTTATTCAATAAAAAGGCTGAATTTGAGTTTCGTCCTTTTAAGTATGAAGATGATTTCTGGTCTGTGCAAATCGCCACCCAAATTTAAAAATGGATTGTAGCTACTTGGTTCAAATCTAAAATATTATAGTACACCCATCTTGTATATGTATATAATGAGCAATGTGGAAAACCAAGTTTAGCAGGCTTGAAATCATAATAAATAAATATAAAAATAAAAACAACTAAAAGCAACTTTGATATATATTGACGTTCTATGAATTTACTTAAACGTAATTTGATAGGCACTGAAAATTTGAAACTGTCACCAAATTTTAAATTGACAGTCAAGAAAAAATTGAAATTCCATACCTGATTGAACCAATAATATATTAAATAAATAAATTTAAAAAATATAAAAAATAAATAAATAAATTAAATTGTCATTTTCAATTGGATTGTAATGATTGCAAAATAAGAATTGAATCAATAATATACTAGATAAATAAATTTAAAAAAATATAAATTTATTATGATGTAAGATTATATTTATTGTCCATATAGAAAGAAGATAATTAATATTGTGTAAATATCTAATAATAATAGACTAAATTTGTTTTCAAGATAATTGGACAAGTGTTATATGTTAATTTATAGTGTTAGTACATTAATTAATTAAATTGTCATTTTTAATTGTATTGTAATGATTGCAAAATAAGAATTGGATAAGTGTTATATTAGTACATTAATTAATTAAATTGTCATTTTCAATTGTATTGTAATGATTGCAAAATAAAAATTAAACCAATAATATATTAGATAAATAAATTTAAAAAGATATAAAAAAATTAATTAATTAAATTGTCATTTTCAATTGGAGTGTAATGATTGTAAAATAAGAATTGAACCAATAATATATTTGATAAATAAATTTTAAAAATATAAAAATAAATTATAAAGTTTAACATTAGCAAATATGAAAAATAATTTAAGTCAAAACTAACTAATATAAAGTCAATGACTTATGACCGATAATAAGATGTCATCCAATAAAATGTTAGAAAAATTGATTTTAAAAATATTCAAAATGTAATAAATAAATTACAAAGTTAAACTTAGCCAAATGTCCATAAATATTTTCAGTCAAAAGAAGTTAATATATGGTCAACGCATTATCGAATACAATATATCTTGCCTACTGCAAGGATAATAAAAAAAATATGTTAATAGGAGAATAGTTAAAAATAATAATACATGTAACAATAAAAACAACTAAACATCACAAAATAAGTTCTCATAAGAAGTGGAAATCATAAAAAAAATATTATTTTTTCTTATTTATCTTATCATTAAATTCTTAATAAATATTATTATCTTTTTAAACATCACTTCTATGGAGGTAACCGAACCCAATTGGGAATGTTTTTATATAAATAATTATTATATATTAATAATTATTCGGTAACCATAATCCAATTGCTATTTACGTGTATACTAGCCATCATCGAGGCCATACGTGTATACTGGTTCACATTGTCCATGGTTCCTACCAGCATTCTTTGGAGAATAACAATTCTATGCAAAAAAATATTATGGATAGGTAAGGACAAGCTACATGTTTACTCGTGGAAATCCATTGCGCGTCCCAAAGTCATGGGCGGTTGGGGACTGAAGGATCTTCCCTCCTTTGCTAAAGCATTGGCTTCCAAGTGTGCTTGGAACATTGTCAACGGAGCAGGCTTATGGAATCACATCACTCTCCATAAATATATCGCTTCTCTAACTATCATCGAATGGATTCGGGCACCCGATAAGACCAATCATCACGCCTCTATTTTCTGGAAGGCGACTGTAAACTCATTTGATATCATTGGAGGATGCCTTGCCTGAAATATAGGCAATGGTCATGCCATAAGAATCGGGTAATACCCTTGGGTGGGAGGCAAGGATTTTACCGGGTTTTCTGATGACATGATTCTACACCTTATTGATCGCGGCTTCACTCATCTGCACCAAATTAACATCCAGAACGTTCCGCATTTATCCCATTAGTGATGGTTTTCAGCTGCATATCTCGACTTCTTTGTTGGTGATGCAGTCATTTGGGATCAATACATACAAAATTTGCAGAATAGTATGGTTTGACTGTCTGATAAACCGAACCTCCTCTTATGGACCAAAAATTCCAAGGTTGGGACATACTTGCCCAAACTGGGATACCTTTCTCTTAGAGAACTGGAGGAACCCCTTGAGCCACACTGGTGGTGCCAAAGCATCTAGATGCTTTCCTTCCCACTCAAATTCAAACTTTTTTCAAGCTTGTATTAGATGGCAAGATCCCAGTGTAGGAAACTTTTACTCACAAGTTTTTAGTTGGGCGCAACAGATGTAACTTATGCAAACAAGATTATGAATCCATCGATCATCTTTTCATATATTTCCCATATGCGCAAGAGGTGTGGAAAACTCTCACACATCTTGCGGGCATTCCATATTTTTGGAATTCATTGGACATCAAACTGGCTTGGAAGGATTGGATTAGCAGTCCCTACTTCTCAACTCTTGCTAATCTTCTAGTTTTTGCAGCTTGGGGCATCTGGTTAGCTCAGAATAAGAAATTATTTGATGGAATCTTCATTCCGGTTGAAATATATGTTGGTCACAGTTTTGGTATCTTCAAAGTTTTCCTGGTGTAGACCCCCCTTAAACCTCCTCGTATCATCTCCGCGACCAATGTGGATGATACCTTTCCATGGGCCTTTATTGATGGTGCCTCTCAAGGAAGGCCATGAAAGGGTGGAGCTGGGGGTATCATCCACCTATCCCCCACTAGGTCCATTCATTTTGCAGCTGGTTTGGGGGATGCCTCCAATAACCAGGCTGAATTCGCTGCTGTCAATATTCTCTTGGGGTTCTCACTTGAACCTGGAGTGGACAGACTTCAGGTTGTTGGTGACTCCTTACTGGTTGTGGATTGTCTCAAAGAACATAAGGCACCAGTGGACATCTTTCTCCTTCCATTCTTTGAGGAAATTGAAAGAGTGAGGACCCACTTCTCTTTTCTATCTTTCCAGCATATATTCTGAGAAGCTAATGCTGAGGTTGATGTCATATCCAAGAAAGGCTTGCTCCTTCCGACCAGTTTCTCTAACAAATGGGAGTTAAATGATGAACAGATGACCCCCCTAGGTCGTTTTTGTACATAGTCTTCACATTTCTGTTTATTGTCTATGTTGAGTTGATAGATTTTCTGGACCATTACATATTTATCTTTGTTTGATATGGCTGAACAATAATCTTTTGGCTGAAGTTGCATTGAATCCATACTCTGAGTTGTAAAACTGCTATATGAGATGTAATGACCTAGCAGTGAATGAACAATATGGTTTTAATTTAATAAAACTATAATATTTTCTAAAGAAAAAATTATCCAAATTTATATAGAGATATTTTTACTTAAGCTATATACATATAATTTTTTTATTAAAAATTTTAATTTTTTATTAATTAATAAAAAGTAGTTAATAACTTTTACTTTTATTTTTCTTAATATTATGAAAATTAAAATTTAGAAATTGTAATTTCTTTTAATTTGTAACAAAGGAAAATTCTAAGGGAAATTTAGCTCATAGTTTTTTGTTTTATAAATATTTTCCAAATTGTTTTTTTTTCAAAGATGATTCTCCCAAATTTTAAGGATATTTTTTTAAACCGTAAAAATCACTAAAATTGTCTAAAAATTATATAAAATCTTTAAAATTTTGAATTAAAAAAAAACAAATCATAAACATTTTATGGTTATAAATTTAAGTATTATTAAGACTAGACAAGGTTTTTACACTTTGAAAAAAATATAAATATTTAAAAATTGATTTCTTATGACATGGATTCATGATTTCTTATAACATGGATTAATGAATTAGTTTTTTTTTTTTAAATAAGGGATGACATTGTCAAAGTTACTATAATTTGCGAGGTTATTGCTATGTATTTGCATAGATTTGGTAAATGATGGTTATAGATTTACATATATTATTTTGAAAATTATAAATAATTTTTTTGCATAGCTTTGGTAAATGATTGTTATAGATTTACATATATTATTTTGAAAATTATAAATAAATTTTAATTCTGCAATATTTAATGTTCATTTTATATGAATATGTTTTATAAATTAAATAAAAGTGTAAAAACAACCCTTTTCCATTTCTTATATTCTATTGTATTTGAAAAAAAATAGATTGAAAGCCTAACATATAAATAACAAAGTTTTTCATTAAATTATTTCTTGGTGAAACTATTATATAAATGTAAAGTAATATAAATGAGTCAACTTGATTAGTGACAATTTACCTTTTTTAATGTTTTTACTTATATTTTATCTATTAAAGAAAAAATTTCAAATTTAGAGGGAGACAAGTGCGGGAGGGGTTATCTTTGACCTGGGACGAAAAGTATTTACATATGCGTGTGGTTTGGGCATATGTTCTAATAATTTGGTTAAGTGGTATGCTCTTTACTTTGGATTGAGGCACGTTGTCACAAATGGCATTAGATCTCTAACTATAATTGTTGATTCTCTCGTAATCATATCTCAGACAAAGAACCAGATGAATTTGGTGAATTCAATTGCAAATCGTCTTCAATTAAGAATTATCTATTTGTTTTCTCACCTCTTCTCCTTCCAGCTCTTTCATGTTTGAAGATAACATAATGTTCAAGTTGATGTATTTGCTAATCTAGCCTCTAGCTTGGGAAAGGGGAATATTATAGAAAATGGGGTTCAACATTATGGTTATCTACCTTAATTCCTTGTTTATGTTGGGTCCCTCTTTCTCCCACTTGGAGGTTGATATTCCAAATATGTGTAACCCTTAATGTGAGGGTTGTCTTGTTCATGTACAGATGTTGGATGATGACTTTGTTGGGCATTAATGATAATTGGGATTGCATGTTTAGGGTAGCTAGATGTAATTATGTATGTGGTAAAAAATATCTCTTGAGGTTTTGTTCCCATTCACATCTTTGAGCTCTTAGCAAAAGGAGAGAGAGATCTTTCTCCATGATTTTCAGTCTTGGAATGGTGGAGACCTATGTTTGTATTTTAGCCACCTCCACCCAGGAGAGTGGATCCTCTTGAACTACAGTGTTGGTTTTATTGCTTGGGAGCACAATGATAGCAACTTTGACTCGCTTTCTCAGGTTTGGAGAGCTTGGGATGTCGAAGCCATCCATGTTAGTGTTAAATTTTAGCATATGTCTCTCTTGAAAGTTTCCCTTTATGTATCTCTATGATTATTCTATGATAATTGATGGAAGTAGTGATTTTTTCGACAAAGTTATCGGTATAATTTTGGTTGATTTCCCCCTTAACTCTTAGCTTGAGATTTTGGTTCATCTTATTCTCTTTGTTTTCAATTTTAATTTGGACTATTGAAAATATAATTTTCGGTTGGGAATCGTCCTTCTTTTGTGGGGTGGGTTTTGTGCAGTACTTTGAACCCTGCCTTTCCTTGGTTTGGTTGCTTGGTCAATCCCTATGATAAGCTTATAAGTGTGCCTAGTACTTTTGTGGACTCTAGTTCAAGTTATTTAACATCTAGACTTGTCTTTAATCTCTTTAAGATATGGGTGGGTAAGGTTCCTCAAAGTCTCTTATGTCCTTCATTGTGGAGCTATGAGGCAAACGATATGGATGTTGAAAAGAGTTTAGATGAAATATTTGGATGAATTGGGTCTTTATAGGCCAATATTCATGATTTTTGGTCTTAGATAAGAGGAATGCAGTCCCAAATGGAAGGTATAGTCTCATTCATTCAATATATCTCTTTGCATAATGAAGGAATGTACTTTCAGCTTGAAGGTTTTGATCAAATAACTCTTCGTATCATTAATTACACATATGGGTTAGATGTTAGTTTGGATGGCTTCAACAGGCATGTTCTTGAGTGCAAAGACCAATTAAAATATATTGCAAATACTATTTCGAAACATTGGGATTTAATGAATGGAAAGGACTCCAGGCTTCGGGGTAATTTAGAAGACAATAACTATGATGACTCTATGAGGAATTATACAAAAAATAATATTGAAGATTTTGCGGTGCAGCCTTGTGGTGAGATAAATTCTAGCTCTAAGAATGATGACACTTCCGAGGAAAGCTTGCTTAGATATGAGGATATTCATGAAGAAAAACAAGGTACACATGATGTGGAAATGGATGATTATCTTGAATCTTCACAGAATAATAAGGAACGCTTCCTAGGTGGCGAGAATACTAACTCTAAAGACGAAGAAAAATATGTCCAGGATGTGCAGGATCTAGAAAGTGATGCAAGTTCCTAAAGCGAATACTTGCTATGTTTTTTGTATTCTTCTTTTAGGATGTTTTATCAAGATCTATAGTAGTTTGGGATTTTTGTATTTTAGTGCTAGTTTCTTTTTTGGAAGACTATAATTAAGTATCGCTCACCTATATTCCTCAAGAACTTTGAAGAGGAAAATTTTGTAAGAATTTGTTGAATTTATTCAACTCTATACATACATTTAAAATTAAAATATAAATGTTTCTATAAACAAAAGTTAGAATTTCAAATTATCACCAATATAAGCAAAAAGTGAAGTTTCAAAAAGTCAATTTTTATATGTGACTTTATATTATATGAAAAATTGGATCTTCAATTTGTTAAACTCTTAAATAAGTGGAAAATACTTTTATTGTACATCTTATCATATCATATAAATAACAAAAATAATTACAAAGTAATTTATCATTAACAGTCTCATATAATGTTGTAATTCAAGATATGAGTTTAAGACAATGAATTGAATTTACATGTATTTGGTTTTTATATTTTTTTAGAAAATATACTAGTTAGATTAAATAGATTTATAATTAACAATTGCTTTAAAAGGTGCAAATGAACATCAATAGAAACAACAAATAGAAGGTGTTAGTGAGGCGAGTTATGAAATACAATAAGGTTTTTATTCTCAACATGTAAAGGAAAAAAACCTCATTACTCTAATATCAACTACTAAATAAATTTATTTATTAATGCTTAACAAAAGCTAATTGTTAGTGGGCATTGATGTTGTTAAAACATAAAAAGTCAAATGTTGAAATATCAACCATACAAAATGGTTAAGCAAGGGTTTTGAGTATATGCTGGCGCATCAAAAAATAATTAGTATATATGTTGTTTTATTTCTCTCATTTAATAAGTAATAGAACAAGAAAAATCATAAATGATAAATTTATGATTTCTTATGGGGTATAAAAGTTGCATGAAACAAAGCGTGGAGTGCAACCAACAAAACAATTGTTGATAGATGGCATGAGACATGGTTTTGAAAGAATGTGTGACACTCGGGACGCAATTATTGTTTTGGTATGTCAAATTTCAATTTACATTCATGTCCATTATCTATTTTAATTTTCATTATTCCCAACAATGTAGATACATTCGGTACACTTTATTTTATGTTTGCAGATGGAAGGTGAAGAAGAGGAAAACAATTAAGCCAATCAACAAAAAATTCGACCAAATAACCCAAATGATGCAAATTGTTGTATATTTTGAAATAATTGTCTATGAAAATTAGACATTTTGTATAATGTACTATACATAGTGTCTAAATTGAAAGACAATGGGTTATCATTAAGTGTAACAATTACATGCATGTTGACATACTGATTACTCTTGTCTCTATGTTTGCCTATTTTGTATGACAAAGGCCATCTTATTGATATATAATTAAATAAACTATTTTATTCTATTGCATTCTCCAAAGTTATTATCAAATGTTACATGTGAAATGGTACATTGGTAATTAAACGTATGGATTATAAAATATTAAAATAATTTAAATTGAATTGAATAGTACTATAAAAAATATTTCAATTTCTGATGAATAATTGAATTAAAAATATAAAAATATAATATCAATATTTCACTGTAATGTTAGTAGTCATTGTTCAAAGAATCATTTGCAGTGCTTTTGGTACTTAACACACCGGTGTGTTTATATAAATGATATGCTCGATACTCCAATGTAAAATAAATGCACCGTTAAATTTAAAAAATAAAAAATGTCCACGTCTCAGTCGCATTTACTGGTGTGTTTTGGTTTGTTAATTGCATCAGTGCTTTTTAATTGTTTATATGCACAGGGATTTTTTAGAGCTTTTACGCACCGATGGTTTTTGCAATTAATAACACCGGTGTGTTTGAATTGTTTAAATGCACCAAGCCATTTTAGTAGTTTATACTCACCAATGCTTATTATGATGAAATGCACTAGGGCATTATTATAAATAGACAACAACGTTAAAGTTTAAAAATCTTAAATATTTTCGGTGCATATGACATATATATTGTATCAGTGTGTTTCACTTGTACATAAGCACTGATGTGGCATTGAAATTTAGTGCTTTTCGGTGCTCGATCTGTTTATGTGCATCGGTGCAAATTATTTATATCGTACAACACCGGTGTGTTATATTAAGATACGCAACGGTGCGCCTATTTTCAACAAGGTAGATCGGTAAAAAAACATCGGCTAAAACCTTCAACAGATGATTTTTTTTAGTTATAAAATATATCCGTAATAACCTACGTTAAAAAATCCACTACTATTGGCGAAGGTTGTACTAGATGTTTTTTTGACAATTTTTTCCCATCTTGTAACACTAAAAACCTATGCTATAGGTTCTTTTCCTTGTAGTGAACTTATGGATTTCCATTTGTTGAGTTGTTTATTGTAAGCCCAGGTGAACTAAAGTCATTCACCACATGAAGACCTGGGTCATTTGAAGAGCTCATTCTTAATGATTGTTGTTGTTCATATTTATGAGACTGTTTTGTGTGAATATGATTCCCAAATAACATAAAGGGTGCACTCTTTGTGGTTGAGCTATTGAACCTCCCATTAGTTTATTTATATTCGCTTTGTGATGAATTTCCCATTGTAGAGCAATGTATGCAACCATAACAACTTGGTGTAAATCTATGCATAAATGCAAAGTCTTTAGATAAGACTAGAGGTTGACTCCAAATCATAATCATTTTAAGGATTATTAACACTTCACTTCATGTGGACACATCATCATCAATTTATTGGATTCTTTATTAGATTCTTCAACACTTATTCAAGAAACTTTAGATGAACATATCATAATTTCCTTAGGGGCTTCTTCAATGGCTTTAGCGGATTTCTCCATTTGTATACTACTCAAAGTGGGAATGTGGAAGCAACCACAAGTTATCTCATCCCATGAGGGCCATGCTTAATATATTTACCATAATGGGAGCACTTTAGAGTTATATACATTTATGCTAAGGCTCCTTCAAGATTCTTCAAAGCTTCATCAATAATAATTAAACAATCTTCCTATATAACTTGTCATATCATCATCGTCATTGCCACATCATCATTACCATTGCTACATCATCATCATCAGTATCACTTTGACATCAATGAAAACATCACTCAACATTCTCATAAGCTCATGATGTATTATCAATTACATAGATCTCCTGACCCTATTGACATCAATGGAAAATTCATTCAACATAGCCGATACATGGTGGTAGTATCTCCTAGGGCACTTTTCCCAGATAGATCGCCATAGCTTGAGGAATTTTTTTGAACAAAGTTTGTCATTACCATAGTAGCATAAATGGGTCATCAAGATGCTTGGATATTATTACAATATCATATACAAAAAGGAAAAGGATAATGTTGTGGCCAATGCTTTGTCAAGGAAACATGAGGAAGATGGATCTCTCTTTGACTTATATTCCTTGATACAAGAATGGGTGGAAAACTTATGACAATAATGACTCACAAATGTTACTACATATCAACTCATCAAGTAACTTAAGGAATATCCCAAAATTCAACAACTGTCCAACAAGCCTTCATTAATGTTTTAAAGCCTTAATCAAATTGTTTAAGGCATGGTTTATGTGGCTCACAACTCAACGCATCAAGTAGATTCCAAGATCTACTTAGTATTTCATATGTTTTGCTTGAATAAGGGCGTGGGTTAGGATTGTCGAGTTCAAATTCCATTACTAGAACTCAATGAAAAAGGCTCCATTTGAATTCATCCTACAGGTGTTTCGGACACACGAGAGCATCACCTACACCAACACACAATCAAGGAATTTCTACCCTAGTGGAAGGATATTCATCCAAAAGATGATACTTGGGAAACTTTAGCTGTTTTACAACCGTTTCCCATATCTTACCTTGAGGACAAGGCTACTTTTGAAGGGGAAGACATATTAGGCTCCTACTCTAACCCCCTACTTTATCAATGTACAAGGCCATAAGGCCATTTAGTTAGTTAGTGGGTAGTATCTTAATGTTTTTTTTTTTACTAAAACATAGGAATAGATTATATTGATTCTGGTAAAACAGCTACTGCAGGCTTGACAAAATTACAGTGTTTCATAGCTGAGCTAGATTCTGTTTTCAAAATGATTCTAGGAATCCAAAGCAACCCAACGGGTAGATTACAATAAAATAAAGAGGCATAGAATACGAAGATAGAGCTTAATAGCAGGTCGCAGCTAGAGTCTAGGAGACTTCTGAGTGCCAGGATTGAGTTCATCATTTGTCAATTTTGGCAATTAGTTTAGAGACAGCCGTCTCCAGAGCACTTATGCATTTCCCAAAGTCTCCATGGGTGTTTGCAACGTCTTTAAAACTGGTGTGAACCTCTTCTTTGAAATCTTGCAAATTCTCTGATGAAGCCGAGTGGTCTGCGCGCAGCTTCTTGATGTCTTCATTGAGGATGTCCCAGGTTTTCTCTCCTGCCTAGTTTGTAGCTTGCAGGAGCTTGTCTTGCTTATCCACCCGTCCTTTGAGCCTCCCCATTACATTCTCCAGCGATTCAATCCTTTCTTCCACTATTAGTCCCGATTCTGAGGAAGATCCTGCCATTGCAAGCCACTGATAGCCCTGGTTCAGGTGAAGAAGTAGCACTGGGAAATAGATTGACAGAGTAAGGATCCTTGGCCGTGCAACTATGGCTTTCCCTTTGTTCTTCAGTGAGGATTCAACGCGTTGGTTCTTCAATGTTTCTGCTGTCACAAAGGAAGAGAAAACCCTTGAATAAATAACTCGCCGAGAGGGAATCAATGTCATGAGAGTTTTGTGAATGGCAGCGACTTGCAGAGATTTTTTGGCAGTGCCAGGAGGGAGAGAAGATACAAGGTACACTGGAGTTCTGCAAATCAAATGGAAATGCTTGTAGAAGATCCTGAATCGGCTACAGTTAGGGGACGTCACATCGACTTTCCTCTCCATCCTTGTGCAAGATGCCTCTGCCCAAAAGGGCCCCCCGATTTTCTTCTTTGTCTGCCAGCGAGTTCAGCCCCCTTAGCACATGGAAGAATTTGATGAATTGGAAATTTTTGCTCAGAAGCTTAATTTTTTGGAAAATTTGTGCCAATTTAATATGAGTTGGATGCTTCCTCTTTGTTAGAGCTTGAATTAGCAGGTGAGAATCACCAAATACCGCCAATTTGGCAATTCCTTTGGATGTCGCAATTCTTAATCCTTGTAGGAGTCCACAAAATTCTGCAATATTATTTGATTCTGTGCCGAGGCCCCAAGAGTATCTACTGAGCACAGTTCCATTAGCTGACATGAACACTCCACCGCCACCAGCTAAGCCAGGATTTCCCTTTGAGGCTCCGTCGAAGAAGAGGCAAAGTTCGTTCAGGGAATTTTTCCAGCTGATGAAGTCAGATTCGTCGAGCCTAATTTCCTGCTAAGCAATTTGGGGTTGATTTGGCAAGAAACGGTGTTGATGATTGGGAACAATCATGCTAAGCCAGTGTGATTCATCAGGCCGAAGTTGAATAGTGTCTTTCAGGTTGAGATTGTGGTCAAGAGCTTCCCCTAGATTTGCTCTTGCTTGTATTGCAATTTTAGATGGTTGGATTTCATGTTCTCTAAAGATTCGATTGTTCCTCTCAATCCAAATTTCCCAGCAGATGGCTTTTGGAATCCATTTCCAGGCTGTTTGGAGCAGTGTTTTCTTGGCCATTTGAAATGGTGAAAGATTCATCCAGTCTGAGAGAAGGTCCTGGATAGTGTCTGGAAGAGTGATGCCTGGATTTAGCTTCATAGCTTCTTTCCAGACTTCTTTGGAGAATTGACATCCAAGGATGATGTGATCCGAGGTTTCTTCCTCGTTTTTGCAAAGAGGACATCTAGTTGGGCCTTCCATACCTCTTTTCTTTAGATTTTATCCTGAAAGAATGCTTTTGTGTGCCAGTGTCCAGCAAAATATGTCAATTTTCAGGATGAAGGCTTTTGACCACAGAAACTTCCAAACCACAGGATTGGGGGCAGCATAAGGGATTGCTTGGATATTCTTATAACCTTCTGAAGTTGAATAATTTCCTGATTTGTTTCCCCACCCTCTTCTATCTCTGATTCCTTCTTTGATTGGAGATTTGCCTTGGAGGAAATTTGTTAGAGTTTCAGCTTCTTCTTCTAGTTCAGGTGGGAGGTCACCTAGATCTGAGCTAATCCAGATATTGTCTTCCCATGCTGACAAATCCCACAGCGAGGTGGCTCCTTTATCCAATAGCCAGTGCTTGATGTTATTCACTTCCATGTGTAACCCAATTGGAGTTTATCCCAGGATGGAGTCTTCCCACACTCTGATTGTTTTCCCATTTCCTGGTATCCAGTATAGATTCCTTCTGAATGGCTCAAATGCTTTAAGACATAAGTTATATACCAGGGAGCCATTTCTGAGTGGGGGTTGTGTGTCCAGACATCTCTTCCTGGTTTCAGGGAAGTATTTTTTGCAGAGGACTTCCTTGCTCCAGCTTTCTTTCCCTGTGATCAGCTACCATAGCAACTTAGCTCCTAGTGCCAAATTTTGGGTGGTTAAATTCCGCACTTGAAGCCCTCCTTCATTACGAGGTTTTTGGATCTTTTCCCAGCTCACGAGGTGGAATTTCTTTTCGTTCCCTTTGCCCCCTTCCCAAATAAATTTTTTGAGCAGTCCTTCTAACTTGCGTATTACCGAACCTGGGGCGAGAAGAATTGAAGATTGGTAGATTGGCATGCTATTTAGAATCGCTTTTATCAGAACAGTCTTCCCTGCTAAGTTGAGCTAGTTGGCACTCCATCTTTGAATTTTGACTTTAATTTTGTCTAAAATAGTCTCCCAATTTGCTGTTTTGATTTTGGTTTTGCAGATTGGGATGCCTAGGTAAATGAAACTATCCCAGTCCATCGTGCCATCCATCCCAAGCGCTCTATCTATTTCCCTTAGCTCTCTGGCTGAGCACTTCCAGCTGAATATTTTGCTTTTTTGGAAATTTATTTTACTTCCGGACACCTCTTTGTATAATTCCAGCTCTTGTTTAAACTGCTCGACAGAATGGATGTTTGCTCCACCTAACAACAAGGTGTCATTTGCAAATTGGGCATGATTTATGTCCCGAACATTATTCACAATTCTTAGTCCTGGGAGCATATGAATTTCCTGACAAAGGTTAAGCTAAAAGCTGAGCATAGATGCTTGAATGGCATAGAGGAGAGGAGACAGAGGGCAGCCCTGCCTTAGTCCTCTAGAGGCTTTGAAGAAGCCTGTAGGCCTTCGATCAACTAGCGGGGCTATCCACGGATCACATGCACAGCCTTTGACCCAGCTTATAAAGGCGGATGAGAAGCCAAATTTTGCCATAACAGCAAACAGAAAGTCATGCCTAACTCAGTCAAAAGCATTAGCTAAATCAAGTTTAATGACCATACCTTTCTCATTGCATTGATAGCTTGAAAGTATTACTTCTTGGACGAGAATGATGTTGTCGAGGATTTTTCTTCCTTTGATGAATCCTCCTTGATTTTATGGGATAATCCTAGGCAGAATTCTTTTAAGCCTAGAGGCTATAATCTTGGTTATAATCTTGTACCCTGTGTTGCACAAGGAGATCGGTCTGAAACGGTTGAAGGTGGTGGCACCTTTTTCTTTCAGGATCAGAGCAAGGAAGGAAGAATTGGTGCTGCCTCCTAGTTTATTGACCATCTGAGAATACCGGACCATTTTTAAAAGGTCAATCTTGATTATTCACCAGCAGCAGGTGAAGAATCTTATTGTGAAACCATCCAGACCGGGGGCGCTGTCAGGTTTCATAATCGAGAGAACTTCTTTAAGTTCATTCATTGTGACCGGGGCAGTAATAAAGTTATTTTCCTCAGGCTTGATAAGGGGTGGAATGAGATCAAACGGGTGGGAGGAGGTGTCAAGTGGGTCCTCTATGGGTGCTGAGAAAAGCTCTTTGAAAGTGGCCATGGCTGCTTGCTTTATGCCCTCAGAGTCTTTGATCAGGTCGCCATGAAAATTTATTTCAGAAACTGCTTTGAAATTCTTTCGAGCCTTGACCTGCTTATGGAAGTACTTCGTGTTTTGGTCCCCACTTAAGAGCCAAAGACTTCAGGATTTTTGTCTCCAAAATTCTTCTTCCAGCCTGCAGGCCGAGAAGAGTGCTTTCTGAAGGTCCTCTTCCCTTCTTAGAAGGAAATCTGAAATGGGAGAGACCTCCATGTGGAATTGATGAGTTTCCAGATCGACTTTAGCTATTTTCCTTCTTGAAAGGGGAGAGGTAATGAGCCTTGCCCAGTCTTTCAGGTCAAGTTTAAGCCTCTTTAATTTTGCTTCCCAGATGAAGGACGACGTTCCTCTTATTTGGGTTTTCCAGGAGTCAGAAACTACTTGCAAAAAGTCCTTATGTTGGATCCAGAGAGGACTAAATCGGAAGGGAATCGGTCGAAGGTCTTGATCTAGAACCAACTTAAGAAGGATGGGCTTATGGTCGGAGGTGCAATGAGGGAGGATTTTGGAGGAAGCTAAGAGGCCCAGGGAGAGAAAGGTAGAGCGAACTAGGAACCTGTCTAGCCGTGCAGCAACATGACCAGGACCCATTCTCTTATTAGTCCAGGTAAACTTTCCTTTGGCAGGCGTTATATCAATTAGATCCCATCCAAGGATGATATCTTCGACCCACTCCCTCAATGGATCTCTGACCGACGTGCCTCCTTTTTTCTCATTTGCGGCAAGGGTGACATTCAGATCGCTTACTACAATGATGTTTTCTAGATGCTGCAAATTAAGAAAGGACTCTAACAAAGTCCAACAATCTTTTTTTTCCGAATGCAAGACGGGGACATAGAGATTGAAAAGACTTACAGTTCTTCCAGATGGTTTGTGGGTGAGCTTAGTGAAGACCCAATGCAACGCACGTTCTTTAGCTTCTAGGTCATAAAGAGTAGAGTCCCAAAAGGTGGCCACGCCTCCAGAAGCACCTCTAGAGTTGTTGGCAATACCAGGTCGTTTTTTCTAGAACTTTTTCCCAACTTGGAGGATAGCGGCTTCCTCCATTTTTGTCTCCTGAACTAGCAAAATCTCAGGATTATGAATTCGGATTAGGTCTTTCATTACTTCTTCCTTTAGAATAGAACCTAAGCCTCTGCAATTCCAGGAGATGTAATGCATTAAGTACTATGGGAGGAGGGGTTGGCCCCTTTTGAGGCCGTTGCTGTTCCTTTTTTAGATTTGGTGTGCATAATGCCTTTTAGAGTTTTTTGCGATCCTTCAAGGACAGCTAGATAAGTTGCTTCCTCTCTTTTCTTCTTTTTTGACTTCCTTCCTCTTGGGTTTTTGATGGGAGCAGCATGCAAACTGCTTGATGAGGCACCCTTGTCCGTCTCTTCACCTGGGTCCGTTTCTAATAGCAAGGAGTCCTCGTTGGTTTCTTTGGTGGGTCCGAAGGGTTCAGCTACCGTCGAGACATCTGGTTCAGGTTGGATTTCTCCAGGTTCCAGCAGATCTGCAATCTAGGACTCTACCTCTTTACTACTAGGCTTATATCTAGTGTGATTTCCTTCAATGCTTACAGTATCTGGAACTTTTCCAGCTGGATCTCTAATCTTCTGTGGTTCTTCAGCATCTTGAATAATGATTGGTGCGGCTATTGTGGCTTCCTGGTTAGGATTATTTGAGCTTGAAGGTTGGTTCTGCATGTCCCTTGCTGCCTTTTTTTCCTGGTTTTTGGTATTTGTTTTCCCTTTCTTGACTTTTTGCTAGCCTTCTCCCTCTTCAGGGACCTGTATTTTGGGGCAGTTTCTTTGGAAATGTCCATGCTCGTGACAGAGATGACATTTGAATGGGAGCTGTTCATAATCCAGCTTTTGGTAATGGTGCCAATCTCCAACTTTTAGTTTAACTGCCTCAGGTAGCCCTGCTTCAAGATCGACTTCTACACAAATTCTGGCACAGGAGTATTGTCCTTTGTTCTCTGCTTTGTCAATGTATCTCCCGAGGGCATTCCCAACTTTTTCCAGGGTTTGTATGTTCCAACAGTGAACTGGGAGATTTGGTAGTCTCACCCACACTGGAACTTCCTTCGGGACATCGACTTCAACATTGAAATCCGGAGTCCATCTATTGAGATAGAGGCCTTGGGTACCCATGGAGTATGGACCGCTTCTGAAGATAAGATCTCTGTATTCTTTGGATATGAATTCAAAAATGAAGAACCCTCGTCCAACCGGGTAGCAAGTAACATTGTTTTTTAGCTGAGGCCTCCAATTCCTTTGGATCCAATCGTCTGTGGTTCTTGTTGATGGCCATAGCCCCATGAACTAGCCTACCAATCCTCGCTCAGCTAGATCCAGAGCGATTTTGATGGGTTGTTCAATTGGGAGGTCAATTTTCGGGACATCATCAAGTTTCTTGATGAACTTCGGGATGGAAGGGGCCACCGGTTTGAGACCAGGTGACGTTAATAACCTTTTGAAAGCTTTTGCAGTGGAGGTAGGAGTAGAGGGAGGGGAGAGCCCTCCCCCAGACGCTGCCATGGAGGCATCCTGGAGCGGCTCGAGCACGAGCAAGGAACCCAGTGATGGCAGACGGCGCCAGCTAGGGCAGCGCAACGTCCTCGATCTCTTCTCTCGTCCTGGCTTGGGAGCTATTTTCAGGTCCGTGAAATGTTCGGGTAGTGTCTTAATGTTAAAGGGCCTTCCTTATTAAATAAAAAGCCATAGGTGGTTGAGCCTCATTAATAGCAAGACCAAAAGTAATTAGGCCTTTGGCTATTGAAACCATATATTTAGAGTACTAAGTTATGTAATGTGAGTCGCGAATTGTCACTATATTTGGAGCTTTTCTCTTAGAGGTTTCCCCCTTGAAGAGGTGAGCGAACATCGCTATCTATTTTAACTCTTCTCTCTTGTTTTTTTCTATCATTTCTATGAATTTGCGGATTTAAGTATATTAAAACAACTAAGCACTCCAAGCCCTCATCCCTTATCAATCACCATGGCACTCTCTTTGCTTTCATATCACAAAGAAGATTTTCCCTTTCTCTACTCAAAGATTTTCTTTCCTTCCAGTGCAAGCAAAGAGATTCCATGACTAATGGTTTTCTACTTGAAATGAAACTGAGGATAACACTTGGTTGAAATTAACCATGAGTAGTGCCAACATGGTTGTAGGTTCCAATGGTGTTTTCTTAAGCTATTTTGGACATTTCACCATGTTTTGTCCCTCAAAACCATGCCATTTCCTCTCATTTCTCAATATCAAGTCCCCAATTCCCCACATTTTCCCAACCATAATTCCATGGGGTTCTCTCCTCATTTGTAGGCATAAGAGCCATGATTTCACAGAAGTTCCTCCATGCATGACACTAGGAAGAATAATCAAATGGGATTGAGATTTTCCATGGAGGAATGCTCAATGCACAATGGAAGAATGATAATAAAAGTAAATAAGTGACATTTCCATCCTAAGGATCCGATTCCTTGTACTTGGACATGCACATAATTCAAATATTTATTTGATATATTTGTAAGGAATGATGGGTAAGAAAGGTTGTATTTCCTACAACACCCATCAAGGGTGGTTACTTATTTATAGAAATTTAGAAATACTAATATTCCATTAGTGATTCTAAATGATGTAAATACAACACTATTAACAACATATAAACATTTTACAACATCATATATCAAGTTTACAACAATATATAAGTAATTTAAAATAACAAGAGGAGTACCTCGATGTAAAAATGGTGAAAATGTCCAAACAAAAGCAAACTTCCATTCTCTCCTCAAGTTGCTTCCCTCTTCATTTCCCAAAGTGGAACCACAGTTTTACCTCCCAGCCAACTAGGGGTCTAGCTGACTCCCTCGCTTCAAGATCTGTCCACTTGGCCTCTTGGACCTCTGTTCCTGAGACCCCCAAAGAACAGAATAGTGATGCACCGACAAGCTATGTATCGATTCTTCCAAGAGTTCTCAAACTCTTCCAACTCTTCCAAACTTATCATCCCCAGAATATCCCAAATTCCCCCATCCCTTCCCAAAAATTCTCACAAAATATATTCAAGAAAAGAACTCCCCTCTTCCAATCCTATTTATAACCCAAAACTCCTCCACATCCTCCTTATCGATCAATAAATTCCAATATAATAATATTCACACTCAATAAGTTTATTTTCTCAAAAGAAATAACAATTTGATTTAATAAATAAAATATTTACACCGGAGACGTTCACAATGGAGACATAGTCTTAGAAGATTCCTCGGCCCCCTAGCAAACATAATCTCACCACATGTCAGTTCACTTTAGTGCTAATGGACTGGAAAATAAGTGACGAAGGAAAACATAAACAATGAAATGGGTACTGCTTTTCTTGCTTTGCTTGTCAGTACATTCGACCTCATCTTCTTCTTCCTCCTCTTATTCATCATCAGGATGTTTAGAAGACTGCTCTTCCTCTTTAACCTCATTTTCTATGCCCTTGTCGTCTTCTTCCTTGACCTCATTGTTCTCCAGTAACTATTTCTGCTGCAATAATTAAAGGTCTACTTTCTCTCCGACGAAGGCCTTCTTGCTCGTCAAATAAATTCTGAGTTCCTGTTCCAGCTTACGTTGTAGGCTCGAAGTCGTAGTGGTCGTTAAGTCTACGGTCTACAGAATTTCCTTCAGGCACTCTGCAATTTCTTGCTCCGAAACCATCTTAGTTTCCTTGTTTTCGACTGTTAAAACCACTAGAGTGAATTATCTTCTTCCTGGATTCTACAAGTAAAATGTACATTTCCACGATCATTTGTGGGCGGTGTGGAATTTGGGGGTGTGGTCATATGGATAAGGCTCTATAGGAATCCCTTGACCCCTGTATGCGGGGAATCGGGAATGGGATCGTTTTATTGGCTTTATTAAATGATACAATGGGTATGGTGTTATAATCGTATGAAAACAATATGAGGATTTAGTGGTGGTGAGACTCATTGCATTAAAACAAAATAAATATACCTTGCACAAAACAAAGTTATCAAATAATCAAGATGGAAATGGGGAGATATATAAATGGTAAATAATTTATCACTTATTTAAAAAAAATTATCATGATGGAGTGTGTATTCTAAACATTAAAAATGGTTTAAATACAAAGACAACATTAAAAATGGTTTAAATACAAATACACCATTCAAAATATTTTTATTATGTTATGTGTTGTGGATATATGACGATGGGTTATATTTTTATTTTATGCCGAAGGCGTTTAACAAAGGAGATGGGAGACTCGAACTCTTGCATTGATTCCTTTTCGCTCTTCCCAACAACATTTTGCCACATGTCAGTTCACTTTAAGCTCGCCATGTGTTTACCTTGTTCTGTCTTTCTCTAACTGGTTTGTGGTTGACGGTGACAGAATTACACCTATTTACATTCGAAGGGTAAGGAACAACACCTGTTTGCATTTGACGGGTCACAGGACTCATAGACGGATGGAAGGTTGTATAAGATGGATAAGGAAGGTTGTATGTTTGTCAGTATACAAGCTCATTAATGTCTCACAAACAATAGTGACTGCTTCTTGAACACACACCTCAACCGAGGACCTTCCTTACCTTCCCGCCTTCCATCCTGTATTTACGTTCTGCGTTTTCTTTCAAGTCTCCTTCCTTCGTCGCAGGACCCAGATCTCTTAGGAGGGGAAGTCCATTGATCTCACGACATTTGAGAGTTACCGAATCCATGAGTGTCCTCTATGTTTTCTTTGATAATGAAAAAGTGAATGCACAAACAAAGAGGATGAATGTCAATGGATGGTAACTTTATTAAAAATGCAGAATGTGAAACTTGAATCTTGATCATTTAATTGAAGGACCATTTGCTTTTGGTCATGGATAGAGTTAAGGTGATGGTATTTCGAAGGATTCAAAAAACCGAAAAACAACAAACAAATATTCTTTGTTTGCCTTGTTTGTTTGTTTATTTATTTTAAAAGCTAACTAATAAAACCATACCAGCACAGGCTTTAAAAATAATAGCAATGGCCACAACTATAAATGGGCTATAAAGTTACACGGTCACATTTTTAAAATTAAAATATATTTTTTGAAATGCACCGAGAGGCGCTCTACAGCCCAGTATGAGGTAGATCTTGTAACGTTTGTGGATGTAACCTTTGTCCATATTATGTCGGCCAAATATAATATTGCTGAGTATGAGGGAGATGTTGCAACGTTTGTGGAGATCTTGTAACATTTGTATATATTATGTCGGCTATTAATATGAGGGAGATCTTGTAACGTTTGTCTAATCTTGTATGGCAAAGATATTGCAATGTTTGTAACAAAAGAAAAATAAGAAATAAAAAATATTATATCGGTTACCTGTATTTTCATTCAATAGCTATATAAACACCATAAAAATTAATAAAATCCAGCCAGCTACAGGATTAATTGCAAAACCATGCCTGAGTTTTAAGGCTGAGTGTTTTTTTGCAGACCAAGCATTTAAAATATGCCTCAGTTAAAATCCTAGCTTGGAAACATGCCCATGTTTCACCCATGCTCTGCGTTACTTTCACTCTTCCATCCCAAAAACATCCCTCCAAATGTGCCCTATGCTAGTGCCATGACATGTTTGGTTTCTCTCACCTCAACGTTTTCTAGACTCCAAATGTCCGGGTGGACTCTCATATCCGTGTTTACCAACTTTTTCCAATACCAACATATTAAAATCTATATTCTGTTTTTGGGCTGCCTCTATCTTCCAATAATATCTTGTCTTCTACCTCTAGATGTTTTCTTAGAATCAAGAAGAACCAGACAAGTGCTCCTAGATAAATCCTAGAAACAAATATTATGCTTGTACATAATAATCACTCACAAATCCATACCTGACTCTTAGCCGACTCTGTCAGAGTCTGTATCAATCAATATCTTGTTGGTCAGTCTGACAAGAGGGAAGAGTCCACGATTTGGTAATGTAATGTAGTCGAATTAATTTATGAAGCTAAGTTGTTAGGTAGATAGTTATTACAATCTTTAATGGTGAGTCGGTCGATTCATGTAGAAGCAATTTTCAGGTTGCCTATAAATAGAAGAAGAAAACCGTAAATCAAGTTAGTCACTAGACACATTAGATAGTAGAGAGAACTCCGGGTGAGAAAGAGAAAAATCCGAGTAGAGAGTGAAGTTGAAGTTCAAGCTTCTGTGTATGTGATTCAGTTGAAGAGCCGAAGCTCTGTAAAAGGATCAGTCGGTGAGCCGACAAGTTTGGATTGACAAGTTTGTAATACCTTTGTTATTTTTGCACAAGTTATATATATGAAATAGTTTATGGTTGAATGCATGTTTATTTGGTTGCACAATATTTCCAGATTTACTTTTGTAAATGTCTTTCACAATTACTGTTGAGTGAAAGAACAAGAACCCATAAATTCTCACTTCGTGAAAGTTCTAGGTTTTACCGCACATTGGTAAACTCAATTCTTCCTACATATTTGGGTATATGTTTTATAAGTTATGTTGGATTGTTAATGTGTCCTTTTTTACTTCATCTTACTCACATGTGAAAAGCATTTGTAATTTCTTAAGTTTTTTAGACTAAGAAACATACTCTATATATTTCGACTAAAACCAGACCAAAGTAAGTGAACCGATTTAAGAGGTCGAAAATGTCAGCCGACTTAAGAGGTCGAAAAGGTCAACCGACTTAAGAGGTCAAAGAGGTCAGCCGACTTAGAGGTTGAAGAGGTCAGTTGACTTAAGAGGTTGAAGAGGTCAGCCAACTTAGAGGTTGAAGAGGTCAGCCGACAAGTGGTCGAAGTAAAGTTACCGACAAGCTATCAAATCAGTCAGTAGAATCTACAAGTAAGTCAAAGCAAATTAGTCGGGTCTAAAAGTCCGAACAAAATTTATAAACATGTCTAGTCGGGAGTTAGATAAGTTTCACCTGACAAGTAAGAACAAGAAAAAGAAGTCGGCGTGAAAGTGAAAATTAAATTTTATTATTAACTGAGCGGTAAACTCAAGTTTAGTTGGATCGGTTTTGGCTAACTAGTATCAGAGCAAGGTTTAGGAAAGAAATCTTGTCTTAAAAGGTGGAAAATTAATTTTCTAAAGAAAGTTAATTAAAAATTAAAAATGGCTTCCACTTCTGGTTCACTACAAACTCCAATTTTTACAGGAAATAATTAAGAATATTCGTCTCTAACTGTGAAGGCTTTGTTCAGAGGTCAAGATGTCTGGGAGATAGTCCAGTATGGTTATGCATAACCAACAGACATGACATCATATAACAATCTCACACAGGCTGAGAAAGATGTCTTGAGGGAACAGAGGAAGAAATATGGAAATGATTTATTTTACATACATCAAGCTATGCATGAAAGCATACTCCCAAGAGTAGCAGCAAAAACTAATGCTAAGAAAGCATGGGATACATTGTAGACCACCTATCAAGGTTTTGATAAGGTAAGGACATCCAAGCTACAGATTCTGAGAAGATATTTTGAATCTCTATTAATGAAATATTCAGAGGCTGTAGACACATTCTACACCTGAGTTGTTGGTTTGATAAACCAACTGAAATCTCATGGAGAAGCCATAGAAGACCAAAGAGTTGTTGAAAAAATTCTCAGAAGTCTTCCCCCAAGATTTGAAAACTTGGTTGTGACCTTAGAAGAACACACAAACATGTTGACATTTACCATTGATGAGCTGCAAACTTCACTCATCAATCATGAACATAGACTCAATAGAACACAAACATCATTGGAAGGTGCATTCACAACATAGTCATCCATAAGCCGTAGTAGAGGTAGGGGGAGAAACAACTTCAGAGGCAGAGGACGAAGTTCTTCAAGAGGAGGATGAGGCATAAGTCCTACAAATGTCGGTGGTAGAGGAGAAAATCAAAACCCAAGTCATCCAAGTGGCCAGAGGTTTGATAAATAAAAAAGCCAATGTCATTATTGTAAGAAATTTGGTCATTATGCATATGAATGCAGAAAGAAACAATATGACAAAGGAAGGCAAAGCCCAAATCAATCAACCAGCACCAACACTTCGACAAGTGCAATGTTAATGGCATCGACATCTCCACTCTAATGCAATGATGTTCAAGAAAGCCCACATGACATATGGTACTTAGATTCAGGATGCAGCAACCACATGACTGGCAATTTAATTTTGTTTTCCAGTCTTGATAATTCAGTTCAAACTGATGTTACACTTGGAAATAATGTCTAAGTTACTGTTTTAGGAAAAGGAACTGTTGATATTCTAACCAAACAGGGGGAGAGTAAGTATATCCCTGATGCCTATCATGTCAAAGGTCTGAAACATAATTTGTTAAGCATTGGACAACTGATACACAAAGGCTACAGAGTCTACATGGAAGATGATCACTGTGTGATTAAAGAAAAGTGTCCAAGCGACTGGATGATAGAAAAAGTGCCAATGACAAGCAACCGATTGTTTCCATTGAGGATAGTTCCCGACATAAAAGGAAAGACAAATACAGGAGCTGCATTCAAGGCAGAAAGTAAAGAAACAGTCGAGTTCCTCGACAAGAAAGAAAATGGTAGCACTAATTTGCAAGCTGCATTTCAAACAGAAGTTCAGGATGAATCCAGGTTGTGGCATTTCAGATTTGGACATATGAATTTTGGTGGGCTGAAGCTACTACACACAAAGAATATGGTGAAGGGATTTCCATTGATTGACAGACCAGAAAGGGTTTGTAAAGGCTACATTTTTGGTAAGCAGCATAGAGAAAATTTTCCAGTCGAAAAGTCCTATAGAGTATGCACACCACTTGAAATTGTGCACTCTGATATTTGTGGTCCAATGCAGACATCATCCATTGGTGGCTGCAAGTATTTTCTAACTTTTATTGATGACTACTAAAGAAAAACATGGGTATATTTTTTGAAACATAAATCTGATGCATTTAGTTATTTTCAGCAGTTCAAGGCACTCGTGGAGAACCAGAGTGGTCACCGCATCAAGATCTTAAGGAGCGACATAGGAGGTGAATATGTTTCGAATGAATTTGTAAATTTTTGCAAGACCCATGGCATACATAAACAATTCACTACACGATATACACCTTAGCAGAACGGTATTGCTGAAAGAAAGAACAGAACCATCATGGAGATGGAACGCAACATGTTGGAAGCCAAGCATTTTCCAAATGAATATTGGGGTGAAGCAGTTGCAACTGCTGTATACATTATGAACCAATGTCCGACAAAGAGTGTGAAGAACAAAGCTCCCCAAGAAGCATGGATAGGTATGAATCATAGTGTTTCACATTTAAAAGTTTTTGGTTGTGTTGCATATGCTCATTTTCCAGATGAGTTGAGAAGGAAGTTAGACAAGAAGGGATAGAAATGTATTTTTGTTGGCCACTCTAAAGAAACAAGAGAATACAAGTTGTATGATCTTATCATAAGGAAAGTAATAATCAGTCAAGATGTTCAATTTGTCGAGAATGAATGATGGGATGGAACTGTCTACACAAATGTCAAGATTGTGTCGAATATCGATAATGATGATATGGAAGAGGAAGTGGCTCAAACACCACATGTAAGTCAACCGGTCATAGCACCATCGACTCCCATGACACCACGACATGGTTCAACACAAGGACCATCGACACAAGTGGCAGCTCAAGCTACATCGACAAGTACACCAAGAGGACAACAAAATCCATTAAGCATTTCATCGAGATCGACATGTACATAACCAGTGAAGATAAGAAGTCTGCGTGACATATATGAAGATGGTACACCAAATTCATTGTCTCTCTTTGCATTATTTTCTCCTATATATGATCCACAAACATTTGAAGAAGTTGTTGAAGAAGAAGTATGGGCACAAACCATGGATGAAGAAATAGAATGCATTGAGAAGAACCAGACATGGGAACTGGTTGATGTATCAAAAGACAAAGATGTAATCAGTGTAAAATGGATTTACAAGACCAAGCAATATGATGATGGGACTGTGCAAAAGCACAAAGCAAGAATGGTAGCAAGAGGGTTCACACAGCGACCCGGCATAGACTTCAATGAAACGTTTGCACCTGTTTCACGCATGGATACTATCAAAACAGTCTTGGCCATTGCTGCACAAAACAAATGGCCTGTTTATCAAATGGATGTCAAGTCGGCATTCTTAAATGGATATCTATATGAGGAAGTATATGTGGAACAACCACAAGGGTATGAAGTTCCAGATCAAGAGCATAAAGTTTACAGGCTGAAAAAGGCACTCTATGGTTTGAAGCAAGCTCCTAGAGCTTGATACAGTTGGATTGATTCCTATCTCACTGAAAATGGATTTCACAGAGGTGAAAGTGAACCGACATTGTACACTAAAGTGAATGAGCAAGGTAAGATGTTAATTGTCTGCCTATATGTAGAAGATTTAATATTTACTGGTGACTTTGGCATAGCAGAATTTAAAGCAGTCATGGAAAGTGAATTTGAAATGACTGATTTGGGGAATATGAAGTTTTTAATGGGCATTGAAGTACAACAGTCTGAAAGTGGTATTTTTATATCATAGACAAAGTATGCAAGTAAATTTTTAAAAAGATTTAACATGTCTAATTGCAAGACATCCCCAACACCAGTAATAACGGGTTTTAAATTGAGCAAGGATGATGAAGGATCCACTATTTGTCCTACGCCGTTCAAAAGGCTTATTGGCAGCCTTATGTATTTGATAGCGACAAGACCAGACATTATGTATGGAGTAAGTTTGATCTCAAGGTTCATGGAGTCACCAAAAGACTCTCATTGGCAAGCAGGTAAAAAAATTATGAGGTATGTAAGTGGCAGAAAAGACCTTGGCATTATGTATTCAACCTCATAAAATTTTAAAACTCATCGGTTACACTGAAAATGACAATGGAGGCAGCATAGATGACAGGAAAAGCACATTTGGGTACACATTTCATTTGGTACAGGTGTTGTTTCATGGGCTTCAAAGAAACAACCCATAGTAACTTTGTCTTCAACTAAAGTAGAGTATGTTGCAGTGACAAGTGCTGCATGTCAAGCTGTCTGGATGGGGAGAATGTTAAAAGACTTGTCACAGAACCATCGAGAACCGACAACCATCTTCTGGGACAACAATTCAGCCATAGCATTATCAAAGAATCGTGTGTTTCACAAGAGAACCAAGCACATCAACATAAGGTTTCATTTCATAAGAGAGTTGGTGAACAACAAAGAAATTTGTTTGGAATTTTGCAGGTCTGAAGATCAACTTGTAGACATCTTTACAAAACCATTGGCAAATGATACTTTCCAGTATCTACGTAGTTATCTTGGAAGTATCTACGTAGTTATCTTGGAATGACAATTTCTCCACAGTGAACTCTGTCATAAATAGAGCATGTCTAAGCTCTGAAACATTTTGTAAATTTTGTTTTAAAAATACCCATCTACTCATAATTAAGGGAGAGTGTTGGAAATATTAATCACTCACAGATCTGTACCTGACTCTCAGCCGACTCTGTCAGAGTCTGTATCAGTCAAGATCTTGTCAGTCAGTCTGACAGGAGGGAAGAGTCCACTATTCGGCAATGTAATCTAATTGAATTAATTTCTGAAGCTAAGTTGTTAGGTAGATAGTTATTACAGTCTTTAATGGTGCGTCAGTCGATTCATGTAGAAGCAATTTTCAGGTTGCCTATAAATAGAAGAAGAAAATTGTAAATCAAGTTAGTCACAAGACACATTAGACAGTAGAGATAAATTCGGGTGGGAAAGAGAAAACTCCCAGCAGAGAGTGAATTTTAAGCTCAAGCTTCTGTGTATGTGATTCAGTCGAAGAGCCGAAGCTCTGTAAAAGGATCAGTTGGTCAGCCGACAAGTTTGGATCGATAAGTTTGTAATACCTTTGTTATTTCTGCACAAGTTATATTTATGAAATAGTTTATGGTTGAATGCATGTTTATTTGGTCGCACAATATTTCCATATTTACTTGTGTAAATGTCTTTCACAATTACGGTTGAGTGAAAGAACAAGAACCCATAAATTTCTCACTCCGTGAAAGTTCCAGGTTTTACTGCACATTGGTCGACTCAAGTCTTCCTACATATTTGGGTATATGTTTTATAAGTTATGTTGGATTGTTAATGTGTCCATTTTTACTTCATCTTACTCATAGGTGAAAAGCATTTGTAATTTCTTAAGTCTTTTAGACTAAGAAACATACTCTGTATATTTCAACTAAAACTAGACCAAAGTAAGTGAACCGACTTAAGAGGTCGAAGAGGTCAGCCGACTTAAGAGGTTGAAGAGCTCAGCCGACTTAAGAGGTCGAAGAGGTCAGCTGACAAGTGGTCGAAGTAAATTTACCGACAAGCTTTCAAATCAGTCGGTAGAATCTACAAGTAAGTCGAAGTAAATTAGTTGGGTCTAAAAGTCCGAACAAAATTTATAAACTTGTCTAGTTGGGAGTTAGACAAGTTTCACCCGACAAGTAAGAAAAAGAAAAAGAAGTTAGCGTGAAAGTGAAAATTAAATTTTATTATTAACTGAGTGGTAAACTCAAGTTTAGTCGGTTCGGTTTTGGTTAACACTCTTCCTTGAGCTTGGTAAATCTTGTGAGAATATGAGTACCCGGTACTTCGTTCTTTGCAGTACTATTATTAGCGAGCTCACTCTTTTTAAACTCCAACATCTGCCTTACAAATTTATGGACTATATTCTTGAGCTCTTTTGTGTATGTAGAATGCATCATATTCAGGCATTTCACCAGTTTACAAACATTAGGCCCAGATGATTAGATTATAAACACATGCTTCAGTCGCCCCATCAAATTCTTTGACAAAGGAAGCTGCAGGATCCTCGACGTTCTTTCAAAATAACATGAAAGTTGAACTATCAACTGCAAACAGAAGAAATAGTTCCCGAAGATCTATAATCGAATCCTTCTTGTAGGCCTCTTCGAGAACGGGAACAAGCCTATATTGCACCAATTTTTGGGTCAAATTGATTCTGTAGTCTCGGAAATCGCGACTGCTCAGTGCCATATCAATGGTTTCCCTTGGAGATTCAGAGGCTAATGACCGATTTTCACACATATCAAAGAGACAATTAAAGTTAGCGTAGTTCTTTTCAAGAAGTATGCCAAATTAGGAGGGACTAGATGTAATCACATGGATATTTGTCTTGAAATGACCAGTAATGAAGCTCATAGTCCCATCTATTTGAGGGGCCCAATCGTAGAAATTGTGGGGATTCCACAACAATGAAGGCGTCATTCCCACTATAGGCCAATTCAGCAGTACATTTGCATTCCTAATCCAAATGAGCAAATACTAGCATAAGGAAATGCTTAGGATTAGCAGGGAAAAAATAGTAGGCAATCCTCTAAAATTGATCTCCATCCGGACGAAAAATTGATCCAGCACTGGCAAACTATAAAACGATATGGAAGAGGCACGCTATTGATGGGATGGAGGTGGGGTTTATTATAATAGACCTTACACCTAATCGTCTTTAATAAAGGGTTACGACACTACTACCACTCATTGGTATATCTTGTTTGGATGGTTAAAGTGACCTGACAATTCTAGAGCAAGTTAAAGATGAAAATGACTAGAGGTTACATTGGGGAGTATTTGGATAACAATTTTAGAACAATCTACAACATTTTAAAGATAAAAAAAACTTACATCTATGTTTTTCTTTTAAAAAAAATTAGAGCTTACATCTACGTTTTTCTTTAGAACAACACCTGCTATTCCATTATTCAAGGGTGGAATCAAGGTGGTTCAAGATGGTCAGGGGTCAAACCTCGGTGCCACTACGCACCATCTGCCCACTCTGGGCTAGCTTACATCCCATTACATCTGGGCTAGTTTCCCACTCAAAAAGGTAGTATGATCTTATACCATGCTTATAAGGTAAGGTCTATACCATGCTTATAAGTAAAGGTTTACTGGTTTACCAGTCTACTAGTTTGCGCTTGCCCCGATTCTTGTATCCATTCTTAACAAGATGAGACAGTTGATCTTCTCCTTCCTGTGGGGATCCAGCAAAAACAAATTTCATTTTCATCTTGTTGACTGGCAGACTTTGGCAAGGCCTTTTGACTCTGGGGGTTGGGGCATCAAAAATCCCTCATGGTTCAACATCTCATTAAGACTGAGAAGTCTTTGGTGGGTCCTAAAGGGTACTGGTATATGGTATTAGGTCATTTCGGCTAAATACTTAAAACAACAATCTATGGCGACTTGGCTGAGAAATAAAAAGTTTGGGCTTAGAGGCTCCTCCATTAGATGGAATGGTTTTTTAAAAACCATTACTTGGCTGGGCAGATGTCTGAGTTGGAAGGTGGGTGATGGTCGGGACGTTCTCATTGGTTCAGACCCTATTGCAGGCATTAGTGAGATCCACTACTTTTCCCCGGATTTAAGATCTTACCTAAGTGACTATGGGATTACTACTCTTCAGCATGCCAGAAGTTCTCTGGTCGACTCACAGGAATGCTGGCTGCCAGCTGATGACTTGGAGATGGGGGGTGACTGCAAAATTGAATGGAGCTCATATATAACAAGCCTTTAGCATGGTGGCATCCGTCTGTCTGATGATTTAGACTCCCTTCTCTGGTCATTTAATAAAAAAAAATGGGAATGTTACAACATCCTTGGTCTATGATCAGATCGCTGCTCAGCATTTAAATTCATTGAAGGATCGGATGTTTATTGATGTATGGAACCTTAACATCCCTCTGAAGATAAAATGTTTTACTTGGTTTATATTGAAGAACATAATCTTAACCTGGGATAATTTGGTTAGCAAAGGATGGTCGAGTCCGAGCTATTGCTGGTTATGTCATGCGGAGGAAGAAACTGTCCAGCATATGTTTGTGGAGTGTAGTTTTACTATTACTATTTTTAATGTATTAAAAGATATCTATCACTTTGCACTACCAACATCTACAAGATCTTTGGTTGAGTACCTGGACTTCTGGTAGAATCACAATCCCTCCACCTACTACATTCCTTATTTTGTTTTTTGGTGTGTCTGGATTGCTTGAAACAAAGGCATTTTTGAGGGCTCTAGAATATCCTTGGCCTCACTCACTAGCAAGATTAGTTCGTACATTCACAACTTCCCAATTCCGGGAAAAAAGAATAAAATAAAGAATATAGGTTCTGCCCCATCACTGGTCTATCCGATTGGTTTTTTGATGGCGCTGCTGCTGATGGAATCGAAGGGGCCAGGATTTATCTAGCTGTTAACATTAATTACTACTTCCATATCAAGCTAGGTTGTGGTGGGAGTACCAACACAAGGGCATAATTGTTAGCTATGTGGGCACTTTTGCACTGGGATGTGTCTCTAGGGCTCCCATCACTACATATCTTTGGCGATTCTTCTGTGATCATCAACTGGGCATTGGGTAAGGCAAATCTGTCTTGTCTTACTTTGGACTACTGGTGTGTGGCCATTAGGAATATGATGCCACTCTTTCTCAGATTAGACATGCAACATATTTACAGAGAGCACAACTAGTGTGTAGATGGCCTCTCCAAGGAGGCCCTGAATTTGGCTCTTGGCCTCTGTTATATTTCTGAGTTTTATGATGACTCTGTCATCTAGTTTGGTAAATTTCAACTCTTTTAAGATTGTGCCAGATCTGGGCTCCCACCTTTTTGGGCACTGTTTATTTTCAGTTTAGATTGTGGATGTTTTGTATTCTGGACCTCCTTGGAGGTGCCCTCTGTACGCCCTTTGTGCTCTCTGGCCATATGTCAGGATGTCATGGAGTACCTTCTGGGTCTCTCTTATCCATGTTGAGTATTGATCATTTGGTCAGTATGTCATTTCCTGCTCTTTGACAGGAACGGTTGCACATGTATTACTGATGCTTGTTTTGGCCACACACCAATATGTAAAATGCCCTTTGATTCTATATGAATATCAAGAACGAGATTTTTTCTTTTGAAAAAAAGAGTAAAGGTTTACATTGAGAAGATAGGGAGGTTACTTAATATTAGTTTAAAAGAACATAAGGCATACTTATGATAGATATAAGAAATCATCTTTTTAGTAACATATTTATAATACCAAAAATCAAATATAAATAAAAAATATAAAAAGAACAATTATCCTCAAATAAAAAGTGGCATGGAAAAAATTGAAAATCGAAATGCACTTTAAAAATGTTAATAAAGATAAAGCCACAAAAATAAACAATACCTTGGAATCCTATTCTTCAAAAACTTGTAAATCAACAAAGCTATAGGTTCCTCTCCTTCTTAATAAAGGTATACTTAACAATAACTAGTAAAAAATAGAAGAGGTGAAATTTCAAATTTGTCTTTAATTTAAAGATATATTATAAAAAAATTAAAATTTTAAACTTTTTTATAAAAACTTTACATATAAATTTAAAATCTAATTTTACTTATTTTAATAAAAAATTACAAAATAAACACACATATATATATAACTAAGTAAAAAATCTAGTAATACTTTTCCATGCTTCCAAGATTAATAAATTGTTACTCTTCTTCACTAATAAAATATACATATATCTCACGAATTGCAAAGAATCCATTCATTTGATTAAAACCAGGCTAGATCCAAATCCTAGGCTCTATCAAGCACCTAGAGTGATCAAATTTTCCAAGGTGAAAACCTCTCAGCTATTGCACGCAAGGAGCTATTCGAGGAGATTTGATCCTCGGGAGATTTGATCCCTCTCGACACTTGATAGAACCTAGGATTTGGATCTAGGCTGGTATATTTAAAAATATGAATATTCAATATTCAAAATTTAAAAAGTACCATTTTTAATATTCAAAACTATATTAACTCAAATTTGAATATGAAATTGTATCTATAAATAATGGCAAACATTTAAAACATATTACTATTTTATATTTAAAAATAGGAATATTCAATATTCAAATTAAAAAGTACTATTTTTAACATTCAAAATGATATTAACTCAAATATGAATACAGAATCGTATCTATGTCATTGCAATATTGGTTAAATACTTTCATATAAGAGAAAGAAGAAATATCTTGTAAGAAGAGAGAAAAGGACTTATAAGAGAAGGGAGAAAAATATTTCTGGTAATAAGAAAGGTCTTATCAGATAGAAGAAATATTTTGTAAGAAGAGATAAAAGGACTTATAAAATAAAGGAGAAATATATTTGGTAAGAAGAGAGAAAATCTTTTATAAGAAGGAAAAGAAGAAATATCTTATAAGAATTGAGAAAATGTCATCTAACAGTGGATCAAACAAATGCAAGAAGAAATATTTTATAAGAATTGGAAAAATGTCATCTAACAGTGGATCAAACAAATGTAGTAGGAAACTCAACATACTAGGATGAAGCAAATACAAGAAACTCAACATACTTAGGCAATGAATTTACTCACCCCTTAAATACAAAAAACTCAACATTCTTAGGCAATGAATTTACTCACCCCTTAATATGTTTAGCCTAACAAAGTGAATTTGATTTTATTATAATGGCATTGTTTTGTGTGTCAAGTTTTCTTCTTCTTTGGATAAGCCTTAATTAGTATGTATTCAAGTTCTATATGTAAGTATACTTACTAATTTATTCCTATATCTTATTTCCTCTTTTCAAAAATTGTTAACCTAATGGAACTATAGTTTGCAATTTCTAAAACATGCAATTCTCATTTCAATCCAATGTACACATCCAATTCACATTTCAACTCAATGTTAATATCTATGCATATTAAGTTAAAGACAATTGCAATTGTGGTATGATATTAATGTTAATGGTTTGCAAAAATATAAATATTTCCTTGAGTAACATAAGATAGAGCTCAAGCAAAGTAGTTTGCACAACAAATGTTAATTGTCTATGAGAAAGCTCAAACCACCATTAAAAAGTTTTATCAAAAGTATAACAGAACTACCATGAACATCACCAATCCCAAGTTGGGGAAAAAAAATTCCCGCAATGGATGCAATTAGGTTCATGGCACTTTGAATATTTTTTTTCAAATGTAAAATACAGAGTTGAAAATATAAACCTTGTCTCTGTTGCTAGGTTTCTGTGGGGATTGGATTCAGAATGGATATTCAGAATTTCCACAGATCTCATGATTTTCATCGACGTTTCGAGTCCACAATAGGACTCATCATCAGGATGGTGTGTCACCTATTCTTCTTTGACACACCATCCTGATGATGAGTCTTGTTGTGGACTCGAAATGTCGATGAAAATCATGAGATCTGTGATAAACCTTGTCATTTTTGAGGTTATAAGTAACAATTCTTTCAAGTTGGATACCAAACAATTAAGTCCTATCCATTTTAAAAGACGATGAAAAATTGTGTTGGCCAAAATAAATGATATAACCACTAGCTAAAACATGGGTGGTGATAAAAATTTTGGTTTGGAATTTAGATTGGGTGACTTCTTATACCCGATGCACCAATGCAATTGCATAAAGTTTCTAAACAGACAGAAAATTCATGTGAATTAAATCACATTAAAGAGTTGTATGAGTAAATTGCATAAAGTTTCCAAACAAACACAAAATTATTGTGGAGTAAATCACATTAAAGAGTTGTATGATTACTCATATAGCAAATGGATTATTAGATTATCCAACAATTACAAAGTTGCATCATTACTCCCAATGTCGATGCTTTATTTCTGGTTTAGTCTCATACAACACTATTTTGACACAATGCTATTACACTATAAGCATTCCTTTAATTCATTCAATATACATAAAGGGGCCTTTCACACCATTTTTGTTGTTGATGTTACTACAGAACGTTGTTACTATCTCTAAACTAGCCTTACTTATCGCAAGGGAGAAATGGGTATGCTTAATAAATTAACACTAGATATTATTTCCAATCATGGTGTTCTTCAAAGGCCTTATTCAAGTTATGTCCAAATCTACCATAGAATCTTGTGATGGTTGGAACACTTGCAACTCAAAGGTGGGATACATACTTCCTACATAATTGAAGACATAAAAAATATCCAGATATTTCCAAGTGAAGTACGTAGGTTCCCTAATAAGATCTAATGGTATTGATTTATCATACATGGACATTGAAAACTAGATTCTACGTGCAGAGTGTGTCATCATAGTGCTTGAAACCTATGATTGTGTGAATGGTATCAAGGAATCAACTTTAGTTCTTTACAAGGTTAAGGTAGTAGATACATTGTACACCATTTCTAATAGTATGTTTAGGGGCATTGTGATGTTAGATCAATTGAAGGATGCAAATGAATAACATATTGGATCCTCACCTTATAGAGATTGGGTATGGTACGAATGTTAAGGGAATGGAAGAAAATAATCTCTTCATGATAAACATGATATAGATCTCAAGAAATACAACAAAATTAGGAGGAAAACATACCATGAACATCACCAATCACAAGTTGACAACAATGCAATTTCTACAATGAATGCAAGTTGTCTACTAGCGAGTTCAGGACACAAGATGATGCAAAATTGTCTCGGACGAAACATGTGTTTTGAATATTATCCGAATAGGGGCTAGGATAAAAATCCCTTTAGAATTTACACTAGATGACCAAAACCCTTAAAAGAGACAAAAAACAATCATTCCATTCCCAACCAACTACATAAAGTCCACATTTTTACCATTACAACAATTCCAACAATTGATCATTTCCCACTAAAAAATATGGTAACACAATAAAGGAAATTAGTGGTGTTTATCTGATCATTTTTTATTGAAGTTGGTGGTGTTTAGATCGCCATTTAGTAAGGGGTTGTAGATCCCTATTGACCTCTCTTTCCTATCCTAGAATTGACATATTATTAACTAGCATTTGCACTGGGAGGTGCAAAGGAACGCCGAGAGGGTAAGAATATTGAAAGTGAAAACTAAGGTTAAGATACTAAGAATTTGTTTAAATTTTAATATTAACAAAAATATATTTCATGCAAAGAAGATTATATTGAAAAAGAGAAAAATGAATTTACTAATAAGAATAAATATTATTGAAAATGTTAGCATATAGCTAATGTAGCTTTTCATAAGATAGGTATTACAATTGATGTTTGGAATATTTTGAATTTAGAAGTAAGAGTTATATCATTGTCTTGTGAAAGGGCAACAATCCTTTCCCTTTGACTAATTCCCAAGTTTTTTTGAATCTTCTATTGACGAAATTTGTTGCAGTTGACGTGTAGAAGCTGCAAAAAAAGGAGATAATAATCAAATAAATTTTTTTGGGCAAAATAGATATGAAATGCAAGTTGAAAATGAAATATGCAAATTTTTATTGATGTTAATGTTAATTTTTGTATGCAAGTTCAATGACAAATAGGAAAACCAATTATTTTGTTGTGCATGGGTAAAACTTCAAGCAACATTTGCATGTTTTCTTTGTCATGGGACAATGTATAGGATAAATGGTGATTAAAAGAGCATGACTGATAGTGTAAAGAGTTACCTGTATGAATTGAAAGGAATCAAGGATTGTATGCTTGGATTTTGAGTGAGAAAATGTATTGAAATTCCAAGTGTTCCTGTGGATGCAAAATGAAATGTCTATTAAATTATGGTACAAGAAAAACATGAAAAATTTAATGAGATTATCAATTTGAGAGTATGTTCCTTACCATGGTTCAAGTGTCCCTTGTAACAAGTCTCCAAGAGCATCTTTTCATTCCAACCCTTGTACATAAACTTAAATGTGTACCAATGAATCAAGGATAATCTGTATACATTTTGGAAATAGTCATAGGACCAAACAAACATTGACTTGTAACATGATTGACAACATTTAGATTTTTTGTTTTAAAAGAAGCTTAGTTTTTAGTTTTTTTATACAAATAGATATAGTTTTTTTCTTTGTATTCTAAGGTTTTTTTTCATTCATCTTTCTTTACCATCATATATCTTCACTATGGAGTTTCATAGTTGTGCCCTTTTGATATGGAGTCTTGATCGTTCATCAAACTCATCCCTTCATAACACATGCCTCTTCATCAACCTCGTTTTGTTACTCATCTATTCATTATTTTTAACTCTGTTTAAATTTATCAGTCACATCCTTCCGTGGTTGTATTTTCCGCAACATCCTTTTCGGAACAAAATATCTGCAATGGAACTTTCCACATTCAGGTTTCCAAACCTTTCTGCAACTCCTGTGAGCCCTCGATCTCTTGCGGATTTGATCTCATTTGTTGATCTATTATGAGTGCGAAAATTTGTGGATCTCTTATTTCATGTGCATATTTACTTCGTGAATTATTTCCCCATCCTCGATCTCTTGTGGCTTTGATTTCATCCATCAATCTCCTATCAGTGTGGAACTACAGTTTAACTTTGTGTATCTCTTATATCCCATGTAGATTCACTTCATGAATTCTTTCCCCTTCGTCGATCTCTTGCGACTTTGATCTCATTCGTCATTTCGCTATCAGTGCGAGACTACACTTTAACTCTGCAGATCTCTTATCTACTGAGAAGATTCACTTCGTGAATCCTTTCCCCATCGTTGATTCATCTTTCTCCTTTAATCTGGATCGTCTAATATCTGTCTAAGGAACAAACACAACCTTTCCGCAATTTACCTTTCCACAATTACTTTTCTGCATTTACTTTTATGCAATTATCTTTCCGCAATTACTTTTCCACAATTACCTTTCCACAACTACCTTTCTGTATATACATTTCCGCAATTACCTTTCTGCTTGCATTTCATATCTATTTTGTAAAAAATGTTTTATTTGATTATTATCTCTTTTTTTGCAGCTTCTACATGTCAACTACAAGAAATTTCATCAATAGAAGATTAAAAAAAAACTTGGGAATTAATCAAAGGGAAATGATTGTTTCCCTTTCACAAGACAATGATATAAATCTTACTTCTAAATTCAAAATATTCCAAACATCAATTGTAATACCTATCTTATGAAAATCTACATTAGCTATATACTAACATTTTTAGTAACTTTATTCTTATTAGTAAATGCATTTTTCTCTTTTGCAATATAATATTCTTTGCATGAAATATATTTTTGTTAATATTAAAATTAAACAAATTCTTATTATCTTAACCTTATTTTTCACTTTCAATATTTTTACCCTCTCGGCGTTCCTTTGCACCTCCTGGTGCAAATGCTAGTAATAAACATGGTTGCAAAGTCTTGTTTTTCATGCTACTATCTTAAATGCAAATATGACAACTCCTTTCTAAAATTTTTGCAAACCTATCTATGTCCATTTATTTACATTATCCTCTCATACATAAGTCAAATAAGATATTTCTATATACTATATTATATTATGATATATGTCATATTATATGTATATAACTATGTATATCATTCAATAATCCAATTTCTTTATTTAAATCTAAACTCTAATGAACAAGTCATCAAACTCACACACACACACACACACATTTATCAACACTCATTTATACTTTCAATACATTAGTAATACTACAATAATTCATCAACCAAGTTACTAAAAATTAACATAACCATGCTAATTTATTCATCAATTAACCAATCATAGTAATGTACTCGCAAATTAACGTATATGTGGACAGAGCACACATCTTAAGCATGGCTACTAATAACCCCTTTAAATATCTTAATGCATCATTATTATATGCTTACAAACAACATACAACATACCAACATAATCGATGCATCATTTCTCATTTATAATCATTCATAAAAAAGTAATAAAACTTAATTACATAAACATAATGAAGCATCAATCATATAATCATAATGTTTTTTTATCAATGAATAACACCATCCAATCCATAATTGATCCCATTCATCTCCATTGATACTCAAGCACCTAATCATCACTACTTCCATCTCTTGACCTCACCATCCCATCCTCTACTGGAATATATTGTGGCATCGACTACATTGACCAAGCTTCCCCAACAGGTACCCACTAGTCGTCATCACATGTCTAGGGGAGCATGTTCATCACAACCCTCCCACGATTCTGGGCTTCTAGGGATAAACGGTGGGAAATGCCTCCACCCCCATGATAGTACTAGGGACAACACCCTACATAAACTATAGTCACTGTTCTAAGGTGTCTCGTCATTGAATAACCACTTTGGGAAAGTCGTAGTTCCCGTCAAAACTCACACTCACCCACAATTCATAGAGATGTTGATATTCAAAATTAAATAACATGAAAGTTGATATAACATCATTATCCTCTTGATTCCAATACATAACGTGCCCCTTGGAACTATAAGAATCTGACTATCTTGTAGCCAATCAACATGCGAGTTAGTTCACCACTCATATAAAGCTCATGTATAAACATACTCAACTCTTTCGAGTGTTAATATATGTCACTAAAAGCACATTTAATATAATCATGTAAGTATCTTTGACACATATATTGTACTTGTTCTATCTCAGAATACACCTCAATTGACATTCACATATCAACATTCCATATTCAATTGCATGTTCAAATGACATAAACATATTCATTAACATTGATAAAACAAAATGATAAGTTCCATTTACTATCCACATATCTAGGGAGTCCATATGTTCATATAATAATAGTCTTAATGAATGTAACTGAATCAAATAAATAATAAGCAATTAAAATGTTGAGTTAATTCATATTAGAGTTTAAATACCAAATGTCAAAATATGGGGCATTACACTTCCCAAAGGACAAATTTCAATTCAAATCACCCATGTATTTATATTATAGCCACATGGGGTCATTTAACTCAACCCACACGACTTGAATCCCATCATATCACCTATTCTTTTGAATGAATAATAGATAACTTATTGCATTATAATTCAAGGGTTTAAATTAGGGTATTACATTCTCCTCCCCCCTCCTCTAACCCTTGGAGTAACATAATCCTTAGTGAACCTTTATTTCCAACAATGATACCATTTATTTATTCTTTAGTTGCATCAACAATGTCATCCTCTCCATTACAAACTTGCTTTTGTTGGATATCTTGAACAACAATGTCCAACAATTTCTTTTACTACCTTGAGATGATTGTAAGGTATTAGCATTTTAGTGTAAATCTATAGCAATCATAAAGAGATATCATGTTACATCCATTTCCGTTCAATGATTATTCCATCCATGGGAATTTGTAAATTCATAATTGAAGCACATATATTCAAAATACAAGATACGATTTATAATTTTATCCCAATACTTTTCTTTATATATGTCCACTTCACAGGGTTACCACAAGAAATAATTAACATACTATCTTCTTTGACACAACCCAAATGTACTTCCTCTTAATCTGAGTCGAGCATATGCCACAAATCTCATACACTAGATCCAATTAAGTCACTTCTTCCTTGTAGCCACTCACCCTTATAGGCTCTGACATATTCTTTACTGATTAGTCCCTTGGGCGATTTTAAGAAATTGTAACAAACATTGGTTTCACTCACTAGACAAACTTTCCATCTCAAGTCTATCATAGACAAAATTAATATGAGATATATTATCAAAAAAAATTTAATCAAAATTTTAAATTTGTTTCACATATTTAATAAAAATGAGATTTGTTTCATAATGTTGGAATTTTCATGTAATAGTATCGAATATTCATTATGGGTTACTCTCATTTCCATATCCAAGACAACTCTACCTACAATGTGTCCTTCTTATATATCTTTAATCCATGCAAACAAAACATGAATATTCTTACATATAAAATTTTCACTTCTACATTCCCAACAACACATGAAATGATGACATAATTATGTCACACTAATAATCCAAACATTCAACTCTCAACATTTAATCTAAAATGAAATATTGTTTGTCGTGTTTACATAATCAACACAATAATGCATTCCCATAATGTATTCAAACACATGTAATTACTACCACAATGAAGCATATATGCGAGGATTTATGTATGCATAACCATGACTTGCAAATTCACATAGTCTAGTCATGCACACTTACATTACACCTGAATATTATATTGTCATGCCATGCAATCCACCATGATAAGCTTAGGGTATTAATTAACACCTTGAGACATAGTTTAACCACTTCACTAATGCTTACTCTACCATCTAGACACATTCCTCTTCCCTTAAACACACCACAAAGGAAATCCTTTCCTTTATGGAAGATGATATTCTAGATAATAAATATACTTATTAATAATTTGATGAAGAATTTACAATGAATAGCTATTGATAATTTGATGATCAATTCACTATATATATATTTGTGTGTGTGTGGATATATATATGCAAGAGCCTATGTAAAGGTTGCAACCCTTCAATATGAACAACAATTACCATTAGCCTAATAAACTAATAATTAATAATTAATAATTGCTTTAGGATCATTATAAGTCATCCCTTCCTGAAAAGCTTCGTCCTTGAAGCTTAGGTAAAATAAGAGTGCTTGACATAAACTATGTATTTGCTTAATTGGTTGTATCTTCAAGAAGGTTACTGCACTTGATGAGATACTCTTTGACAAACAACTATTGTTCAACAGTTCGTCCACAAATGGAATAGAAAATGTATCTTTAGTGGTAATTTGGTTCAATGCTTGGTATTAAACAAAAATATTATAAGGACCATGCTTGTCTCTTATAGGTGCGACTGATGTTAAAATGAAATTCTTGCTTCAAGTAATAATACCCCGATCCAATAATTTTTGCACCAAATGTTCGCCTTCTATCTTAAGTGTATAATATTGCTTGTAAGGTTGACTTCCGAGTCATGTTGAATCATGAAACTATTCTATGAAGTGATCTCTTGAATACGACAGAAGAAAAACACTAAGTGGGTCTTGAGAATCAACACAATATCTCCTGAGGATCTTATATGTGTTAAGTTTTTAATGGTTATACCAGATCTGATAACATTTGGCATTATAACATCATAACCATATGCAAAAGGATCATTGAAAGATAGACATGTACAACCACACAAAATAACACAAATATTTATCCCGGGAAACCCTCATGGGGAAGAAATCCCAGTAAAACTTCCTTTGTATAAGATATATCAAAAGTACAAGACAAGAACCTAGACAAGTGCACCTCCCTCCAAAAAATATATCTCTATCTCTCTCCTATGTGCTATACACAAGTGAGTGTGTGTTCAAATGAGGAACACATCTCCACTATTTATAATCTTTTTGTCGCTTGACTTTTAACCTAACAAGTCGGCCCCACTTAACTAACTGGGACGACTTCACTTAGGAATATTCAATACAATATTATATTATATTCATTACGGTACTATTGAACCGACTTACAATGGGGGATTTACCTCATGACTCTATGATGACCAATTACAATAGTAACACCCCGATAGAGGAATAATAACATCTCCCTTAGGTTACATCAGTAAAATACATTTAGAATATCCTTTGAAGTTACAATATTCAAAACTCCCCCTTAATAAGAAGGTTATTCTACTGACAACATCATCATAGAAAATAGGAGTAACGAGAGAGAGTCTCTGCAACATAATCGAGGTGATACATCTATACGTCATAGGAAGTTTTCACAATTAGTAAATGGAATAGTTACTCTTCAATGTCTTCATCTTATGCATCACACGATCACTTGATCCTTTTGTAACAACGCTTTGACCTTTCGATCCTTCATAGCAGCACTTCTATCTTCTGATCCTTTGCAGTAGTACTTCGATCTTATGATCCTTTGCAACAACACTTCGATCTTCTTATCCTTTGCAACAACACTTTGATATTCCTGATCCTTTGTAGCAACAATTCGATATTCTCAATCCTTTGTAGAAACACTTTGATATTCTCGATCCTTTGCAGTAGCACTTCGGTCTTCTCAATCCTTTGTAGTAGCACTTCGATCTTCTCGATCCTTTGTAGCAACACTTTGATCCTTTCGATCCTTTGAAACAACACTTCGATCTTCTCGATCCTTTGTAGCCGCACTTTGACCTACTTGATCCTTTGCAACCACACTTCGATCTACTTGATTCTTTGCCATCGTACTTCGATCTACTTAATCCTTTTTCTGCCATTCTACCTGCAATACACATGATATCTTTGTGGCATGATCAATCCCTATCATGTTAGGACATAAGTCCAAGGATGATGCAGTCCTCCATCATCCTGGTCCATGATATCAACTAGTTCAATCGTCTACAAATGAATGTAGATCTCAATTGCACCTAGTGTAGGCCCTAACGTCCATGAGGACTCATAGTATACCATCCATACCACTGAGGTTAGGAACACTCCTAAGTGAGTGTTATACTACGGTCTCTACACTCACATGTAGGCATACTCTTCCATGAAAGAGTATTGTCTGCAGAGAAGATATCGACCGCATACAAAATGTCATCCCTCATCGTAGAACATCCTTATCACTAAGGTTAGGACCACTCCCAAGTGAGTGTTATACTACAATATCAATGAGGACTCATCATAGAGCATCCATACCACTGAGGTTGGGACCACTCCCAAGCGAGTGTTATTCTATGGAAACTACATATGAGTGTAGTCATACTCTCCATACAAGAGTATTGTCTGTAGAATAGATCTCAACCACATACCAATGTCGGCCCTGTCGTCCATGAGGACTCATAGTAGAGAATCCCATATCACTAAAGTTAGGACCACTCCTGAGCGAGTGTTATTCGACGGTATCCACAATTGAATGTGGGTACTCTCCATGCGAGAGTAATGTCTACAGATAAGATCTCGACCGCATGTCAATGTCAGACCTATCATCCATGAGGACTCATCGTAGAGCATCCGTACCACTAAGGTTAGGACCACTCCTAAGCAAGTGTTATTCTATGGTATCCACAGATGAATGTGGGTACTCTCCATGCGAGAGTAACATATACAGGGCCATCCTTAGCTAGTAAGGACCACTCTCATGAATAAAGTGTTATACCTGCCATCCTTAAGAGAGAATTCTATCGTCCACAAGTGAATATCAGACCTTGTCAACATATTCAGGCACACTTGGCCTCTTTCATGCTAGAGAATCATTGTCATCCCATCATCGATGCCAGTCTCATCATCACTCCCCCTTTCTTGGGAGGATCCATACTATCAAATTTCTCCCCCTTTGTTCGAGGAGGGTTCATATCTTCGACCTGCTCTTCCTTACTGAGGAGAGTCCATATCTTCGACATGTTCCTCCTTTCTGAAGAGAGTCTATATCTTTGACCTATTTCTCCTTTTCGAGAAGGGTACATATCTTTGACTTGTTCTTCCTTTCTGAAGAGAGTCTATATCTTCGACCTGTTTCTCCTTTCCGAGAAGGGTCCATATAATAATTGTTCCTCCTTGCGAGGAAAGTATTTTTTGAACTAAACCAAGCTTTTCACGGAAGCTTGGTCAACATATCAACAACTTTATCATCGGTACTTACATACTAGAGTTTTATATATCCCTTTAGTACCATGACCCACATGGTTTTTTGTCATCTTTATGCAACTCTGGTTGTTACAAAGAATCATTATGGTATCCAACTCCATGTCAAATAGTCTTGACATCAGTTTCTGAATCCATATCGCTTCACAACTAGCGGAGCAAGATGCTATGTACTCCGCTTCAGCTGTGCTGAGAGAAACACTGGGTTATTTCTTACTAAACCATGAGATCATGGTAGATCCCAGACAATAACATCCACCTAAGGTGCTCTTTCTTTCTGCATCACTTCCTTCCCAATCTGAATCTGAATATCCATATAATCTGTAGTCATGATCTCTACCATAGTAAAGTCCCAAGTCTGTCATACCTTTTATGTACCTTATCACATGCTTTGCAGCTATGAGGTGAACACATCTAGGTTTAACTAGATACTGATGCAAGGTGTTCACAACAAAGCAAATATCCGGCCTTGTGTTTGTCAGATACATTAATGACCTAATAATTTATCTGTATTGAGTCATATCCACTAACTTTGATGTATCATCAAACAACTTAAAGTTGGTGTACATGGGTGTGGCGATGGATTTTCAATCCAACATATCAAATCATATTAATATGTAGCATACCTTCCCTAGTTTAGAAATATTCCTTCTAGGCTCTGCCACACTTCTAGCTCTAGGAAGTAATGCATCAATCCAAGATATTTCATCTTGAATTATTCAGCTAGCTTCTTCTTCATGCCATCTGCGATCTGTTTCTCATTTCCAGTCAGAAATAGATCATCCACATACAATAATAGTATGTCAAGTTCATCATCCATAACCTTCAGGTAAAGGTTAGGATCAACTTTACTTTAGGTAAATCCCAAGCTTGTCAAGAATCTATCTATTCTTCATACCAAGCTCTGGGAGCTTGCTTCAGTCCATACAAATCCTTTTTCAACTTACATACATGAGTCACTCTGTCTTCGTCTTCAAATCCTTGTGGTTGTTCAATGTAAACCTCTTCATCAATCATAACATTAAGGAAGGTTGTCTTTACATCCATCTGGTGTAGACCCCACTTCATCATGGAAGTAAGTGCCATGATGGTTTTGATGGAAGTTTACCTTGATCCTAGAGAAAATGTCTCTTCATAATCAATTCCCTTTCTTTGAGAGAATCCTCCTTTCATCAGCAACATGTATTATCTTGTATATCCACTTGGAAGATACCACATTCTTGCTTTTTGGTTTGGGTATTATATCCCAAACATGAATTTGGTATTCTTCCATCATTGCTTCTACCATGAGTTCATCTTGTCAGGTCATCGATGTATCCCTGTCTTCCGCATTCAACCTTGTGTTAGATTTTTATCATTCAAGCTAGCATTATGATCTTAGGATCTTTAACTGAGAGAATAACATGCACAACAATAAACACAAGAGACAAGAGACACAAAGAATTTTCCTCGGGGAAACCATAAAGGAGAAAACCCCGCAACTTCCTCAGAGATAGAATCAACACCTAAAGTAAAACCCGAAAACATAAATATGATCTCCCGACATCAGTAGTCTCTCTCTTATCCCAGCAACTTCTCTCTCACTCATGCGCCCCAGTGAGTGAGTGTGTGTGTGATAAATATAGAGGGTCACTCTCTATTTATATTCTTTCGTTCACTTGAAACCCACTCCAACATGTCGGCCTCACTTAACAATTACTTACTAGAGTCGACATCTCTAGGAGTGTCTAATAACCCTAGTGCCCAAAAACTTGTGGGGACTTTGCCTCCTCCGACCAACAAGGAGGGTTATCCTTAACACAATAGTGGGGACTATTGCCCTGACTTACAATGAATCACCTAGGGTCGACTTCTCTAGGATAGTATAATAACCCTAGGGCCCCACAACTGCGGGGACTTTAACCCTTGACCAATAGGAGGGTACTCACAATGACTTGACATGACTTGTTTACATTATAGAACCTCCCGATGGGAACATCAGGGCATGACATGACTCAATTACATTACAGATACTTCCTGGAATAAACATCGGGGTACAATACATAAGATATACAAGTGAATGCATTCCAAAGTTATAATTACATCAACACTCCCTCTTAACTAGGAAGGTATTCTCTCAACACAATTAATTAGCACAAGTCTTCTTCTCTATATAATCTAGATCATCATCTAGTTCTCGTCATCTTCATCTGGATCTGGATCATCACTCGATCTGGATCATCATCACTGGATCTGGATCATCACTCGATCTGGATCATCTCTGCTGGATTAACATCACTGGATCTGGATCATCATCACCAGATCTGGATCATCACTTGATCTGGATCATCACTACTGGATCATTATCACTGGATCTAGATCATCACTTGATCTGGATCATCATTGCTGGATCATCATCATAGGTGCTATCTCATGATTCTTCTCATCACATGAAGTTCTATAGAGCCAGCCCTTTTTCATGCTGGTTGTAGGCCTAGCCTCCTTCTAGGTATTCTTTAGCCCTTATATCTAAACCTAAGTTAGAATGGTTAGCACTCACATCTGACCATGAGAGGAACACATCCAACATCGTGTCAGAAAGGAATAGCCCTTACATTCACCAGCATGACAGTACTAGACTACTATCATCTGTGAAAAGGCTCAACACTCACATCTGACCTTGACTCATTAGAAAGGCACAACACTCACATCTAACCTTGACTCGTCAGAAAGGAACATCACTCACATCTGACCTTGACTCGTTAGAAAGGCACAGTACTCACATCCACCAGCATGACAGTACACAACTACTATCATCTATGGAAAGGCACAACACTTACATCTGACCTTGACTCGTCAGAAAGGCACTCAGTCCTAGACTGAGGGTTCTTGGTAAATGACCAGGTGCCTCCATTCAGAGAATGGCAGTAGCCCTTATATTTGACCGTAAGTCAGAATGGACAGCACTCACATCTGACATGGAAGGAACCAATCCCCTCACCATGACAGAATGGAAACAACCATTATATTTGATCAAGTGGGAACACATCCCTCAATCACATCAGAATGGCCATGCACTCATATCTGATCATGTGAGAACACATCTCACAGTCATATCAGAATGACCCTCAGTCCTAGACTGAGTTTTTCTCTGGTAACTGACCAGGTACCTCATTCAAAGAATGGATAGCACTCATATCTGACATGGACGGAACCAATCCTCTCACCATGACAGAATGGCTCAGCCCTTACATTTGACCATGGAAGGAACCAATCCTCTCACCATGTCAGAATGGCTCTAGGTCTCATCATTTCCCCTTGGAGGGAACCTTGATATGGAGAACACCAAGCTTCTCCCTGAAGTACTCAAACTTCACTTTGTCCAATTCTAGCATAGAATCACATTATGACTGATTACGTCCAAGGATGACCTGCAAGCTTCGCCAGGACCGATTACATCCGAGGACAACCTGCAGGTCTATTTACATCTGAGCAACCTACGAGCTTCTCCAGGATTTATGCTCAGACAACCTATCTCACTGACTATGCTAGAACTCCCTCTTTCGAGAGATCTCGATCTGGATCACATACTGGAGCTTCACTGCTCCTCTCTCCCAAATAACAAGTGGCAACATCTTTTTCCTCAGCTGTAATCAGCGCCATGCAGGACTCCATCATGCCAAACCAAGAGATCACACTTGATCCCATACTGAAGTAGCACCTCGAATTGCTCTTCCTATCAATAGCACTGCCTGCCCAAAACGAATCCTCATAACCCTCCAGGATAGTCTTCTGATTCACCTCATACTTGAGCCCATAATCAACTGTACCCTTCAGGTACCTTACAGCATGCTTTGCAACCATCAGGTGAACATGTCTCAATGTGTTCACAGCAAAGCAAATATCTGGTCTCGTATTCATCAGGTACATCAAGGAATGAATCATCTGAGGATACATCATAGCATCAACCGTCTCTGGTGAGGCAACACTCAATAGCTTTAGGTTCGATGCCATAGGTGTGGTCATGGCCTTGCAATCCATCATCCTAAACCTCTTCAGGATCTCTACTACATACTTCCCTTGTCCACACCTCCATGCATAGTGCATCATCCCCAAGTCCTTTATCTCGAACTAGATAGCAAGTCTTCTTCTTGCAAATTTAATGAGTTCCTCTTTTTTGTCAGGAACAAGTCATCGACATATAACAGGAGCATCACTGGTCTTCCGCCTTCAACCTTGAAGCAAAGGTTGGAATCCTTTTCACTCTCAGTAAAGCCTAGAGTCATCAGTAATCTGTCCATCTTGTTGTACCATGTCGAACCTCAATATATTATATAGTCCCTCCCTCTAAAGCGGAGCATCATACTCCCTCTGTCTTTCATACTCTATGCACTGAAACATTCTGTACCGGAGTGACAAGTAGCTTCCTATGCTACTAATATTCGATGTATCCATCTAGTGTATAGAATTTCATCTTCAACCTTGTAGCAAAGGTTAAGATCTTCATCAAGCTCATCATGTATGTGTTTCAACTCCCACTGGCTGCAAATGTCTCTTCGTAGTTTATGCCTTCTTTTTGTGAGAAGCCTTGTGCTACGAATCTTGCCTTGTATCCCACGATGTTTCCATCTATTGCATGATTGAACTACGAACTTCCCTTCATGTATCGATATTGCATCCTAGACATCATTCTTCTTAAACTAGGCTTCCCTTTCTTCTTGGTTACTTCTTCATAGTTGGAAGGTTCTGCATTAATGATGTCGCTACATTCGTCATATTATTCTTCATCTTGAACTGTCGTCATTTGTTTTTTGGAACAAGTCTCATCCTTCTTTGCTTGTAGGCAATTATGTATGCAATCTTTCCTACAAGTCAAATGCATTTGTATGGCTAGAAACATTTCATAAGGAATATTCATACTGGCAAATTCTTATGCATAAATATATGATCATGCAACTACTTTAGCCAATACAACATTCATCCATATCTCACAAAAACTTTCTAGATGCCTTCCATCTCTACCAAGACAACATTGAGATTGTGCACTAATCCAATATGTCAGCAAAGAGGTTTCATTCTAGATAAGCAGCAATGGAGAGTTGTATAGCACCATGAGCTACTTACCCATCACATGCATATTAGTATTTTACTGTCATTAATGCAAACATTCTATCATGCATAATACATTAACTGAATATAAACAAATGCATAACAAAACAATATCATGAAATGACAATTGAATACTTATCTTTATTTGTTTCATGGGTAGACTCCTTCTTGAGCCTTCAGCTTTATCATCTTGCTCATTCATAATAGCATCGTTTCTAATACAAATGCTAAGATGGATAAGAGGTTTTTCAAGATTTGAGTCCTTCGTATTCCTCATCGCTTGAGGGATCTTCTTTGGATGGTGAGAGCTTGATCTTCAGTTTCTCCCATCTTCTCTTCTCTTATAATGAGTCGAGCTTCTTCTTCTTCCCAGAGTCTGCTAAAAGTAATCACTTCCTTCTAGCACACATTTCTCGCATGAATGAATCCCATGATCCTGGGAGGCCATTCAAGGTTGCTATCACCACTTCTGCATTCTCCACTTCTTCTTCTACTGTTAGAAGTTGTTCTTTGATTTGAGAGACCCTCGTAAAGTATGACTGTATGGTCTCCGCATTTTGGATCTTCACATTCTTCAACTGGTTTCTTAAGGTCATAATCTGATTTATGTTCTTCCCTTCAAATAGCCTGGTTAAGGAATCAAACATCTTCGATGTCTTTAGGGAAGACACTTGTGGTACAAGTTGATCCGTGATTGAATCAACAATGATCTTCTTGTGTAAGGCTTTGAGCCTCATCTCCCTTTGGAACTGGAACCTCTCTACTACTCATGTAGGTGTCCAATTCATTTTCTTTAGAGAGATCATATAATTCCATGCTTGGAAGTTATCAACTTCACCAAGATTATCATCAAGCTGATGTGATAGATTACTTTGAAATGAGAACCTCAAATGAAAATAACAAAAGATTAGATCTTATCGATTTGAGGTGTCCGTCCTGGTTCCAAAGCCGGCTGATCTAGGGTTTGTCAGAGAAACCCTAATTTTTCAAAAATTGGAATCTTTTAGATCTGATTGGATAGAAAGATATATCTCTTCAAGGCAATATGTTCAATGTACTCCTTTTCTGAAAACAGTGGAGGGAAGCTCCCGGAACAGGAAGCCCTAGTTTTCCAATTTCTTCTACATAAATTCCTGATGTTGTTTCTGCGATATCTCTGAAATTAATACTCCTCTATGTCTAAAACATTGTACTAAGGTAGATTTACCTATACCTATTCCAACACCATAGGTTTCATCAGAATTGGTTTCACCAATTGGGACTTATGATCATTTTCCCAAGGTGACCTGTTACAGGACTGTTCCGAACATCAAAGTTGTATGGACTGCCACGTGTCACTATTTCATCTTCTGGGTCTAAAACTTGGACCATAGAATGTAAAGGCCGTTCCCTTTATATAACATCTTCATAAATTTCATTTGGACCTTTTTATCCAAAGATATAGCAATTCTCCCCAGGTGTCCTGTTTAGGGATGAATCCTGGAAGAGGCTGGAACCCTAGCTTGGAGGGATCATATATCCTAGACTATAGCGAATCAGAGGCTAAATTTTGGAAACAGTGTAAATCAAGATTTTATCTTTGGCTTGTGAAAGTTTTAGCTCCTGATACTTCTTCAGTCCCAAGATATAGCGAATGTACCAAAACTTATCAGTTTTAGTATTTAGGGTTTTTCCAACTCGGGGTCAAACTAGGGTTTGACTTTCCTAGAGTTTCACCCAACCAAAAATCTTGACCCAGGTCTCTAAACTTCGATTTTGATGAGGAGAGAAATCCTATGCTAGGCTCACTCAAAAATTCCTCTTCTGTAAGAAGCCCTAATTTCCCGCACCAAAACTGAAAATGCTTGAAATCGAATTCCGCTTCGACAGAAAGATGTGCCCTTCAATGGAGAGTCAGCCTAGCATACTTTTGCTGATGGATTGTGGAGAGATACCTAAAAAGTAAAAATCCCTAGCTTCTGCAGCTGCACAATGTCTTCTTCTCAGGTTATCTTTGATACCATGTTATATTTTTATCATTCAAGCTAGCATTATGATCTTTAACTGAGGGAATAACATGCACATCAATAAACACAAGAGATAAGAGACACAAAGAATTTTCCTCGGGGAAACCATAAAGGATAAAACCCCGCAACTTCCTCAGAATAGAATCAGTACCAAAAGTAAAACCTGAAAACATAAAGATGATCTCCCAACAGCAATATTCTCTCTCTTGTCCCAACAACTTCTCTCTCACTTATGCGCCCCAGTGAGTGAGTGTGTGTATGATAAATAGAGAGGCTCAATCTCTATTTATATTCTTTTTTTCACTTGAAACCCACTCCAACATGTCAGCCTCACTTAACAATTACTTACTAGAGCTGACATCTCTAGGAGTGTCTAATAAACCTAGTGCCCCACAACTTGTGGGGACTTTGCGTCCTCCGACCAACAAGGAGGGTTATCCTTAACACAATGGTGGGGACTATTGCCCTGACTTATAATGACTCACCTAGGGTCGACTTCTCTAGGATAGTATAATAACCCTAGGGCCCCACAACTACGGGGACTTTAACCCTTGACCAATAGGAGGGTTACTCACAATGACTTGACATGACTTGTTTACATTATAGAACCTCCCGATGGGAACATTGGGGCATGCCATGACTCAATTACATTACAGATACTTCCCAGAATAAACATCGGGGTACAATACATAAGATATACAAATGAATATATTCTGAAGTTACAATTACATCAACACCTTGAAGGTTGGAACCCACTTTACTCTTGGTAAAACCTTAGTCCATCAGGAAGTTGTGCATCTTGCTGTACCATGTCGAACTCTAAGATATTCTATATTCATTCCCTTTGAAGTGGAACATCATCCTCCCTCTGCATTTTGTACCGAAGAGACAGGTAGCATCCTCTGCTACTATGTATCCATCCCAGATTACTAGATACCAAGATCCCTTTATCTTGAACTTTGTCAAAAAGTTCCTCTTGCACCCAACTATGAGCTTGTTGTCTTCTATAGGTTTCCATCTTCAACCTTATACCAAGGGTTAAGATACTCATCACTCTAGGTGATATCAAGCTCCTAGATGTGTTTATCTATGGGTTTCTTTTGAGCTCATACAAATCCTATTCTGCACAGGTGGTTTTTTTCTCGATATATACTTCTACTTTACTGGAGAAGTGTGTCTGGTCAATAGAGTATGTCATGCCATAGTCTATTCTTTCTGAGACAAACCATGAACCTCGCTTTGTATACTTGTTCTTGTAGATCCATATGGAAGACACTACAGACTTCCCTTCAGGTCTCAGAACCATATCCTAGACATCATTCCCCATGATCAACTGTTTCTCTTTGATCATAGCTTCTTCCATAGCTGGAAGGGTCTGTATCAATAATGTCACTCAACTACGCCACATAAATAGAGTGTATCTGAGGCCTTTGAATTTGGTTTTGAAGTCCCTCCATACTTTTATTCATCTTGAATTATCTCTCGTTTCCAATATGGTCTTCATCTCGTGAGGTGGATATACTGCTCTCTTGAATCTCTTTCTTTCATCACGGTGTCTCTGACCCTGGGAGCTTCAGGTTCATGTTTATTGGAGTGAATCTTGAATTGTCATCACTTGTTTTTCAGAACAAGTTTCATCCTTATTTTCTTGTAGGCGGTTGTACACAACCTTTCCTACAAGTCAAATGGACCAGTTGCATGGTTAGAAACATTTCATAGGACATATGCATAATGAAAAATTCTTATGCATAACGATATAATCATGCAGCTATTTTAGCCAATACACCATTCATCCATATCTCACATAAACTTTCTATATGCCTTCCATCTCTACCATAACATCATTGAGATCGTATACTAATCCAATATGTCAACAAATAGGTTTCATTCCAGATAAGTATCAATGGAGAGTTGTATAAAACCATGGTCTACTTACCCATAACATGCATATTAGTAGTATACCTCATTAATGCAAACATTCTATCATGCATAATACATAGCATATACAAGAAATACAATTCAAATACTTATCTTTGTTTGTTTGGAAGATTCATTCTTGTGCTTTGTCTTCGTATCCTTTTGGATCTACAGCTCCTCCTTTGACCAATGAGATTGCTTTAATATGATGCTTGCTTGAAAGCTTTTATAGAATGCTACTTTCGGTGGACCTAGGGTTTGACACAGAAACCCTAAATTTTCAAATTAGGTATCTTTCAGATATTATTGGATATAAATATGCGCCTCCTCAAGGTGATCTGAGAAACATATTGATTTTCCCAAAACTGTGATCAGAACTGCAAAATATCTGATGCCCTAGTTTTCTTCAATTTATTCTACAAAATTGACTAATATTGTTTATGCAATATCTATGAAAGTAATCCTCCTCTATGTCTAAAACTTTGCACTGAGGTATCCTGGTCTGTCTTATTTCCATTCCCACAAGTTAGAGTAGAATTTGTTCCACCAATTGGGACTTATGCAAAATTTTCCAAGATGGCTTATTTCAGGACTGTTCATCATAGAGAACTTGTACAGACTACCATGTGTCACTGTTTCACCTTCGGTGTTTGAAACCTTTACCACTAAAAACAAATTCCGTGTCCTATCTGGAAAATCTTGAGAAACTTCATTTGAACCTTCTTAGCCTGAGATATAGCAATTCTCCCTAGGTTACATATTTAAGGATGAATCCAGGGAGAGGCTAGAACCCTGATTGGGAGGAATCATATCTCCTAGATTATAGCGAATATGATGCCAGAATTTTTACACATGGTACATCAGGATTTAATATTTGACATGTAAAAGGTTCGACTCCGTATACTTCTCCAATCATGAGATATAGAGAAAGTACCAACATTACTAGTTTTAGTCTTCTAGGGTTTTCAAGCACGAAAACCTAATCTTCAATAGCTGTAGCTGTAGCAGTGTTTCGGCTACACAAGTACTTCTTTTAAGGTAGCTCTTATACCATGTTAAGTTTTCAATGGTTATACCATATCTGATAACTTTTAGCATTATAACATCATAACCATATGCAAAAGGATCATTGAAAGATAGACAAGTACAACCACACAAAAGAACACAAAGATTTATTATGGGAAACCCTCACGGGGAAGAAAACTCAGCAAAAATTCCTCTGTATAAGATGTATCAAAAGTAGAAGACAAGACCCTAGATAGGAGCGCCTCCCTCCAACAGATATCTCTCTCTCTCTCTCCTATGCTCTATACACAAGTGAGTGTGTGTTCAACTGAGGAACACATCTCATCTATTTATACTCTTTTTGTCACTTGACTTTTAACCTAACAAGTCAGCCCCACTTAGCTAACTGGGCCGACTTCAATTAGGAATACTCAATACAATATTATATTATATTCATTAGGGTACTATTGACCTAACTTACAATGGAGGATTTACCTCATGACCTATGATGGCCAATTACAATAGTAACACCCCAACGGAGGAATACTAACATCTCCCTTGGGTTACATCAGTAAAATACATTTAGAATATCCTTTAAAGTTACAATATTCAATAATATGTACCGTTAAGATCATCATTTTTAGAAACTACCTCCATGGAATAACTGTGCAAATTATAAGGTTGGGATCCTTCCTTATTTTATCTTCTCCATTCTATCGGACGAGACTATTTGGGTAGAAGGGAATATGATTGCATGCAACTTGTACTTCCTTCCATTTTAAAAATATCTTATAAATTGTTTTTGTAAATTTAATCCCACTGTACTAAGTGGTTAACCATGGGATTCTAAGAGCACATATATACCTCCAATTCCCATAGCATACATAGGAGATTAAAATTTGTAGTCATCAAAAGCTAACTCTACCTTATGGAATTTCCCGTCACATGAAGTGGTTTTATTCGCTGGAATTGAGACTTGTAAGTCTGAATTGGGGTAGATAAACATGTTTAATTGTCTTACAATCCATGTGTCTACGAAACTATGTGAATTGTTGCTATCTATAAGCACATTCACCTTAGTATTCTTGAGGTAGCCAAGGATTTTAAGAGTTTGAAGTTGAGAAATACCTTTCATTGCAGCTATAGAACTTTGTTAGAGCATCATTGGGATTCTAGTTGCTGGATTCATTGGATTCTGCTTCTGTATCAGAAAGGACATCCTCGATTACCTCATCATGATCATTGTTATTATTATTATTTTTCTCACATAGGTAAATATTGGTGTCCTTACATATATGATTTCGAGTCCAATTAGGAGTATTACATTTAAAACAAGCTGGATGAGGGAACGAGCCGGGAAACAGAGATAGATGGAACGAGCTGGATGCACGCAGACATGATGAGAGAAGGCTAAGGGGAGTGTAGTAGGCGGAGGAGAGCCTCTCTATGATATCGCTTGAAAGATGATATTTCGAAGAATAAATATATTTATTCATAATTTGATGATGAATTTACATTGAATATATTACAATATATATGCAAGATCCTATGTAAGGGTTGCAACCCTTCAATATGAAACGAGATGGCCATTGACCTAATAAACTAATAATTGATTTAGACTCATTACCCTTTATCTACTCAAAAATCCCTTAAATTATCTTCAATGTAGGAAAGAAGGTTACAACCTAAGATGACACAAGCAGGGACAACATTTAATTCCCCTTTTAACCAAAGATAGATAAAAAAGACACAATAATTGTTTGCATAACAACAATGAGCCATAATTTCCTCGAGTGGTGATGTGTCTTAGTAAGAAAAGAGCATGGGAATGGATCCTTATGGAGACCATAACTGAGGGATGGTTGAACACTTATACTCTACTGCATATACTATTGAGCTAGATACCTAAAACAAAAACAAAAATGGCTAGGGTATAAAGTAAACAAAACAAGAACCAACACATGAAAATTCATAACTAGATACAAACCTCATTTCCACTTGACTGCCATCAAATCTCCCTCCCAACGAAAAACCAAAGCAGAGATGCACATAGAACTAGATCTCTAAGCCAATTCCACATGCAAAGAACCAAACACACCATATACCATATATCAATTCGTTTTCCAACATTTGATTAACACTGATTGATGTGGGATTAAATGTTCCAATGTCTCCCATTGACATGTGTTTATAGTTGTTAAAACAATGGATCCCCGTGAGTTGAATAATATTTTTCACAGGATAACTTTGCAAATTACCTCCCCATAATTTATTATCATATATTATTTGTTCTTGTAGGTACCATAGTTGGCATGGTGATCCACCATTTTTTTTTTCACTCTTAAAACTTGGAATAAAATGATTTATCCAAGGTATAAATATCACTAGAATATTACTCTCTTGTCAAACTCACATTTTTAGGGGTCCTTCACATAACTAGGGTTTCTATGATGACAGGGGAGTCTCCTACAATGGTGGCAACAACAATTCCCCTATCTTTGAGCATGCACTATCATTGGTGGACTGTTAATGTTTCCTCAACTTCATTGTCGATGGAAATCCCTAAACCCCACATAAAATGTACTTCCTTTTTTCCCTTAGGATGATAGAGACCACCCCCCTTGCCCCACCCCCCCACAAACCAACTCTTTCCATCCACTAGTGATCTTATTTTTTAATAAATGACAAATTCAAATATTATTTTAAATCTTAGGAATTGAATCTAAATCTAGTATCAATTAAAGCATGGGAAGGCATTGTGGCTTTGCCCATTATAGACATAAATCCAACATTACATGGTGCTCCTAATTGTTGTAAGATTTTTTGCATGGAATAGATAAGTAATGACAAGCTACAAGGTCTCTAAAATAATGTTTACTGGAAATTGAAGAAATTATTTCACTTACACCTAATATGTGTTGACAATTGTAGTTGAAACCAAGGTCAATGTCCAACGTTCTCACCATGTAAGAGTGTGAATTGTTTTGAAGATGTTCTGTGAAATTATGAAAGTAGCATAAGAGTATGATAAGAAATAAGTATAATAAACCTTCAACTAAGGATAATGACAAATCTAAGTTCATTCACATTTAAGAGGTTATTGAAAACATTAGAATTCCAAGTAAGCGTGGAGGCAATGAATTCCATTATAAAGTCAATGAATACCTTGAAGTAAGTTTTGTGCGATTGCATGCAACAATAATAGATATGGTCCTCATGCTACAAGATAGAATTGTAAAGATACTGGCATAGATCCAAATCCTAGGCTCTATCAAGCGCTAAGAAGGATCCCTCTGAAGCTCTTAAGTATTGCACTCAAGGAGTTATCAGCTTTGGTGTGTCATTTATATAGTCATTGATTTGATTCAAACCAAAAGACACATCTTTTTATTTAAGGTCGACATATAATATTTAATATTATTTATGGCCAACATATAATATTTTTTATTATTATTTATTTTGTTAGGAACGGACATTACAACATCTCCCCCATACATGGTTTTAAGACCATGTACAAGGTCCTCCTAAAACCATGGGTTGTTTATGAGGCTTTGTACATGGTCTTAAAACCATTTGCAAGGCCCTCCTAAACCATGTACAATAAAACCATGGGTTGTTTAGGAGGCCTCGCGCATTGTTTTAAAACCATTTGCAAGGCCCTCCTAAACCATGTAGAATAAAACCATGGGTTGTTTAGGAGGCCTTGCACATGGTTTCAACATTTGTTTTGTGGATAATTCAATTTTTTATTTTTTATTATTTTGTTAGGTAGGAACATTACAACATCTTCCCCATATTGTGTTGTTTTTCTGACCGACATTTTTTTGGTGGATAATTAATTTTTATTTTATTTTGTTAGGTAGGAACATTACAACATCTTCTCCATATTAGGTTGTTTGTGCCTGACATTTATTTTGGAGGATAACTAAAATTTTTATTTTTTATTATTTTGTTAGTAACAAACATGTATTACTTTTCGCTGACATAATATGGACAAACGTTACAAGATCTCCCTTATTAACAAGCGTTACAAGATCTCCCTCATAATGGGTTGTAGAGCGCCTCTCGGTGCAAACATAAAATTTAAACATCTACGAACTTGTTTAATCTCAAATAACTCATACAATTGTAAACTCTATATTGAAATAAGAGTTTACAGGTATTCAAAAGCTTTCTGAATGAAAACTTTCAATATTTTTGTTTCAAAGTTTATTGAATGTCTACCAAACAAAGATGTGTATGATAACTATTGAGAATGTAGGGATGTTTTATAGGATTGCACACTTTACAATAGAAACAATATGTGGTTGATGATGCATTTACATATATTAAATTGTACATTTCCTCTTCATAATCCAATTTTTTTCTAGATGTTAGAAATAATCCAAGTCATCCTTAATGAATATTGTTGTTGTTCCATGTTTGAAAATCCAATCATGTGTACCACTATCCTTCACCATGGACATCCTTTAATAATTTTGTGACAAGTTCATAATACATGTTGTTATGCTTACTTCTTGGTTGAATTCTAAATCTAAATACTGCTTGTTAACATTAATAAATGCATGCCTAAGGTGATATTATTCAATATGAATATATATTCCATAAAATCCACACCATAATGCTCAAAATGCACATTGTTGGCCTTGAAGATTGTTAGTTACATGCAATTTTGCTTTTAAAATTACAAATAATTTTTATTTTATTTATTAATGAGGATTTTTTGGAATTGGATTGAATATCTAATTACACAAGTAGTTTAGGATGTCATAAATGCCATTTTCCAAATTTTATATTAGAAACGAGGTGCTATCATTTTCCTCGGGCATGCGATTTTGTGTAGTTTGCATGCATATTTCCAGAGTTGACAAAAACAATGAAAAATACGTAAACTAACATTTTTATTGGGCTACTTCATGAATTTAGAAATATTTTTGAGAAATCTGAATTGAAGGTTTGTTAAAAACATGCGATACTCTAGTCTTACATGTTTTAATTTCATTTGGTGTGCATTTTGATAGACATTTCATGGATATTACTAAGCCCACTTAGGGTGGTAAAACACTTTAGTTTTCACCCATAATTCACATTTTGAGTAGATAGTGGGGATTTTGAGTACTACATGACAAAAAATTTAAGCTTGTCCTATGATAGATGGAATATCAATGTTTCATTTTAACCCTTTAAATGTGTAGTGGTTGATTAGGGGGTGCATTTCCTTAGGATTTACATAAAAAAACATGGTTTCTTGAAAAGGGCACATGCATTTGTAATTACTATAACTTTAAGTTATAATGTGGATTGTGGATGGATTGCATGATCAATGGATGTGACTTTGCTTGTGTTCATGCTTCACATTTGATGTTCATCACATGATAGACAATCTTACAAGTGAGTGGATTTTTTTGTGTTCATTTTGTCGAAGAGATGAGACCATAACTTATATGGACATTAAAGGGTCCCATTCTCTTTAAATGGCTAAGGCTTGTCATCCTTTTACTTTAGGGCTAGTGAAATGAAAATTTTGAATACCAACTAGGGAGTAGGAAAATGTTGCATATGTATGGAGCATAGGTAACCATTTGACCATGAAAAAATGTGTCTTATGAAAGAGATGGTGACACAATTCTTCAAGCTTGTGATGAGATTAGAAGGTGTCTTGTGAAAAGAGAAATAAAGAAAATACTTTCTTTAAATTGGATATTCCAACAATGTTGGCCTATCTTTTCTCTAATATAGTGTCATTAGAAACTGTATCACAAACCCATTCCTTAACAAATTTCAAGTTTCAAACCAACAATCTCACCAGAAGTTGTTTCAATAAAAACATGATTTACTAGAACAATACACAACTCACTCACCACAAACTATCTTGTCATTTAGATTTTGTTAACAACTTGACTAATTACTTACCTTTTCTCACTTTTTTCAATGTTATAATTAGTTTCATAACACATCACAAACTCTATATAACATAAATAACATATATTAGCTTTATATGGCTCTAATTAAAATTGTGATGATGAAATTTTATACACCCTCATTACTTGCTTCTTCTCACTTTTTCCAATGTTATAATTTGTTTACTAACACCACAAACTCTATTTAACATAAATGACATATATTGGCTTTATGTGGCCTTAATTAAAATTGTGATGATGAAATTTTATACACCCATGCACACATAATATATGTACATCTAGTGATTACTCCATGGCTAGTCGGTAAAAGTTTAGTTATAGTAAAAGGTTGCTTAGAATCATTTACTAGGACCATGCCCAACTCACTCAACGCAAGCTAGCTTATCATTTAGATTATGCTAACAACCAGACTAATTTCTTACCTCTTTTCACCTTTTTCAATGTTATTATTATTTGTTTGCTACCATAAGCTCTATTTCTCCTATCATATAGGGATCGACACTATATAGCCTTTGTGAAAAGTGATGATGAAATTTTATACACCCCACACACATGATGCGCATTTAATGATTAATCCATAGTGGGTAAAAGTTTTGCTCTGTGTTAAATGTGAAGTTGAAAGTTTATATCCTTAAATGTGATGATGAAATTTTATACACCCCACACACATGATGTACATTTAATGATTAATCCATATGGCTAGTTGGTAAAAGTTTTGCTCTGTGTTAAATGTGAAGCTCAAAGTTTATATCCTTTCATAAATCAAACAACATAGGTACATAATATATATGATATAACTATTACTCCGTAGCTGGTTAGTAAAAGCTTTGTTAAAATAAGAAATAAATGCAAATATGAAATCTTGTTATTGTAAAAAAGGTTTTGTATTGCGTTAATGAGAAGCAATTCATACATAAATAAGGCAAACATGATGTGGAGTTCCTAAATATCATTTTGTTTCTATATGTTCAATTTTATATATCATTTTGTTTCCCATTTGTCCAATTTTATAATGTTGGTAGGGTGAAAGTGAGATCTTCTTTAGACACGGGGAAGACACAATGGAGATCTCAAAGCATTTTCAATAAATAAGGTAAATATAATTATTTATAAAAATATAATAAAACAATTATAATTATTTATAAAATTGTAACAAGGGAAACATAACTACTGATAAATGACTAATGACTAACTTATATTGTAAATAAAGTTTTTTTGAGAATCTAGTTGAGACAAGTCTCCAGCGGTTAAGAAGTATGTCTCTTCAATCTAGAAGTTGAAGTCTTCTAGGACTTTGAATGCCACTTACGAGCATTTATCACTGAGACAGGGAAACAAGGAAGTGATAAACCTAATAGTCTTTGTTCTTTGTGGACCTTGTAAAACATGTCCCTTGAATCCACTACTTCCTCTCAAGGAGAACTAGAAACCTTTGGTCCAATTATCAAAATAAATAGTAAATGGAGTGACATGAATATATTTTGGAATGCTTAAGTGGCGTAGCCATTGCCTTCAATGTAGAAGAGATAATTTGTTGTTAATGGTTTACTTACAATAATTGAGCATCAAACTACAAGAGACTAGGCCAAACAACAACTATGGCATGAAAAACTATCCCTATGTTCCATATGGATGGGAAAATGGTGAGTCACATACACAATGTAGACATGGAAAGTCACTAATAAGAACATGCACCTAAGCTATCTTATCAACAAGGAAATTTAACCAAGTAAACCCTTGAATAAGCACCCCCAAACAAATAGGACATTTGGGGACTATATGAGGCTCTCTAAATCATTGGGGCTCCATTCTATGTGTGAGGCACATAATCAATTGATTCACCTAGAGAGTGACCTTAACTAAGGGAACCAAAGAGTTTACTAAATCCAAATGCGCAATAAAGGGATAAAAAAACCAAAGATAAAGGATAAGGAATCCTTTTATGATATTAAACATCAAACAAGAGGCCAAAACCACACGATAGGGTCATGGAAAGGGCACTCAAAAGAAAGCTCCAACACATATGAGTCCCTGTGAGGATTAGTTGAAGGACATTGTGTTGTCTTATTACACTTTGGTACGACATATACATGACACAAAATCTACACAATTATATTTGATATGATATATATGTATGCCTAACTTATGAAATGCAAAGTCCATACACTTCCAATTCATGGTTGTCATGCGTAAGATCAAGGGAGGCCTTGTGACCTAACGGTGGGGAGTTGTGAGTTTCACTATCCCGATGAGGGTTGAAATCCCCAATGAGATATTGGCATGTTGTGATAAGGCTAGACGGGTAGGTGCCCCCCAAGAGTGGGACCCCCATCCAGGTGTGTCTCTAGACGTCTTAGCCCTTACTCAGTCATAACTTATTAGTATATCTGGCTTGCAGGTTCTAGGATATAGTCATGGGTTATAGTGGCAGCTGCCAACTTTGAACCTAGGCCTAACGTAGGTAATCCCAATGATTTATTGATTCCCATGGTTTAAAAAAATATCGAGGGAGGCCTATTTTGCTTGAAATAGAAAAAACGAATTAGTAAAGACCATTTCTAACTAAAACGAGAATACGTATTATCTATTACCAAACTACATAATAAGATAAAATATACACAACCAATTTAAAACAACAAGGAGGTATTCTTGAGAAAAAAAAAAACTAAGAATTGCTAGATCAAAATCTAAAGAGACTCTAAACAATGAGGGGTTGTTCATAGACCCAAGAGGTCCATTGGATGGATAATTAAGATGGATAATTAAGAGAATGATTATGATTGTATGCCTAAAAGGGAAAGAGGAAGAAAGAAGAGGTACGATCTCTTTCACAACTCCATTGACCTAAGTTCTTGGTGGTTACCCTTTGTTGCTTATGTGGAGGAAGAGGCACGATCTCTTTCCCAACTCCATTGACCTGAGTTGGTAAAATTTCGTGGTGAATACACTTTGTTGCTTACGTTCCATTTTGTAAAAGTCAATTTTAAACATGGATAGTGTACAACACATGGAATCTAGAAGTTTGTGGACCTTTAAATTTCCCAAAAGCCGATCAACACTCAACATCTGCATGGTTGCCAGCGATACGAAATGATTACAATGATATGTAACATATACTCAAACAACAAAACAATTATTTTACTTAATTTATATACTCAAAGAACCACTACAAACAATAATTTTCCTTAATTAAAAATTAAGGAACAGCTATTATATAGCTTTAGAAAAGATAATAAAATCAATTGACGTAAAGATCACTCCCTTCGCCGTGACTCAACCTACCGTAGAAGCTCTACTCAAATTTGGCGATGGCTACTTTTAGCCGACTGCTCTGAAAATAAATACGAAAAACAAAAACCGACAAAAAAAAATAACGGATAGCAGGTCCATTGGAGGCCCCATCTCCCTCAAATGGCAGTTCCACCTGCTACCGCCATTATGACATGCCACCCTACAACCAAACTTACCCTTCAGCGACGGTGCCCTGCCCTTTTACGAACACTGCGACTTTTCTTACTTAAATCCCCCTCTGCTCGATTCCTCTCAGGCCAGAGCCGACGGATTCTTCTCTCAGGTGCAAATTCATCATCATACAAAAAAAATTGCAAAGTCTGTGTTCTTACTGTGATCGTCATTTTTCATATATTGGTTGTCATTTTATTTGTTTGCTGCAGGTTCAACAATGGCGTTCAATCTGTATTATGTTTACGTGTTCTTATGGCTCTGCATTGCAAGTTTCAGCAATGGAGACGATACCCTGTTTGATATTGTGTTAGCTACTGCAGCCCCGACGACCACCGCTAAGCCACCCACAACCGCCCCAGCAGCGCCGCTCCCAACTCCGAAGCCTCCCACAACCGCACCGGCGGCGCCGCTCCCAACTCCGAAGCCTCCCACTGCCACGCCCGTAGCGCCCGCCGTCGCTCCTACGAAGCCGGCGCCACCCGTGACGGCGCCCGCAAAGCCACCTGCTAAAGCTCCTCCTCCGACGAAGCCCCCTGCTGTCGCTCCCGTCAAGGCGCCCGTGGCTGCACCTCCTGTTGCAACACCGCCGGTGGCTGCGCCTCCTATCGCCGTCCCGCCAGTGGCAGTGCCTCCGGCCTCTCCTCCTGCGATTCCGCCACCTGTGCAGGCGCCGGCACCTTCGCATCACAAACGCAAGAAGAAGAAGCATAAGCACCACCACGGCCCTGCCCCTGCGCCGACTCCGACTGCATTGAGCCCGCCCAGTCCTCCACTCGGGAGTCCCGGGCCTTCTACTTCTGCCGATTTCTTCTCTCCTGGTCCTTCACAACCGGTAATCTCCTAATTCGCCATTTATTTGATTGAATCGATTGAATGCCTGTTCAGGATCTGACAGCAGTGTTTTTTTATTTGCAGAGCGCAGCAATGAAGAGCTTCACGGCGGGCGTGTGGGGCACTTTGGTTATCGCACTTGCCTCGTCGCTTGTTCTTTCGTTCTCACGTTAGAATCGCTGGCTGAACGAATGACGATTGCATTTTTCCGATAGGTTTCACTGTTTTCAGAGGATTAATAACGACGTCTCATCGAGACTTTTGTATTCATTCATTTACTTATACCGCCACTGTAGATTGCAGTTTTTTAATTATAATTATAATTGCTGAGAAGTGGAATGCATTCCGCTATTTTTGAGTTTTGACTGAAATAAATTCGACACAATTTTAATGGTAACAAACTATTTCAAATTAATTTAAATTAATTTAATGTTAGATGTTTATAAACTATTAAATTTGTTTATTATTGTTTAAATATTAATAATAATTAAAATATTTTTTTATTATTTACACAATATATATATAATTTTTTATATTAAATAAATATTTTTATAAAACAAAATCATTAAATTATGATTGTTTATTATTATTTACAAATTCTATATATATAATTTTTTTATTAAATAAATATATTTATAAAATAAAATCATTAAATTTAGGTTTAATAAAAGGTATTAATAAGAAATAATTTGTAATTTTTGTATATTAAAAAGTTGTTTATGAAAATTATTTTTTTACAAAATGTTTTGCTTCTATTCATATTAAAGTTCAAATCAGAATATTTGTTATAATAAAGATTTTCCTAATATTTTTTAGTTGTCATAATTTTGATGATTTATAAATACTTTAAATTTTTTAGCATATAATTTTTTTTAAAAATGAATAAAAATGAATAAATTAAATAAAAATTAACTATCATCATTTTTATATTAATTCTAAATTAAACCATTGAAAATTGAAAAAGAAAATTACTTTTACATATTATAACTATTTAAAAATAGATTTAAAAATTAATACATTATAAAAAATATTAAAGGTGATTTGATTTTTTATTCTTAAATGTTAAGAAAAACATTTAAAAAGTGAGTTAAAAAATTTATTATAAAGACAATTTTTTAAGAATGCTTTGCATATATATATTCATTTTAAAACTTAATGGCATAATATTTTTGATTTATTATATGATATTTATAATTTATTAACTTATCCAAATGAAGGAAAATGATGTAAAATAAAATACATTCTCTTAAAAATGTGATTTAGAAATTTATATCAAATTTTAATTTAAAATATTTATAATTACAATTAATCAAAATTAATAGTGGGTTAGTGGGGTTCTCTTTGATTTGAAGAAACTATAGTCAATATCTATGTATGTGGCTTGGGGATCAAAACTAATAATCATGCAGAGGTTTTTGTTTCTTGGATTAAAGTTATCTCTTGACTTGCTGGAATTTGTTCTTTAATTGTGATAGGTGACTTTCTTCTTATTCTCTCACAAACAAGGCAAACAATAGACATAATGGATCAAATTGCAAGGTGTCTACACAAAAGAATTTTGAATTTTCTCTCACAACTCCACTTGTTCCACATTTTTCATGTCATAAGTGATGTGAATTCAATGGTTGATGGACTTTCTAATCAATCTTCCCATCTGCCTAGGGGAGGACTAATAGAAAACAATAACCCAATTCAACAAATTTGTCTTCCTTAAGATTGATCCTTGGCTATTAAATATACATTATTGCTTATCCATTCGGCAGCAGGCGGTTTTCATCTTTTTGATTGCT
>LPNX010825461.1:0-32918 GCA_001517045.1 Pseudotsuga menziesii | reverse complement strand
TTCTTTTACCAGTACCCTTAGCAAAATGGCAAATGCTAGCATGTCCAAAAGATTTAGGGGAATGGGGCATTAAGAACCTCTTTTTACTTTTTCAATCCCTGGCAGCCAAAACTCTATGGCGCCTTATCAAGAACCCAAAGACTCTATGGGGGAGAGTCCTAACCTTCAAATATTGCCCTAATGGGTCTATCATTGAATGGATAAGGAAACATGACAAATCCTTCAAAAATGGTTTAGTAGTATGGAAGGCACTGGTATTAGCCTTTCCACAAGTCGGGAATTGGTTGGCATGGATGGTAGGTAATGGGAGAGAAGTAAGGATAGGAGAAGATCCCTGGGCTGGAGCAGGGGAGAGTTTTAAACTCTCATATGGACCAATTCAAAAACTAAGAAACTCAGGGATCTCCACTTAATACCAAGCAAGCCTTATGTCTTCACAAAGGGAAACTGTTTGGAAAAACGCAGAGGCTTTAGGCTTAGAGGAAGGAATTAAGGAGGAATGGGAGGAATATGTATCACTACTCAAGTCGAGTTTTATTCATCTAGACGAGGAGAAAGAAGATAAATTGGTGTGGACCAAAAACCCGGTGAATGGGGATATCTCAGCCAAACTAGGCTACAAGACATGGGTTGGGAATCAACATCAAGGAGAGAAGCTGGAATGGTGGAAAAAATTATGGAAGGCTGAAGGACCCTTAAAGGATAAACTAACTCTATGGTTGACTCTTAACAACAAGCTCTTAACATGGGACAATTTGCAGAAAAGAGGTTGGAAGGGCCCAAATCGATGTGCTCTATGTTTTTCAGATGAGGAAATAGTTACTCATTTGTTTCATTCCTGTTCTTATGTAGAAGCTATGTGGAACACATCATGCTTGGAGCTGAAGTACCATGGGAACCCAGGTACCTCTCTTGAACACAAAGTAAATGCATGGTGGGAAGACAGATCGGTACGTTTATATAGTGCTCTTCCCTCCCTCTTCACTCATAGAATTTGGTGGGAAAGATACACTATCATTTTCAATAATAAGTTGATTCCAATTGAAGTAACCTCAACTCTTGTGATTCAGTGGGCCAAAGAACATAGATCTCAAGAGGAGCATAAAATTAGAGTACTGATCCCTCCAGAAATAAACAAAGCAATACCCTAGGCATTTTTAGATGGTGCTAGTCAAGGGGATCTTCCTTTGGGAGGCTCGGGAGGAGTGCTCTATCTTTCAGACAACCAAAAGATCCAGGAAAAATACGCTCCTGGACACTTCTCAAACAATAAGGCCGAATTAGCAGCTCTGCATATGATCCTTAAGGTAGCCATCATCAACAACATTTCTCATTTACAAGTATTTGGGGACTCAAAGATGGTGGTTGACTGGGTGAATAGAAACATTCAAATAAATGCTCCACATCTTCAACAAATATTGAATGCTATCAGAAGGATGCTAGATTTCTTTACATGATTCATCATTTCTCACATTTACAGGGATTTGAATATGGAAGCAGATGGTCTATCCAAACAAGCTCTGTTACTAGATCCTAGCAATCTGGAAACATAGGTAATCACTAAAAATTAAAATCTTGTACTGTAAATTTGATTTTTGTGTCTGTATCAAGGTACAAAACATGCTCAAATCAAGAGCCTCTATCTTTTGTAAAGAATTGAAGGAAAGGCTTGGACACTGAAATTGTAAAGAAGCTTTAGTGCCATGAGGGTTTTTGTTCCTTATATAATGGAAAGTTCCTCTGGAACAGTTTAATGTCACTTTTTATTTAAAGTGACAGATATTTTCCAATTGGAAAATATATATTCTTTTACCAATGAATAATGTAATAGTGACTGCAGCATGAATACTTTATCGTTTTATTTGTATAGTGGCTTATATAGTTCTTGTTACCGATTTTGACAGGTTGTTATGCGGGAAGTTTGCATAATTTAATATCGACATTCTGTTGTTACCTTGAAGGTGATGTTCTTGACATATTTTTATATTTATCTTATTATAGGTTTGGCTGAGGGATTGCTTAGCCCTAAGGCTAATTCTTGGCTCTAACCTTCATGCCCTAACTCTTAAGCATGATGTTGGTTGCATAAGTTATGTAAAGAACAGTTCGGGGAGAGTATTGTGTATAGTCTTGATCCCATTACTTATTATGTATTATGGTTATAAAGATCCAAGGTATAGCCATAGTCCTTTAGCACAACGTGTAAATAAACATAGTTATATGCGTTGAAATCTTGTTACCAAAGTTGGGACTATGGGGTTTTATACCATAGTTGAACATTGATCTAAGGAAATACAAATCGTTGACATGTTATAATATAACCTATGGTTTGGCCATGCGATAAGTTGGGATGTACATGGTTATGATTGGTTTGACCTTCGCATTTAAGGTTTTGTCATGGCTGCGAGTAGCGCAACCAGGCTTTTAAGAGCTTGCTTGAGATTTGATCTCAGACGTCCACTTGTTCTATATAGTGGTAAGGGTTTTGATAGGGTTTTAACTTGGGTTTTGGCTTGTTAGAATGTTCAATTCACTGGTTAACTTGGTATGAGGTTTTTTTGAAAGGAGCTCTGCCCCTCATGGTGGATCTGTAAGGTTCCTTGGGTGCACGTTCTTACCAGTCGTTCATGGCATCCTTAACGTTTGTTTTCGAGGTGCAATGGAGATTTTTGTTCGTGTTAATGGCCGCCACCAGAATCAACCTTGCTGGTTACAGCATAATGAAACCAAACCATCTTCCATGGTCGTTCAACTGCCTTAACTTGGTAAGTTTGTCTTAACACTGCCATTAAATTGATAAAACCCTATTTTAACTTTCGAGCAAATATAACTAACTGTATTATTGTTTTACTTGTAGGTAGAGGAGGGATAAGGGAGTCCCAAAGGAGTCGACCCTTGGGGCATGGCCCTCTCTGTATTAGAAAAAAAGGTGATTTCATTTTTACCTCATCCATTTTTCTTTCAAAGTTTTATTTAAAAGAATTTATGGTGCTAACTTTTCTATTAGCGAAACACAGGTTAAGGGAGACTGGCGAGGATAACGATAGGTTCACCTCCTCCTAGGTCTGTTACAAAAATATGTAAGGAAAATAAACCAAAAACTTCACTCTTGTTCATTAACTAGTTAACTATTTCATGCTTATCCATCGCTGACATTTCTTTGTTGTTTGGTTTGTGCAGGTGGCTCCAGCGTGGATGCTGCCCATATGTAGCATTATCTCATTTTAGCTATGAGATGGTTGGCTCGTGCCTATGTAGGAGCCAGGATTTTATCTCAGTTTATATAAGTGTAGGCCGTAATTTATGGTTTAACCCTTATGGGTTTATATTCTACTAGATAGAGGGATTTGTAACCACTCTGTTCCATCGTTTTCCTTAAAATCCATTGCGTGTATATTGTTTGGATTGCAAGAAGTCATGGGTGCAAACTTCGATGGGCTTACCAACCCTTAGGGTGAGCGTTGGCTATAAAACCTATTTACAATTGAAACAGTGGATGCCATCTTCAATGGACTTACAACCACTCGGTTTCAAACCCAGTATGTTTATTTTTTTAAATTAAAAGAAAGCGACCCCTAGGGTCGGTTCCAACTTCTTATTTATGTGTTTACTTGAAGTTAAATACCTGCAATGATTTTTATTTCTACATAACAAATAAAAACGACCATTCTAGGTTCAGTAGCATTCCATCGTTTGAGTTTTGGATTTAAAAGGATGTTCTCTTCACGGTTTTTTTTATTAAAAAAAGTTGCCATTTAACAATGGTCTTACTACCACATACGTATATTTAGATGGTTTTGTTGGTTGTAACATATTTGAAATCTCAGTTTGAATTTTGTAGAGTAGATTTGTTTTTTTGTTTCTAAATAAATATTGAACCCCGAGTATTGTTATGCGTGTGATGAGGCTGTGCAAACTTTAGATAGAATCGTGAGCAAAATCATGGTGGTTGTACTAGATATAAAATATTTATTTTAATCTTTTGTCTACTCGACTTCAGTCGCAGACTGTTTAGATAATTGATAATTGGATAATTATGATTCATTTAATGTATTTGTAATTATTCCCCTTGATCTCGGTAAATCCCAATCTTGGAAATCTCGAACTGTATTGAGGTTTTTGAGATGAGATGATTTTATTATGTTTTAGCTCAGATTTACCTAATCCTCTTGACTCTTATTCTGTTTGGAAAATTCCTAAATAAATATAGTTTATGGTTCTTCGATTTACCAGTTATGTAGAAGAATGCAGAAGAATTGTTGTGTTATTTGATTTATTTTGATTTGACAATTTATTTGTGAGTTTTTTATAATAGCTAGAGAAGGTTTCTTTTTTCCGTCGTATTGAAATTTAACTAAAAATTATACCGGGGCATAGTATGAATCTGGTTCGTAAATAATTATTCTAAACAGTTGATAATTCTTGTTAACACCAAATTAAGAGAATGGATACTCTACTATGTTATATTCAATCTGGTTTGATTAAACAAGCTATGTAAAATATATGCAAGCTTAATCTAGACATTTAACTAGATCTAAGTAGAATTTCATTCAATTTTCTAGTTGTGTTAACATTACACTTTGTGCGAATTCTATGATTCGGGTATGGATGGCCGAACATAGATTTGTTAAGAAACCTTAGGTGCATAGATCTATAAATACTAAATAAAAATATTTTACTGACATGATTATATCAAATAGGGAAAACATTTGAACCAGATATGTAACACCCCCGTTTTGACCCTAATTGCATTGAATTATATATGATGTAAATAGCGTTATTAAATCATGGTGTGGAGCTCAAGGAAAAGACACCACCATGGATTTAGTGTTTTATGTCTCGACAATAGGATCGATGCCGATGGTTCACGTGCTAGCCAAGCACAATATAATTTTGGACATCATGTAAATATGCAATTAATAAAAATACCCACAACTAGTTATGTCAATGCAACATTAAAAGAGATGGGGCATGATTTCACAAGGAATAAGGGGGGATATTCAAACCCTTGTGCCAATAGGGTAAAGACAAATGTCAAAGGGAAAACCCATAAAGCTGTCAACTACCCATTTTTTTCTTTTGTGCCCAGTCATCCATAAATTGGTTGAGGTAGTTAATGCCTTGGGATGGGAAGAGCATGGCAGTCAATTTCGAATTGGGGAAGCCACCCATTTTTGGAAATCATGTTTTTGACTTATGGGGAAATTAAATGCTCAAAAATGCATGCCCAAGCCATTATTCACCCATGCGTTTCGCTTCCTCACGCAGATGGAGATAGATGGGGCATTCTCATCCCATTTTTCTGCATTTTTCTCCATTTCTACATGCACAGAAATTCGTTTTTGTTTTGATGAGGGAACGAGCACCAAAGGTTCACAATTTTGGGGTTTTAAGAGGCCGTTTTTGTCTTCCTCATGCAGCTAGAGATTGCTGTGCATTTTCCCTCACATTTTCTGCATTTCCTCATCTTTCCATGGCTGGGAAAACATGTTCTATGTTGCTTAGGGAATGACCAACATCGATTCACATTTTGGGTGTTTGGGGAGGTCGTTTTTGCCCCTGTAATTCCCAAGAATGTTTGCAGAAATCGTTTTGGTTCCCAGGATGTTTTTCCCCTTCTACCAATTCATTTTTGGTTGAAGAGCGTTTTTCCTTCATGCCCAACAATTGTATTTTGCTGTGAAGTGCATCCTTGTGTTGGCTTGGCTGAGTAAGTCCAAGGAACCCATATGTTAGATGGTTTGACTGTGTTTGAATGTGATTGGTGGCTTGGTTGAGTAAGTCCAAGGAACCCATATTTTATTGGCTTGTTGACTTACTAGCCTAGGAAACCCAATTGTTTATGGGCTTGATTAGATAGTCTATGAAACCCAACTGTGTGTTGGCTTGACAGTGTGTGTATGGTCTTGCTATGTGTAAGTTTGTTGTTCCCTAGTTCCTTGTGGAAATCATGCCCAGCTCGGGGGTGGCAGTGGTGTTGAGAGATTGATGAGCACACTGGCCTATGGTTGGGTCCAATGTTGCAACGACATAGCTAGTTGCGAGGAAGCTTCTTCTCAAGATAAGTATGTTCTTGTGTTTAATATCTTCAATGCATTTGTTTATAAATTATTATGAACATGATGAATGTGTTGAATGAATGTATTTGCTTTTGCTGTGTATTCACATGTATAATGCGCATGTGTATGTATTTTATATTGAATGCATTTATGATTATGTTCATGGGGCTAGATTTCCCATTTGACAGTACCAGTACGAGTCACGTCCTCTTCATCGTCGATATTGTTGATATATTTGTAACTTCGGAATGTATTCACTTGTATATCTTATGTTGTATTTCATTGTACCTCGATGTTCCTAGTGGTAGAATCATTAATATAATAAAGTAATGTAAAGTCATAGAGGTTAACCCTCCGTTGTAAGTCGGGGCAATAGTCCCCACAGTTGAGGGGTACTAGGGTTATTAGAGTCTCCTAGTGAGGTCGGCCCTGGCAAGTAATTGTCAAGTGGAAAAATAGTATAAATAGAGAGTGAAAATCTCTAATTGAAACACACACTCACTCAACTGTAGCGCATGCGTGAGAGAAAAGGAGCTCGCACAAGTGAGAGAGAGAACACTTGTCGGAGATCATCTTTGTGTTTTTGGGTTTTACTTTTGCTATTGGTGCTCATTCTATCTCTGAGGAAGTTGCGGGGTTTTCTCCTTTATGGTTTCCCCGAGGAAAAATATTTGTGTCTCTTGTCTCTTGTGATTATTGCTGTGCATGTTATTCTCTCAGACAAGATCCTAGATCATATTGATTAAATGATAAAAATCTAACATGGTATCAGAGCTAACTTGAAAAGAAGACACTGTGTAATTGCAGAAGCTAGGGCTTCTTACTTTTTGGGTCTCTCTCCATAGATCATCAGCAAAAGGAGGCTAGGATAAATCTCCATTGAAGGGTGCATCTTTCTGTCAAAGCATAATTTGATTCCAGACATTTTCAGTTTTTAACTTGTCACTGCTGCGGGAAATTAGGGCTTTTCACAGAAGAGGAATTTTTGAGTGAGCTCAACATAGGATTTCTCTCCTCCTCAAAATTGAAATTCAGAGACCAAGATCAAAATTTTTGGTTGGGTAAAGCTTTGGGAAAGTCAAACCCTAATTTGACCCGGACCATAAAACCCTAAAAGACTAAAACTAGTCATTTTGGTGCATTCGCTAGATATCAAGATTGGAGAAGGATCAGGAGCCGAAACGTTTACAGGTCGAAGATAAATTCCTAATGTACCCTATTTAAAAGTTTCAACCTTAGATTCGCTATATTATGGGAGATATGATTCTTCCAAATCATGGTTCTAGCCTCCCCTTAGATTCATCCCTAAACATGACACCTAGGGGAAATTGCTATATATCGGGATACGAAGGTCCAAATGAAATTTTGCAAGATGTTCCAGATAGGGCATGGACTGTAATTTCGGTGGTAAAGGTTTCATGCCCCTAAGATGAAACAATGAAACGTGGAAGTCTATACAAGTTCACTATGTTGAACAGTCCTGAAATAAGTCACCTTGGGAAAACTCTCATAAGTCCCAATTGGTGAAACCAATTTTGCTCAAATCTATGATGTTGGAACGAAGACATATGAGGCTACCTCAGTGCAAAGTTTCATACATAGAGGAGCGCCAGTAATTTCGGATATATTGAAGAAAAAATATCAGGAAATTATGTAGAAGAAATTGAAGAAAACTAGGGATCAGATATTTTGCAGTTCTGATCACAGTTTTGGGAAAACGAGCACGCTGCTCAGCTCACCTTGAGGAGGCACATCTTGCAATCCAATCAGCTCTGAAAGATTCCAAGTTTTGAAAATTAGGGTTTCTCTGAAAAATCCTAGATTAGCCAGATCCGGAACCAGGACGAGCACCTCAAATCAATAAGATCTAATATTTTTCTATTTACATTTGAGGTTCTCATTTCAAAATGACCTATCACACCAGATTGATGACAAGCTTGGTGAAGATAACAACTTCCAAGTATGGAATTATAATACCTCTATGATCCTTGAAGAAATTTACTTGGATTAGTATTTCAGTAAGAAAGGTCTAGGAGCCAGAGGGAGACGAGGCTAAGGATAGAGCCAAGAGAATCATTGCAGATTCTATTAAAGATCATCTCATCCCTCATGTGTCATCCTTGAAGACACCAAAAGGAAGCATTCGATGCTATGATGAAGAAATCGAAGAAGAATAAGATATTGTTATAACCACCTTGAATGGCCTCCTAGGATCATGGGATTCATTCATTCGAGAAATGTGTACTAGAAGGAACTGATTACCTTCAACAGACTCTTAGAAGAGTGCACACAAGAAGAAGCTCGACTCATACTAAGAGAAAAGAAGATGGGAGCAACTGAAGATATATCTCTCACGATTCAAAGAATATCCCTCAAGCGAAGAGGAATATGAAGGACTCAATTCTTGAAGAACCTCTTATCCATCTTAGAATTTGGATAAGAAATGATGATGTCATGAATGAAGAAGATGATGATTCATAAGGCTTAAGAAGGAGTCTACCCACAAAAAGAATAAAGATAACTATTTAATTGTCATTTCATGATATTATTTGGTTATGCATTTGTTTATACTTAGTGGATGTGCTATGCATGATAGAATGTTTGCATTAATGATAGTATACTACTAATATGCATGTGATGGGTAAGTAGCCCATGGTGCTATACAACTCCCCATTGCTACTTATCTAGAATGAAACCTCTTTGCTGACATATTGGATTAGTGCACAATCTCAATGATGTCATGGTAGAGATGGAAGGCATCTAGAAAGTTTTCGTAAGATATGGATGAATGTTGTATTGGCTAAAATAGTTGCATGATTATATCTTTATGCATAAATAATTTTCCATTATGAATATGCCTTATGAAATGTTTATAACCATACAACTGGTGCATTTGACTTGTAGGAAATATAGCGTATAATCGCCTACAAGAAAAGAAGGATGAGACTTGTTCCAAAGAACAAGTGACGACAGTTCATGATTCACTCTAATAATCCAAGATGAAGAATAATATGATGATACTTTCAAAGAAAGAAGAGGTCTCAGACACAATGCAATTATGTGACATTGTTGAGCGACATCATTGATGCAGAACCTTCCAGCTATGAAGAAATATCCAAGAAGAAAGGGAAGGAGTGTACCAGTTCAAGAAGAATGATGTCTAGGATGCGGTAACGAGACTTGAAGGGAAGTTCATAGTATCTTCCATATGGATCTACAAGAGCCAACATGCTGTAGATGGAAACATAATGGGATACAAGGAAAGATTCATAGCATGAGGCTTCTCACAGAAAGAAGGCATAGACTACGAAGAGACATTTGCAACCACTGGGAGTTGAGACATTTGCTACAAGGTTGAAAATGAAAGACTATAGAGGATGACAAGCTCACGGATGGGTGCAAGAAGAACTTTTGAAAAGGTTCAAGATAGAGGATCTTGGTATCCAATGACCTTATATGGATACATAAAATATTAGTAGCAGAGGAAGCTACTTGTCACTCCAGTACAAAATGTTTCAATACATAGAGTATGAAAGGCAGAGGGAGAATGATGCTCCGCTTCAGAGGGAGTGACTGTAGAAGATTATGAGGTTTGACATGGTACGATAGGATGGACAGATTACTGATGGCTCCAGGATTCACTGAGAGTAAAGTGGATTCCAACCTTTGCCTCAAGGTTGAAGGCAGAAGACCAGTGATGCTCCTATTATATGTCGATGACTTATTCCTAAAAGGTAAAGAGGAACTCATTAAAGATCCAAGAATGAGACTTGTTGTCGAGTTTGAGATGAAAGACTTGGGTATGCTACACTACTTTCTAGGCATGGAGGTGTGGCAGAATGCGGATGGAATCTCCCTTGGACAAGGGAAGTATGCAACGGATATTCTGAAGAGGTTCGAGATGATGGACTGCAAGGCCATGACCACACCTATGGCATCAAACTTGAAGCTATTGAGTGATGCTTCATCAGAGTCGGTTGATGCTACAATGTATTGTCATATGATTGGGTCATTCATGTACCTGACGAATACAAGACCAGAAATATCCTTTGTTGTGAACAACTCGAGCCAGTTCCTGACTGATTCGAGACATGCTCACCTGGTTGCAAAGCATGTAGTGAGGTACCTGAAGGGTACAGTTGAGTGTGGGCTCAAACATGACATGAATCAGAAGACTAACCTACATGGTTATGTTGATTCATATTGGTAGCACCATTGAGAAGAAGAGAACCTTGGGATGCTTCTTTAGTTTGAGATCCAATATGGGCTACTGGTTTGGTAGGATGGAGTCCTGCATGGCGCTGAGTATAGCCGAGGAAAAATATGTTTCCACTTGCTTGAATATTTGTGAGATAGGAGCAATGAAGCTCTAGTTTCTGATCCAGATCGAGATCTCTTGAAAGAGGGAGTTCTAGCATAGCCGGTGAGACAGGTTGTCTGAGCATAAAATCCCAGCGAAGCTCGTAGGTTTCTTAGATGTAAAAAGTCCTGTAGGTTGTCCTTGGATGTAATCAGTCCTGGCGAAGCTTGCAGGCTATCCTTGGACGTAATCATCCCTGATGTGATTCTATGCTAGAAATGGCCAGGGTGAAGTTTGAGTACTTTAGGGAGAAGGTTGGTGTTCTCTAGATCAAGGTTCCTTCCAAGGGGAAGTGATGAGTCTGGATGCCTTTCTGACATGGTGGTAGGATTGGTTCCTCCCATGGTCAGATGTAAGTGATGTTCCTTTCTAACATGGTGGTAGGCTTGGTTCCTCCCATGGTCAAATATAAGTGTTGTTCCTTTTTGACATGGTGGTAGGTTTGGTTCCTCCCATGGTCAGATGTAAGTGTTGTGCCTTTCTGACATGGTGGTAGGATTGGTTCCTCCCATGGTCAGATATAAGTGCAGTGCCTTTCTAACATGGTGGTAGGATTGGTTTCTCCCATGGTCAGATGTAAATGCTGAGCCTTTCCCCGGATCGTAGTAGGTGTGTCCAACCATGATAGTGGATATAAGTGCAAAGCCTTTCCTTAGATGGTAGTAGGTGTTTCCTACCATGTCGACGGATGTAAGTGCATAGCCTTTCCCCAGATGGTAGTAGGTGTTTCCTATCATGCTGGTGGATGTAAGTGCAGAGCCTTTCCCTGGATGGTAGTAGGTGTGTCCTACTGTTGTAATCTCACAGATCACAGAGGGTTACCAATAATACACATTGAATAATACATCCATAACAGACATAAGAGACAAGAACATAAAGGTAGAATAACATATTATATTATGTCATGAGGGTCCATACAAACATAGAACTGAACCGAGTTCTCAACTGGCTCAACAGCCTAACATATATGATTTACAAATAGTTACATATAACTACTTGTCGGTTCGGTCAACCGACATGACCTTATGCACCTGACCTGATCTCCTAATCAGTCAGTTGTTCGACTAGTCAGCTCTCTGACTAGCTCCTCCAACATCTCCCCCAGGAACAAAATCTTTCTTCATCCCCAAAAAATAGGGGAGGTACTCAAAATTTGTACTGTCTAAGATAGTTACTTTATTGTTTGTTTTCATGGGCTATGCAGTTGGATGGTTGTTCGTTTTTGTATGCATACTTCAACGATTACTTCCGCAGTAACGACCAGCTGATTTTGAAATTCTTCCCAACTCTGTAATACTTTCTGGATGTCGATGGTCAATGTTGTGATGCTTGATAAGGTCGACATCTTCTCCTGGATGGAAAGGTCTGCTATACTTTTCATGTCAGGTCCCAAGAATTTATCTTTTTCCTCTATTGTTTGTAGTAATCTTTTCATCTGCGGGCAGATGGTATCTAGTTTATCCAAGCTTGGGAGTGCTTGCTGTACCCATTGGTGTGCTTGTATTTCTAGTATCTGTAGTTTGGCTGTCTCTAGTACGATTTGATCTTGTATCTGGTTTCTCAGTGCTTCTTCGGTGCCTTTTATTCTTTCCAATGCTTGAATATGTTCTCGAGTCTTTCGGGTCTGCTGAAATACTTGTTCATAATACATAGGCCAGTCACAGAGTACCTCTTCTGTAATGACAGATTCTTCCAAGTGGTCTTGCAACACTTTGTAAGCTTATGAGAATGCTTTGTATTGTTGCCTTAACAATTTGGATGTCTCCTCTTTTTGGTCTTTTTTTGTATTTAGCAGATGCGATTGTAGGGTCGACACCATGCTTTCAAATAACTGATATGCATTTTCAAGCGGCTTGTCGGTGTCGGCCTCTAGAGGTCCTGGTATTACTGTTTGAACTAATTTTCTGCATTTTGATAAGAACTCGACTTGTTCATTGTTACTGTTGTCGAGATCCTTGCGTCTGATCTGGCTTCTTGTTTTTGCCTCAGTAGCCATATTTTCTAAGAGTTGTCCCAACTCTCTGTCTCTTAGCTTTGTTGTGTTGACTGCAGTAGTCGATCCAAGTTGGCTAATGTGGACCATTGTTGACTATGATTCTTTATGGTGTTCCTTCTTCTTTCTGTGTCTTTTTCTCTTGTGTTTATGCTGTTCTGCCTATTTTTGTGCTTGTGCATCTGTAAGTGGTGGATTCTCCTTTGATTGGTTTTCTGGTTGTTGATCTTCAACGGTCAGTGGAACTTTTAGTTGACTTTCTTGGGTAAGATCTGTAGCTGGCTGTGTATCTAGAGTATTTGGTACAGATGATTCATGGTTTGTTAGAGGTTTTGGATTGGGCAGTGGTGGTGGAGATGGTGAATGGTCGGGTGTAATTGGTGTAGTAGGGATATTTTCAGTCGATGTTGGGTTCTCAACTTCTGGTGGTGAATCATTTGGATCATCAGAGAATAGGTTGTTGATCATCCGGTTGATATCTTCCAGGTTATCTTCCTCCACATCTCTTGCTGTCTCATTGGCTAATGGAGGGTGTGGGATGTTGAGAGGGATAAAGGATGAAGTGCGACTTGTGACAACTTGAGATGTCTTGTCGGGGTTCCTCAAGAATGTCGACTTGATAATTCCCATAGTTCTTGGTTTCTGGGGTATTTGTCCAGTTTGTTGAGGGAAGATCTGCCTTGATCCACTAGCTTCAATCAGTGGACATTTGGTGGTAATCCTCTGGGAAGAGGTGAGTAGTTCAGGTAATTTTTCAATGTATGCCTATAAATCACCGTCCTGGTCGAACCGTTCTTTCAGTGTCTCCGGCATAGCTGTTACGGAGAGAAATTCCTATGGCTTGGGGTACCACAACAGACAACTTTGACTCCAGAAATCAATCTTTCCCAATATGCAATAGAAATAAAATGTCTAACACTAAAGGATCAGACCTCATACCTTATTCCGGACGGTTGAAGTAGATCCCCGTTGAGGTTTCCAATCTTCAGCTTGAATTGATATAATACTTCCTCAACAACAAGTAAACAATACAAGCATACTATATATCAGGGTGTTAGATCTATTCTAGCATATATAATCAATAATGTAAAAGCATTTGACATATTCCAATGGATACAATATTCAATCAAATACACATCATTGGACAGAAAAAGATAGATCTTATTAATATAAATCAAAGATTACAAGATAGATACAACCTCTGACGGCACGTCTGCGAACCGGAGAAACTGAATCCCCCACTTGGACCTCCACCACCTCAATCCTCCATCTCACGATAGCAAGCTCACTAGCAAAAGGCAAGCTTGGGAAGAACACAAAATTTCTCCAAAGGGACAAAGGGATGCAGACTCAAGTATAAATTCCGGTAACAATGGACTATAGTTTCTTTGCTTTCAATCTCTCTATATGCCTTCAATGTACCAAGGGGTTCCTTATATAGCTTCACAAGGGATAATGAAGGGTTGAATCCGAGCGATCTCAAGGCATATGGAAGGCCAGGAGTCAAATGAGTCGGATCCATGTCAAGGAAAACTCCAAAAGGATTTGGATTATGCACACATCCCGATGTACGTGGTTATATGGGTCAAACCCGCGTATGTACGCGGTTATCGGGTAAAAAGCCGCGTATATCACTTTTCATATAGTTTTAGGGATGATCAAGGAAACATCAAAGGATAAAAGATGGTCCATGGGGTCTAAAGAGTCTACAGCGGGACAGGAGAAGGCCATACAAAGTGTGATTCACCTGGAGTGGTGAAATCCACTATAAGAGATGCCCCCTAATGTGTGAGGTCAGAGGGGTCATACGATGGCCGAAATACATTATAAGTCCATCCCAGAAGTGGAGTGATGAAGGATCCCAAATGGAAGACTAGCCACCCAATCAACATAGTACAATGATACAACTCTGCATATAACTGCAAGTACATATAGCAGTCCCGGATACACAAGAGTACAATGGCCATGAATAGGCATAATACATGATATCACATATGTGGTCATCGCCATGTACAATATACATAGATCAGAATCTCCATGATGAAGATATACAAAGGACCATGATCTCCAAAATGGCTGAAGATATACAATAGATCAATATCTCCATAGTGGCTGGTGATATCTGACATACACTGGAATGAAGTCACGAGAGCTGAAATCTCATGAACACTGGCATGATCAAGGAGGTAGCATATAAGAGATGCCACCAGTCTGGAAGGTCTTCTACACAAAACGCTACGAGTACATGTCCTACTATGCGAATAGAGGTGTCGAGGTTGAACATAGTAGTCCATCGTCTGATTACCGACCATTGATGTATACCGTTAACAGACGCGAGATTACCCACCGATAATGAAAATGAGAATCAAGGTACTAGAGTGCAAACTAACAAGTGTGAATAGATGTGTTGAGGTCAAATACTTGAGAGAATCCATCGATCAGAGGACATTGATGTATTCCCAAGAAACTGTAGATGGCGAGAGAACCTGCCACTGATGACTGCAAGTCTCAAGGCACTCAAAAGGACTCTAGATTCCAATCCCAGAATAAATGATATGAAGTCGATGGGATGAAATCCACTGGAAGGAGGGCATTAAGGCATCCCCCATCATCTAACACGAGGTACTCAACAAAGCTGTCTAATGTGGAAGGACTCGATCATAAGGCGCATGAACCAGTAACTGTACCGGGAATGGCCGACATGTAAAGTCAAGATAACTGAGGAATGGCCGACACAGGTTTCAACTTCCTTTGAACAAGAGCATAACGGTGTATGGTGACTAAATGAAGGCAGCATAGACTCGATATACAAACTGGGACATCTCTGTGACATAGGAGGCATCAACAGAGGCTCCATAGGGACTGGAAGCTTAACCAATTGGTGGAGATAAAATCAGATAAACAAGTACAACTCCTAAGTCAAACTATAACCCAACCAATGGATGTGATATACAGTGCTCTGTTCGAAGGCGACACGACTCGACATCTGCCAAAGATAACATCTTTCCTTGTCCGGCTTTTTGGTTTTTTGATTTTTTTGGACTTTTTCAGTTATTTGAAAAGATTGAAAAAAGAATAAACTAGCTTTATAGTTACAAACTAGGAGGAGACGAGTGTCATCAGGGCAAACAAACTAGTTCCGAGCAGTGGAACATACCTATGCTCAATGCAAGGATACATGTGTAGGATATCGACACTCGGGGGAAAATCCCCTCCCGATAAAAAGGGAATCAAGCTGCGAAGGAAAAAAATGGCTCTGCATGGCTAGACATGAGACAAGCTCAGGCTATATGGCTGAAACGCAATGTCAGGGGAGCCGACATAAAGCTCAATAAGGCAGGAAAAGCTCATGATAATGCATTCAAAACTTGACGTAAGGGGATTCCTGAGGGAAACAGGCCAGCATAATATCAAGAGGAGTATGAAGCTCTTGCGAAATGTCATGGCAGTACTATACAACGGACTCCCATACCCTAACAGAGAAAACGTCGGCATGGGCACCAAATGAAAATAAGGCGCTAACTAGGGTACCCATGTAAGGTGAAGCTCTACCACTCACATCATGCCACTTCTAAAGCAGCAAGAAGGTTCCGTGACATAATAGAGTGGGTTCGTACCTAAGTTCATGGTGACATGGTCATAAAGTCATGCAAAATGCAAATGGTGGCGAACCTAACCTATATGCTAGTGTAGACATTATACCTGAGATTAGTACGAATGGGTCAATCCAATGGCTGAAACGGCACTGAAAATGGTCTTCTACATCACAAATTATGTCAGAAACGGTCCAAATTGGTTAGAAACTGTCAAAACTATAGGAAAGGGGGTAAAAATTTTCAAATATTTGAATTTTTTTCTATAAATAGTAAAAAACATAAATCATTTGAAACTTTTACCCATTGGAGCTCTGATTTTCAACTGCAAATTCCAGGAGATCCAGCTGGCGGAATTCACAACCGTTTCTTCCAGGTAGTTACTCATGCTCTCCTCATGCATTTCAATATAATTTTTGTTGATTTTCATGGTGAAATGAGGTAGTTTAGGCCACTTCTACATGAGCGCTGCGGTCCACGCGGATATCAAAGATTTTTTCACGTATAGGGCTGGCTATACACGGAAAAGAGGCTAGAACCCACGTACATACACGGCTGTTTTCAAAACAGTCGCGTATGACGCCGCGCAAGTAAATTTATAAGAATCTAATGGGCAATATGGAAATTTCTCTTGCAGGATGGTGCTAGAATGGAGAGAGCGTGAGCATGGTGAAGTAGAGGAAGTTGTAAGGGCTAACGTGATGGCTCAACAAGCTCTTCGAGCATGCAGACTCTACAAGTTTTGGTGTCTTGGTGGTTTGAGGGCCAAACCAAGACTGCTAGAGATGCTAGTAGACTATTGGGATCCAGACTCAGAGTCCTTCAGGATAGATGGGATGTCTCTCACCATAGAGGTGGAAGACATATACTTTATCACAGGTCTATCTAGACGAGGGGAGGTGGTGAACCTTCATTCCCGAGGTGGGGCAGGCGGTGGGCTTACTATCGATGAGTACGTAGTTGTGTACTGCTACCCAGATACTGAGAAGGTGGGAAGTCAAGTCCCCACCAATGCTATACAGGTGCTGGGCCTAAAGGCCATACTACTGATGCTGGGCGGGATAGCAGGCCTAGCCTCACTCCATCAGGCCTCGCAGCCACTACTGTTCTATGCGGTGGAGTGTATGAGACCGACCATATACGATTGGAGTACTACACTATTGAGCAACATGAAACACCAGATCAGTGAGTGTAAGGCAGGAAGGATACAGAACTTTGGGTTCAGCAGCATATTTGAGCACATTTTTCTTTGAGCGCGTTCCAGGATTGAGCCCTAGAGTGGACGTTCCTCTCCATGGGGTTCGAGATCCGGCCCAACGACGTTGGGCAGATGCTATGCACAGACTGGGGGGTGGTAGGGTGGCCAACCCATATCCAACTGACTTCTTTCCATGGTGGTGACAACAGATTGTTGCCATAGATGACTACCCCTATGGAGGGATAGATTTTCGGGGGGATCTCGACATGCCATTTCCAATAGGATCGGCATATGGAGAGATAGGTACCGAATCTCGACTCTCACTCTTTTTCAAAGTTTTTTGAGTTATTTAATTTTTTTGTATTTTCTTGATTATGTGGAATCAAAAAGACATGTTTTTGCGTGACAACACATAGTGACATCTACCATTCATGTGCAGATGTGGGACCACGGCAACCAGAGGGATTCCCACGTCATAGACGGAGGGGAAGAGGGGATGACATCACAGGTGTGGATGCGGAGCGAACGCTCTAGAGCATTCATACCAACTTCATGCGACTGACTCATAGGGTTCCCATGGCGCAAGTTGAGGACTTGCCTGAGGCCATGCAGCGACAGGTGGTGGGCATGCCACACGCATGGGTGTGTTTATTCCGGTGGCTAGCTAGAGCCGTAGTGACGTATCATGATCACAAACCTCCCCCTCCATAGGATTAGATACCTGGGAGTGTATATGTTTTGTACGACCGTGTATTATATGATGAAATCTTTGAAAGCTCCACTTTTGTATATGACACTATGTATTACCACATTTTTGATATATATAAAAGGTTTTATGGTGATCGGTTTATTTATTTACATGTGTAAAAATGTTTGTGATTAATTTATTATGAATGAAACAAATTCCAATCTAGCACGTAGTTAGCATATGAGTCAGCAATTTGATTGTCATTTCTTGGAATGTGTATATATGTGATACTGTCAAATTGCCGTTCTAACAATCTCACACGTAAGGATCTTCTCAATAACGTCGGATCTCTAACATGGTACAAACCATTGAGCTGTGACACTACTAAGTCCGAATCAAGACGTACCTCAAGAGATAGAACGCCATGTGAAATGGAATCCCGTAGAAGCTCGATAACGACACTATATTCAGCAACATTGTTGGAAGATGGCCGTAGACATACACCTCCTGAAGACAGTACCTGACCCATAGGAGTATAAATCACCCAAGCAGCAGAGGCTGAGTGCTGAGTGTGACGGCTTGCACCATCCGCGAATCCTATGTAGGTGGAAGATTCCATTGACATCTGCCAAAAGAAACGGAAACTAATCACAAACCCGATCATGATAAGAAAAAGACCTAACTATGCAAAGCTGTACAATAATATACAACAAGCAACCTTGGCTAAAGATCATGCATAGTATTTTTTGAGATAGAGCCCATTTCTAGGCTCCGCCAAAGCTGTGCCTTTGTAATCGACTAACTCATAGGCACCCTTCTCTAAGACACGCTTGACCACGTAAGGACCACGCCACATAGGATTAAATTTCCCTGCCCCCAAGGGTTCTTTCGATTGATTCCACAAAAGGACCAAGTCTCCTTCACTAAACACTCTTGGACGGACATACTTGTCATATTGGACCTTAACGCGATGTTTATTAACCTCTAGAGCCACCAAGGCATCTCGACGCTGCTCATCAAGTTGCTCGAGGTGAACCAAACGCTCCTCCAAAGGTGAAGTGTCTGGTAAGAGTTCCACAGCTAGCTTCAATGAAGGAATCTCAAATTCAACCGACAATATTGACTCCACTCCATGCACCAGCTGATATGGAGAAAAACCAGTGGCAGTCTTAACCGCGGTTCGATATGCCCACAAAGCAGGGTATAACATAATATGCCAATTTGTCTTGCTTTGTGCGATGGTTCATTGGAGAATGGACTTAAGTGATTTATTCACTGCTTCAACCTGTCCATTCGCTTGGGGGTAGTAAGAAGAGGAGTGCTCTTGCTTATACCCTAACTTGGATGCCAACTCTTCCATCATATGGTTCTGAAAGTGCGATCCATGGTCAGTGACAAGATCTTTCGGAATCCCGAACCGAGTAATGATTTGGTTGAATACGAAGTGAGCGGCTGTCTCACCGTCGGATTTTACTGTAGGCATTGCCTTAGCCCATTTCGTGAAATAATCCACAACCACTATAATATGATGGTGCCCCCCAGTCAAAGCTGGGTTGCAATCCATAAAATCGAGCCCCCACTTGGAGAAGGGGCTGGCGGTGATAATGGGATGTAACGAGGCAGGCTTCGAGCACATATTTCGTGCGAACACTTGGCAAGGGTGGCACCTCTTGACTGCATCAACACAATCTTTAAAGATCGACGGCCAGAAATAACCCGCTCTCAAAATCTTTTGAGCTGTAGAAAGCCCAGATAAATGACCACCACACGCCCCTCTGTGGCAATCATTCAGCACAACCTCAGCCTCCTCATGGGTTAAACAACGTCGTAAAATGGAATCTACCCCACGGCGGTATAAAGTATTGTCCACTATAAGGTAGTTCTTAGAGACGTGACGTAATCGTTATCGTTCATCTCGCGAGAGGTGAGTAGGGGTCCTCTGTGTTTGCAAATATACCATGATATCTCCATACCATGGGTCAGACGTTGAGATTAAGAATATGTGTTCATCGACAAACGTATCTTCACAAACCAACTCCTCGGTCTCGCTCGGGAAATCCGATATAAGCTCTGCAAAAATTAACGACTTCTTCGACTTTGCCGAAACAAATTCGAGATCGAACTCTTGCAGAATGACAATCCATTTATTATACTTTCCCCCAATCATCCTTCGTGTGGGGATGAACTGAAATGGATTGACATGGGCCGCAACCGAGGTCTGGCGAAGGAGAATATAATGTCTCAAACGCTGAACTGCATGTACGGTCGCTAAAGCAAGCTTCTCGACATGAGAATAACAAATCTCTGCGTCAATAAGGTTTCGGCTTAGATAATATATGACATGCTCTTGGATCTCCTCATCCTCCTGAACCAACACCATACTAATCGTCTCTAAAGACGCGGCCACATATAGTAGAAAATCACGGCTATAATCCAGAGGACTAATCACCGAGGCCGATGCTAGGGATCGCTTAAGTGCATCGAAGGACTCCTGGGCTCGCTCATCCCATTCAAAGGGAGTATCAACTCTCTGACTAAGAATCTCCCTATAATCCTCATGCTCCAAACGGTCAAGCGGTGGAAGGAAATATGATCTATGATGAAGTTCCTCCCATGGCGGCTCAATGCCCGACATAGCCTCGATGATCGCTTCATCTGAAGGGAAAACCATATCCAGGCAGTCGTGGGCATGAGAATACTGTACTGCCCATGCCGGCAGTACATAGGGGTCTTCCTCTTCCGTTTGCGAAGAGGAAGAACAAGGCTCTGCAACATTCTTAAGATTGGCTTGATAAGCTATCATGGTTGCAGGAAGCGGCACGTTGGTCTTGACAGGTTCACTCAAAATACTCAGTGTAGGAAGAATCCAAGGATCTTCCATATGAGTTGTGTGAAAAGACACTGAGGTTGTAGAAGTCGAAGCCTTATCGAAACAAGATCCTATCATGAGGACCGGTGTAGGACAACTAAAGCTTCCCATGAGGGATGGATACATGCCTACACCCACACTCCCAGTTGCCGGCTGAGAGTGTTCAACGACCGGGACCGAAGCTCCCGAAGATGCAGTAATAGTGGAATTCTTGAATGTCATTTGATCAATCGCTACAATCTTCCCATTATTTGGAAAGCATACAACTCGGAACAAGGAAGAAGCAACGACTTGCATACTATACATCCAGTTTCGACCCAGCAAGAGATTGTAGTCGAGGGGCGCATCAACCACCTCAACCTCTATCGCAATGGTCTTCCCCCCCAAACAGACTTTAAGGGACGGAATGATGCCGTGCGGCCTAAAAGATCTCCCATCAAAATCAGTTAACATAGTCGCTGATTTCGACAACTCAAGAGAATCAAGACCTTTCCAATAGGACAAAGACATCACAGATGCAGCAGCGCCCTCGTCAATCACAGTACGCTTGACGATCATATTAAGACATTCTATGTGTATCAAAAGCGACACATAGTAGGGCAAGCGAGGCTGATGACCTGCAGTTTCAAATTTGATCACTGAGGAAGAATCATCACCGTTCACACCAAGAGCAGAAAGCAAAGCCTTCCTTTGCGAAGGACAACTCCGAAGCACTTCCAATGCATAAATCGCACAAGGAGTATGGCCCAAATCCTCAACAACTGAATAATTCTGGGCGGCTCGGGCATTTGGATTATGCCTCGAGCGTTTAAGTACCCCCTTAGGAATGCGAGGTGCAGCCTCAGGTTTCTCCACAGGTTTCTTAATGCGCAAAGGGGTTCCTGGTGGATCAGGTTCTTTTCCTGGGTTGGGTTGTGACGATCCATAATCTTTCGCACGAGTCACAACCTTGGCAGCACGGACCATGTTAATGCACCCACGAGCACTAGTCTCTGGTGGATCATTCTCACTAGATTGCTCCTGGGACTTCGAGTTCATATTCTGGTTATGCGGTAAAGGGTTCGTTAGCACAGCTGGGCCTTGTGGTAAGAGTCTCGAAGCTTCATCAATTCGGGGGCACAAGTAAGTGAGGTGATCATCCTTACATAGCTTGCAAGGGAACTTAACCTTACGTTTCGATTGCTTGTCCCCACCAGCATTCTGACCGTTCTTGTCATTATTGGTAGCATTCTCATTCCTATTCCCACCCTTTCGATTATTATTCTTACCCTTTTTTCTATTCCGTCCGGGTTGCTGGTTACCCTTCTGGTCCAACAATTGCACATAAAGTACATTCACCGTTTGGGTGGATTGAGACAAAGCCGTAGCTTGTCCCGAAGCAGACTGGTTGAGCGACAATTGACTAACTTGTTTTGCAACCGAATCTGCAGGTTTCACACTTGCACAACCCACAATGCCATCGGCATGTGGTCCAGGTTTGACCTTGGGATCAAAACTAGAACGAGGAGCGTTGGGAATAATCTCATACAACAAACCGGACTGAGCATAAATCAAGTCCAATTCCTGCCCCCTAAAGATTGCTTGTTCCTCATTCTGCACTCTGGATGTAGAAACATCCTTCGCGATATATGGCAATAAAGACTTGAGGAACCACTCAAGAAGGAACTCCAGCGGTATAAAAGCTTTAATTAATCTCTTCCGTCTGCACCACTCCTGAATATGATCAGAAATATGGGTGGCTTTATCCTGCCGAAATGTCGACAAGAGTTCAGTGCCAATGTCATAGCGCACTGGTAGCTGGAAGTGATTAAGAAAAGTCATCACAAGATCGTCGAACAAGGTAAAAGCTCCCTTTGGTAACTCTATATACCATTTCGCAGCAGGCCCCATGAGGGTGCATTGAAATAGTCGCAAGTAGACTGAGTCCTAATGTAAGGAATTCGAAGAGCACCAAAGGTGAAATGTGGTAACGTGTTCGCTCGGATCCTCTCCCGGTTTTCCTTCGAACTTAGCTATGTCCAAAGGAAGCTTGGTAGGGATAGCCGGCCAAGATGGGTCATGAGCCACGGGATCGTTTGTAAGTCTCGATAAGTCAGGAAGGTTAAGCGTCGCGAGGAAACAGAGCCTAGGATGATGAGGTCGATGGACTGCTCCCTGGTTCACATAGGTTTGAGCACCACCATCGCCTTGGCCATAGTGTCCTCCTCCTGTCTGACCCGTATAAGGTGACGTGGAAGTACCATAGTAAGGTGGACCTTGACTAGTAGGAGCTACGAAGCCATAATTAGGAGAGTAAGCAGGTTGTTGATACCCGCCTCCATAATGTGAAGAAACCTGTCCATACTACATCCCGTAATAAGGTCCATAGGTCATCGCATGCGATGTCCCATGGGACACTCCGTAGGTAGGAAGATAAGCTCCGGAAGGGGGAACATACATACCAGAAGTAGGTATATATACCCCAGACGTAACAAGCTGACCACTATAAGCGTGCATATAGCCTCCCGAAGCAGTGGGTGGTATATGAACTTGAGACACAATCGGCCTAGTAACCGCAGTATGGACCTGACTCGTAGCCATATATCGACTCGAAGGACCATGTGGATAAGGTGGAGGATGTACATTTGAAGAACTCGGAACCGAGGATGAAGGAATCTGAGTAATAAGATATGTACTATCGCTTATCGTCACCCGTCTTGGACTTGGTATCCTAATCGGATCACTAACCCTATACCTAGGAGGGGGATGAGATGTAGCTTCCACCACTGGGACGGAAGGTGCAATGTGACTAGTACTCCCAAACCTCTCCACAAGGTAAGGAATGGGATTTCCCCTAGGCATAGTGCTAGGCTCAAAGTCGGATTCGACATGAAATGTCAAATCGTGCATAGGAAAACCAGTCGTAGCATAACTACCGTAGCTAGTGCTGGCAGGGTCAAAGTGAGTCTTGGCATCTTCCGGCATTCCATACCGGGAATGTGTCAACGGGGAATCAGCCCTAGGGTGAGTAGGTCTATCGTGCAAAGATCCTATCTGGGAAATCACAGGACCGAACTCAGCTAGGTCAGGTGAAGGATCGTATGTAGGAGTAAATTCCCCATCATCAACACGAATGGGAGGAGGTGGCTCAAGAATAGTCTCTGAATGATCCTCCATGGTGTGTGAATCAGTGTGTGACATAGTCTTCCTGGACTGTCTAGGTCTCTCTCCCAAAGGAGGAGGATAAGTGGAAGGTGGAAGTCCTGCTAACCGACGAGAACGGCGCGGAACCGCACTCGAATCCACAATGACTCAAAACAAAAATAGCAAAGACTCTCTATTTACGTAAACCCTAGGCCAACTAGCATGCACCGAGCAATCACTAATAAAATATAAAGCCAAGTGCAAGCAAACAAGGGATGGATAAGTGAGCTCCTGAATGAAGCAGGTATGTCTCGCGTATGAGAGGCCTGAGACTCCCATACACAACAAGCGGAGGTACGTAACCAATTATTGTAGCCCTCAGCTTCATCGCGTAAAGCGACTGTGCTGTCCGACCCCAACCTGCCCGGGACACCTACAGAATAACCTCTACAAGTACCCCCTCAATATCCTAGGTAAGGTCACTAAGGTCACCTCAATATAATCAAAGCTCAGGCGGACAGTCGCGGGCGGGATTGACCGTATGGGCAGGGTAGCAAAGCCCAAAACTCTCAAAAGAGCCCCCAGATACGAATACAATCCTGGAAATATCTCCGATGCTACTCAGTTATGACTAGGGGTCATCCCAATCAATAACCGCTCACATTGCCTCGTACTTAACTCCCGTTTGAGAGGAGGATCTTGAGAACGAAGGTTATACCAAGGATTTCACACACTCCCTGGACAGACACCTAGATGTTGTTGTTTAGTGATCTTGGAGAATTGACTTACAATGAACTATTCCAAGATCCTAAAACCTAAGCTTGTTGGTGCACCCTAGAAAAGAAAAGAGTGTAGTTCATTTTAATTAGCGTTGATTTTAGTTGGCTTTATTACTCAAAAATAGGATATGGTCGTGCAACTAGTGGTGTTATGATGCAACATGAAGTAAAATGCACACCGTAACAATCAATGCAAATGCATTGTGTCCATGTAAACACGGTATGCTACTACGTGAAATGCACAATTCTTCTTCAAATGATGAATGCAATTTTTTCCTATATGAAGTCCTAACTAGTACTCCAAAGCAAATCTAGATCTAGTGCAAGCACAATGCAACGTGCAAAATGCAATGCATATGATAAGCAAATGTTTTTGGATTTTTTGAAAATATAAGAGATGCAAAAAGAAAAAGAATGATTCTATCACCCCCAGACTCTGCAAGCACACATAAACAGAATCCAAGCAAAGCACTAAGGTAAAAGAACTCTAATGCACTAATCTCAAACAAAAAATCGAAAATGCCATGACAAGAACTTTCCTAAAAAAAAAATTTAGGCTAAAAAAAAAACGTTTCCGGTCAGAAACAGAGGTCAAAACAGACTCAGGTAGTGCCAAAGGAGACTCAGCAACTAAAAACATTCACCCAGCAACCAATTAACTTCCAAAAAAATGGAAAAATCCAGGGTATACGCGACTGTTCGCAGTAAACCCACGTGTATACGCGGAAATCACAGAGTAAACCGCGTGTATACGCAACTGTAAATCAAAAAACCGCGTACAGGAAGAAAAGGTGCATAACACAAGTCAAACAGACAGGCTGAGACAAATTTCACTCCAATCAGACTCTACCAGGCATACATGCCCCTAGACCCGACACAGAAACAAGAGAGAAAGAGCAATTCAAATACATTCAATGCCGAGAAAATCACCCCCAAAGGACAACTACTAGGAACTCCCCAGCAGTGTCACCAATTCTGTTACGGAGATAAATTCCTATGGCTTGGGGTACCACAACAGACAGCTTTGACTCCAGAAATCAATCTTTCCCAATATGCAATAGAAATAAAATGTCTAACACTAAAGGATCAGACCTCATACCTTATTCTGGACGGTTGAAGTAGATCCCGGTTGAGCTTTCCAATCTTCAGCTTGAATTGATATAATACTTCCTCAACAACAAGTAAACAATACAAGCATACTATATATCAGGGTGTTAGATCTATTCTAGCATATATAATCAATAATGTAAAAGAATTTGACATATTCCAATGGATACAATATTCAATCAAATACACATCATTGGACATGAAAAGATAGTTCTTATTAATATAAATCAGAGATTACAAGATAGATACAACCTCTGACGGCACGTCTGCGAACCGGAGAAACTGAATCCCCCACTTGGGCCTCCACAACCTCAATCCTCCATCTCACAATATCAAGCTCACTAGAAAAAGGCAAGCTTGGGAAGAACACAAAAGTGCTCCAAAGGGACAAAGGGATGCAGACTCAAGTATAAATTCCGGCAACAATGGACTGTAGTTTCTTTGCTTTCAATCTCTCTATATGCCTTCAATGTACCAAGGGGTTCCTTATATAGCTTCACAAGGGATAATGAAGGGTCGAATCTGAGCGATCTCAAGGCATATGGAAGGCCAGGAGTCGAATGAGTCGGATCCATGTCAAGGAAAACTCCAAAAGGATTTGGATTATGCACACATCCCGATGTACGCGGTTATATGGGTCAAACCCACGTATGTACGCGGTTATCGGGTAAAATACTGCGTATATAACTTTTCATATAGTTTTAGGGATGATCAAGGAAACATCAAAGGATAAAAGATGGTCCATGGGGTCTAAAGAGTTTGCAGCGAGACAGGGGAAGGCCATACAAAGTGTGATTCACCTGGAGTGGTGAAATACACTATAACAATAGCATTCTTACAAATGTCGACTGGGATTATGGTGGGTATCTGTGGATTTTCTTCCTGTGTAATTTGGGTTAGAGATGGGGGTGGAGGTGTAGAAACTAAATCAACAATGTTTTCAATCGTTTAAGTGTTTGTACTTTTTACCTTTTTTGGTCGACCTTGCTTTGCTCCTGTTTCGACGAAGCGTCTGAACTGCGTCTCGACCAAAACTTTGTTCACTACAACGTCTTCTATGATGTCAACGGCCGTAGCTACTAGTTCGTCTTCATCTTCTGATTCTGAGAGGATAAGATTGCGCTTCCCCTTCCCTTTTTCCTGAGTTGCCTTTTTTCTTGCGGCTGCTATTTCCCTTGCTAGCTTTCTAATTTTGTCTTTGGTTATAGAATATTCTGGTTTGTTAGATTCAATGTCTTCCTCTAGTCCTTCTCCTCCCTCCTGTTAGTGAACCGGACTTATGTTTTTCTTCGCTGGTTTGGCCTCCTGATGCTCCGTCGGTGTACTTCCCATTTGGGTCGGTGGTGGTAAAGTTGTTACTTGTAGTTTGTTAGTGTCCTCTGCTGGTGTTTCTTCCGACATGAAGGTGTAGATATATAGTTAGAGTGCATAGTCCTCTTCCTTCTCCTGGTCAGCCAGTGGTTCTTCAGTTTTTATTTTTACTTCTTTAGCCTTTGCTAGTATTGATAATTTTGTATTTGATTGTCGAGCTAGCTCTTGGAAAATCTCTTCGACTGTTGGGTAATAGTCGAGAGGTCTTGATTTTGCTTTTGCTCCCTGAATATACCAGATTGCTGTGTGGTCTAGCTCGAGTTGAAAATGAGCTGTTTTCGGTAGGATTCTTTGGATGTTCTGAGGCACCCTCCATCTGGTCGTCTGGATTTTCAGGTTTTGGAACCAGTTTTCCAGCATTACTTTACCATTTTCTAATTCTTTCAATGTTCCATTCTGCTCAAATGGCTTGAATCTCCACATGTGGAATTTGTGTGGCTCTTGGAACTGTTTGTACCGACTAGGAACAAGTGGTACATCACTATCTAGAGTATGAGAGATGGGAACCTTATAATTCCGTCCGACTCCTGGCATTTTTCATATATAGATTTGAGCATGATGGCGACATATTGAGCCCATCTGTACACTTTTCCTGTTTCTGCTATTGTGTCTACCGCTTATAACATATCTAGCTTCAGGTCACTCCCTCGTCCTGTAGGGGTGAGTCCTATTGCTATAATTTTTGCTATGATTTGTGGCATTCAGGATTGCATTTGACTGATCATTATCCCTTTTGAGTTTTTTTCCTGATGGTGTTCCAGTTAGTCATTCTACTAGTCCTTCTTTTATACCAATAGGGACCGGGTCGCCTTGGTTTAAGAGACCAGTCAACTTGTATATGACTTCGCTAGAGATTTCTACTGGCCTGTCGAAGTAAAATTTTCCATTGTGGTAATGGTTGATAATAAATTTTACTATGATTTCTTTTGTTCCTCCAAAACTTGCCATGAACGGTGTGTTCATGTAATTCATAATGGTGTTGTGGTTTATCTTCTTTGCTTCTGGTTTCTGTTTCTTGTTGACATAGGCCCATTCCTTGATTTCAACCCAATTTTTCACCCATGAGGTTTCTTATACCTTGGCGTTCTTGATGTTTCTTAGTCGTTTCATGAGTGGGGTTTCTGCGGATTACAGCTCTTTTGTTTTTGGAGTTGTGGCTTTGGTTTGCTTCAGGGCCATCTCGTCGGTCTCTTGGTTGAATTTTCTTACAGGTTCCTGTCTCTCAAATTTTTGAGTGCTGAATTGTTCTATCACTTTGTTGTAAAGGAAAGTATCCTATGGCTAGGGTTTAAGAGGCCATCAACGTACTGGGTTGAAAGGTGGATGCATAATGTTCACCAAGCATATATAAGCAAGTTTCAGAGATTAGAATGGTTCATACCTTAGCCAAACAAAGGTTGAACCAAGCAGCCCTTCAATCCTCTTCTTGCTCCTCTCGCTCCTCTTTCTCCAAGAGACCTGCAAAACGAATGATACCTTCCTCAAACCAATATGACCACATCTAAAGCAATGATAATCAAATAAACATGAAATAATGATCTGACTAACATCATCATATGATCATAAACAAAGATTCAATCACACATTAAACAATGATTTGGGAAGAAGAAGGACATCACATCTTTATTAATCTTGAAAACAAGTACAAGTATACCTTCTCTTCAAGTTCGACACCTAACGAAACCTTGATCTGGTTCTGCTGCTTCTCTTATCCAAGGAACTCATCCTCCAAGCTCTGCAACACAAGGAGAAAGCTTCTAGGGAAAAGGTGTGGGCAAAGAGAGCTCCGAATCCTCCAGCATAACAATGCAAAGATTCAAGTCCCCTCTCATGGACCTCCCTACCTATATTTATATGCTTAATGAAGAGTTAGGGTCGAAGACACGTATTTAAGGCGTACATGACTATTATATATAGAAACTCACGTACGTACGTGGGTTTCCTTAAGGAAAGTCACGTACACATCAAAAACTCATAGTTTATGGTATTTTTGGGCATTTTCAGACTTTGGTGTCTTCTAGAAATTTTTAGCTAACTAAAATACCTTTCCAACGGTGTAGATATGAGGTCAAACGGAGTTACAAAACTCAAGATATGGGTCCTCCAAGTTAGGTGTTTTTTCAGTGACTTTCTTGAAGTGTCGTCATGGAAGTCTCGACATGCGACGAAAACATGGGAAAGTGGTCACAGGAAAAGATGTGTCATTTTGAGCTATAACAGATGCCCCCTAATGTATAAGGTTAGAGGGGAAGATGATAGCCAAAATGCATTATAAAGGAAACAACTGAGTATGGAGAGAGCAGAGAATCCAAGATCAAAAGGCTCGAACAAAGGTACCTGAAAGAGAGATAAATGTCAGAAAAAGCTGATCTCTGGGACATACAAGTCCATATACAAAACATCGCCATAAAGATACAGGCAGATCAAACATATGTATAACTGATGAAACTATCATGGTCGCTCAATATGCAAAAAGGAGCCATATCAAATCTAAAGGAGTCATGACCACAAATGAACAAGGTGGATCCATACTCGACAATCGATCATAGCCACAAAATTACAAGGTGGATCTATGTCTCAGCAAAATGTCATATAAAATATAACAAGGCCTTGGACAACTTGGGCAATAGAAAAATGACGATGCTACTGTCGGCCCAAGGTCTTCAATCTAAACCACCCAAAAAGGTACGAATCCTAACCATGTGAATAAAGGAGCTGAAGTCGAACATGGAGGAAACCGTTTGATTACCGGTCAATGATGAGAACCGTTAACAAACACAAGGGAAACCACCATTAATGAAAATGGTCCCCAAGGTATCTAGTACATTCTAACAAGTGTGAATACAAGGACTTGAAGTCGAACACTTAAATAATCCATTGAGTAGGAGACATTAAGGTATTCCCACTACCCAATAGTGAGGGAAATTGCAACTGATGATTACAATCCCCAAGGTACTGTCATAAAACTCTAAATCTCATTCCTAGAGCAAGATGTCTTGCAGTCGATAGGAAGAGATCTATTGGAAGGAAGGAATTAAGGCATCCTTCATCATCCAACACGAGGTAAATCAAAGACTAATTGAATATGGAATTGGTACTGAATTTCACGACAAGAAATGCTGAAGACATGATGTAATGAACTGATTCCAGGGAATGGTTGTCAAGGCAGCTGCAGAATGGACGACAAAGGTTTAATCCTTGAATAGTGAGCATGGCACAAATGTGACTTAGGTAGATTTTGACACAAAAGGACCAATGAAACAAATCTGCAATGTAGGAAACATTGACAGATTCCCCATATAATTGGAAAAGATACCAACTGGAGGAGTAAGAAACTCTGAATCGGGATAAGGTCAAAATACTACGACCCAACTGTTGATAGACTCAAAACCGATGCTTTGTTCAAGGAAACAAGACTTGCTTCCATGATGTAAAAAACATGTGAATGAACTTCCCTTCCCCTCTTTCTTGTAAAGATTTAACGAGTCCAAGAAAGTAAACTTGGGACCATCTTCATTTTTGGAAAGCTCGAAGAAAAGACAGAAGAATGCTTGATAAAGCATTGATTCATGGATTTTATGAGCCCGAACTAGTACATGCTCGATGGTGTTTTCATAGTTTAGAGAGTCTAAAAACTCCAAAGAAGACTCCAGGGGGGTGCTTTTTCGTACCATTTAGTCTCCTGAGGCCGAAAAAGTATAAAACATACCAAAGAAGAACTCTCTTAACTTCCGAAGAAGAAAAGGTGCACCTTTTTCGTACTTAGTCAGGAAGGTCCGAAAAAGGTTAAATTACCACCTACCCAACGCTCATTCAAAAGTAGCATATAGCCTGAGTTTTACGAGTGTGAAGGAAGGCAAGATCACTCAGAAAGATCCATTTGATTATGAGAAATGGGGCTTACAACAATAAACTCGATGCTTTGTTCTTTAGGGTTTAATGAACATGACAAAGACATAAAGTACACTTGGAATTTTTTCATGTTTTGGTCCAGAGCATGAAAAAGAGAAAACTAAGCTCATACTGGGGGTTCCTTTTCCATAATTTTAGTCCCTCAGGTCCGGAAAAGTGATAAACCTATGCTTGAGAATACTCTTCTCAATTCCGAAGAAAAGAGAGTGTTCCTTTCTCGTATTATTCCACACGGTCCGAGAAAGTGATAACCTACCACCAATGTGGATGCCCATTCACATATTCTTAATGAGACTGAATGGACAAGTTTACTTGGCAGTCAAGTCTATTTTGAAGAGTCAGACCTGTGCCTAAAGAAACTCAATATATTTCTCGTGAAGTTTTAACGAGTTCGGAAAAATCAACTCGTGGCCTCCTTACTGTTTTTAACGAGCTCGAAGGAGAGCAGAAAGAATGCTCTAAATGTGAGGAGACGAGTGTCAAGGGCAAGAAAAACTAGTTCCAAGTGCGAGGAACAAACCTATGCATAATGCAAGGAACAAGAGCAAGGTAAAGACACTCGAGGAACGTCTCCTCAAGGTAAAGGGTTTCAAGTTGCAAAGGAAAAATGATACAAGGCTTAACGATGATGAGAACAAAGATGAGGGCTTATACAATGAGCTAAAAGCGTGAAAGCTGGCATCGGGCTCATAAGCACGAGCAAGGCACATGCAAATGCAGTTATAGCTTGAACAATAAGACAAGGCCAGTAAACAGTTGTGAATCCAACTAAAAATCCTATCTCCAAGAAACAACAACATTATAATCATATTCAGAAGAAAATATCTGATGCAGGTCACTTTGGCAGAAACACATGTGGCTTTGCTATCTTCTAGAAAATATGTAGTCAAGTTAGAATCAACGAAAGAGGACTCTATAGTGCCAAGATGTAGAGTTTGCAGGAACAAACTCAACATCACGGGAGTTGAAAAATTCATAAGAAAATTCAAACTCATCAAGATCACTGACTTGCTGTTCAAAGAAAGAGTCAAAAGACTCAACAAGACCAACATAAGAAGAAAGGTCATGATTACTAGGAAAATCATGGTTAGACTTAGGCACAACTGAACCAACATCCAACATAAGATCAGACTGTATCAAATTTTCTAGGAAGACTCCATCCAAAGGAAGGAGATCATCCAAGATAGGACACATGTCTAAACTTTCAAATGGATCAACAGAGTGGAGAGCACGCTCCATAGTCTGTATAGGATGAATCACATGTTCAACTGCTGGGACCAAGTCCCGAGATGGTAAGCATGAAAACAGAGGCTGCTTCTCAGTAGCAATTGAACGCAAAGGACATGAGGCCACATAGCTCACCTGTGGCAGGGTAGTGTCTATAGAAACACTGGGAATCAATAAAGGAAAAACCTGGTCTCTAGTTGGGTCAGGAGACGGATCAAGAAAATCCAATTGATCGATAGTGACAATTTATTCACCATGATTAAAGTACATCACACAAAAGAATGTTGAAACCACAGCTTGCATGGCATAGACATAATCATGTCCAAGGGGCATATTGAAGTCCATGGGGTCTTCTATCACCATGAAGTCAACTAAGACGGTCTTCCCACCCAAAGTAATAGGTGTTTGAGAAAGAATTCCCAAGGCTATACAAGTTCTTCTTGTTACAGGTATAAACTAACTGAGAGGGGGGGTCAATCAGTTAGTTAAGACTTGTTACCAATATACTTCTTTTAACTTAGAATCAATAACCTTTATGGAAGTCAATCTTTGCTATGAATTCAGAGTTATAAACATAAGAGAAGATAACATAAAACACAGCATTCAATCACAACATTTAATCACATATATGATACACAG
>LPNX010825436.1:108299-125726 GCA_001517045.1 Pseudotsuga menziesii | reverse complement strand
ATTGAAAGTAATAACTTCAAAATGTATTTCCAATAAATGAATTTGCATGAACTGACGTAACAATGTAGGATTTCGTACCTGATAAGCTCGATTGAGCTGGGAAACAACCAACTGAGAATCCAAACGAACCTCAAGCTGGGTGATGCCACGTGACGAAGCATCCCATAGGAGCTCAATTACAGTCCTATACTCAGCAACATTATTAGAAGCAGGACCTAGACAAGCGCCACCCACGGCAACAAGCTGTCCTGAGGGAGAATAGATAACCCATGCTACCGAAGCCAGGTTACAAGTGTGATGGATGGCGCCATCAGCGAAATCTACATACATTTCGGAAGACATCTGCAACAACCAGCAGGTAATATAAAAAACAAAACTGACAACCTAATGTACATAAAAAATACATACACTAAAAATACAAGAAAAAGTTCTAAGCCTAAGCGTAGTACTTCTTCAGGTAGAGCCCATTTCTAGGCTCAAGGAGCTTATTCCCATCATAATCAATTAATTCATATGCTACTTTACTTAATGCCTTCGACACGACATAGGGTCCTAACCACATAGCCTTGAATTTTCCTTCCCCCATAGGTTCTTTATCTTGGTCCCAAAGCAAGACAAGTTCCCCTTCAGAGAAAACCCTAGGTTTGACCGTTTTATCATATTGAGATTTAACCCTATTTTTATGAGCCTGATTCGTAGTCAACGCATCTCTATGTTGTTCATCAAGGTGTTCTAAATGTACCAGACGTTCCTCAAGCTTAGTCGTATTAGGTAACACATGAATGGCTATCTTCAAAGACATGATTTCGCATTCAATCAGAGTAATTGCTTCCACCCCGTGAACAAGTTGGAAAGGGCAATAACCCGTGGAAGTCTTGACATTAGTTCTGTAAGCCCAAAGAGCAGGATATAACATGATGTGCCAATTAGAACGGGATGCATCAATTGTCCGTTTAAGGATAGTTTTTAAAGTTTTGTTAACAGCCTCAACCTGACCATTAGCTTGTGGATAATATGGAGAAGAATGTTCTTGTCGAAATCCGAGCATGGTGGTCAGTTCTGTCATCATGTTATTTTGAAAATGACTTCCATGGTCAGTGACAATCACTTTGGGAATACCAAACCTTGCAATAATTTGATGAAAACAAAGAAAGCTGCAGTTTCCCCGTTATCTTTGAAAGTAGGCATTGCCTCTGCCCATTTCGTGAAATAGTCAACAACGACAATGATGTATTTATGCCCCCCAGCCGAGACTGGGTTGCATGTCACATAATCGATCCCCCATTTCATGAAGGGGCCTACCGAGACAACAGGAAATAACGGAGCATGATGCGACTGCATTTTTCTGGTGTAAAGCTGACACGGATGACAGCGCTTCATGGCTTCCACACAATCTTTAAAGATCGTGGGCCAGAAATAACCAGCACACAATATCTTCTGGGCCGTTGCTAACCCAGATAAATGACCCCCACATGCTCCGCTATGGGAATCATTTAGGACAATCTCCGCTTCCTCATGAGTAAGGCAGCGACGCAAGACGAAATCTACCCCTCGTCGATATAATGTATCTCCTATAATGAGGTAGTTCTTGGCATGAAGACGTAACTTACGTCATTCCTCTCTAGAGTAAGCAGCAGGATACTTCAAATTCTGGAGATATATAAGAATATCCCCGTACCAAGGATCAGAGGTGGATATGAGGAAGATGTGCTCATCTGGGAATGAGTCATCTTCAACAACTACATTCTCTTCAGTGGGAAATTCTGCTATTAGCTCAGCAAAAACTAAGGACTTCTTAGATTTAGCGGACTGAAAATCCAAGTCAAACTCCTGGAGAATGACTATCCATTTGTTATATTTTCCCCCAACAATCCGTCGGGATAAAACATATTGGAACGGATTCACATCTGCCACTACTGTTGTGGTCCTCAGTAAAATGTAGTGGCACAACCTCTGCACAACATAGACAGTTGCTAAGGCTAACTTCTCGACGTGGGAGTATCTAAGCTCAGGTCCGGCCAGAGCACGGCTAAGATAATAAATGACATGCTTAATAAGCTTATCGTCCTCTTGGACTAGTACTACCCCAATGGTCGACTCCGACGTGGCCAGATATAATATAAAATCCCTAGAATAATCTGGTGGACGTAATAAAGGAGCCGACAGCAAAGCTTTTTTCAATGCCTCGAATGCAAGTTGTGCGGTTTCATCCAATACAAAAGGAGTGTCTTGTTTAAGCAAGCACATGAAACCTTTAGTGATCTTGGCATAATTAATGATAAAACGTCGAAGAAAGTTCGACTTTCCTTGCAGGCTTTGGAGTTGCCTGAGAGAACGAGGAGGAGGCAGATTTACAATGGCCTCAACTTTCAATGGATCCACCTGGATGCCTCTACTGGACACAATGAATCCGAGTAATCTTCCTGACTCGACACAGAAAACACACTTGTGGGGATTCAAGCGAATTTTATAGTATCTGTATCTTTCAAAAATCAACCTCAAATGATCTGGATGTTGGACCCTCTTGCGAGAATGTGCAGGCAGATCATCAAGGTAAGGTTCGACAATGGCTTTTATGTCATGAAAAGCAAAGTTCATAGCCCGTTGAAAGGTAGCCCCAGCATTTTTCAATCCAAAGGGAATTTTTCTAAACGCAAATGCACCCCAAGGGAAAATGAAAGCAGTTTTATGTTGGTCTTCCAGTTTGATTTGGATTTGATTGTAGCCGGAGAAACCATCCATAAACGAAAACACTTCACTTCCCGCACATGCATCTATGATCTGGTCAATGAATGGTGTGGGGTAGTTGTCCTTAGGACAGGCTTTATTGAGGTCTCTAAAGTCTGTACAAACACGAATAGTCCCTTGCTTTTTATCAACAGGAACAGGGTTGGACACCCATTCAGTCAAAGCTATGGGATATATAAAACCAGCTTTCAACAACTTTTCAACTTCTGCCTTCACAGCCGCCACTTTACGCGGGTTCACGGGTCTTAATTTCTGTCGAACTGGCTTGGCATCGGGATAGGTTCGTATTCCATGTTGAACAATAGATGGATCAATTCCTGGCATCTCCTCATATGACCAGGAAAAGATATCACAGAATTCCTTGAAAAGGGCAGTGTAGATGGCAATCTCCTCCGGAGAGCAGTTTGCACCTATATAGATGTTTTCCACGACACCCGGGTTCACAGAGATATTGATAGGTATAGTGGAGGAAATGTTTTCCATATTCCCCTCAGCAAACACCCCTTCCCTAGGAAAAGGGTTGATAGGTACCTCAATATCGTTTGACAGTCTCACTTTAAACTCCTGGTTTTCTATCTTGCTCAGATCTGGAAGGAAATAGGATCGATGATGAAGATCCTCACAAATCTTATCATGTCCACTCATGGCTTCCAGAATAGCTTCATCGGAAGGTAAAACGGTATCTAAGCAATCTATCGAATGTAAAGAGTTTTCCGCCCATGCGGGCAAATAGAATTCTTCCAGATCATCTGAGACTGTTAGAGGATCTGGAATGGGATCAGCAGCAGCTTGAGTGATGGCTTGATAAGATACCTCTACTGCCGATAAGGGCACTTCCGGTTCATGGGGAGTTGGGAAGACCCAAGGATCAGTCCTATCGACAACCGTAGCGATGGATTTCCCCACACTAGTAGAACCAATGTAATTCACTGGGGCTGGAAGGTCAAATGTGCCCATCAATGATGCGTACATTCCAGCTCCCAAGCTCTGTTCAGCAGGTTTGGCCTGATCAACCAATGGCACAGTGGATTCCTTAGACTCTAAACGGCCTTTCAGGGTAAATTCAAGTTGGTCAACAGTAACCAACTTGCCCTCATGTGGAAAAACCACGACACGAAGAACAACCGATGCAACAATAGACATTGCATAAGTCCAATTCCTTCCCAGAAGCAAATTATAGTCCAAGGGAGCATCAATCACTTCTACTTCAACAGACACTGCTTTGTCTGCCAACTTAAGCTCAAAATCCGGCAGGATACCATGAGGACGGAAGGACCTTCCATCAAAAGCAGTAAGTAAAGTGTTTGATGGGACCAGCTCCGGGGATCCGAGAGCTTTCCAACAGGCTAGGGACATAACACATGTAGAGGCTCCCTCATCAACAACTTCCCTTCCAATGGTCTTACCACCATGGACGACATCTATTGACAGGGCTACATGGTAAGGCAGGCAAATTTTGACATCAGATAGATTGAATTTCGCCATGAGACTTGAAGAATCCATGCTACCTAAAGCTGCTAAGAGAGCATCTCGCTGGGCAGGACAACTTTGTAACACCTCTAAAGCTGACATTGCACATGGGGTTTGAGCTAAATCTTCAACCACAGAGTAGTTTGAAGCAGCCCTAGCATTGAGGTTATGCAAGGTCTTCTTGAAGACACCTTTCGGCATCTTCGACATAGTTTCAGCAGGTTTCTCTATCGTGAGAGGGTTTGAAGTTTCAACTACAGCTTTACCCTTTTCAGAAGTCTCAGTCTCATAATTTTTGTTCCTGGTTTGCAACAAAGTCGAAGATCTAACCATGTTGATATAATTAGGGTCAGGGGCAGTTTGAGTGCCCCCTGCTACATTAGAAGCTGACGCAGAGTTCTGTCCTTGGGGAAAAGGATCCTTCAGGATAGCCGGTTGTTGAGCTTTAAGAAGCTTCTGGGATTGATCCATAAGGGGACAAAGGTGAGTAAGGTGGTCCTCTTGGCACAACTTACTAGGGAACTTGACCTTCTTCTTTTCTTTTTTTCCCCCATCAGCATTGTTCGCGGGCTTTGGCTTGTTTTGGTTTCCCTCTCCCTTCTTACCTTTCTTTTTCTTCCCGCCGAGCTACTGATTTCCCTTCTGAGAGGTTTGAGCAAAGACATTTGCATTCTGAGGAGAGGGGTCAGCCTTTGCTGCCTCCGCCGTAGACTGTTTGACAGACAACTGGTGAAGTTGCTTAGTCAAAGACTCTACAGTGGGAGAGTTAACATACCCAACCACACCATCGGCATGGGGTCCAGGCTTAGGATTCTTCGCCTCGTGAGAAGGCCTCGGTGCCTCAGGGATGATCTCATACAAGATCCCAGACTGCGAATAAATCAAGTCCAACTACTGGGCCCTAAGTATGGCTTCTTCTTCGTTCGTTACTCCTGATGTGGAAACATCCTTAGATATGTATGGCAACAGTGATTTAAGGAACCATTCTAAAAGAAACTTAGGAGGAATGGTGGATTTGATAAGGATCTTTCGCCTCCTCCACTCTTGGATATGATCCAAGATGTGGGTAGCCTTGCTTTGTCTAAAAGTAGACAACAAGTCCGTTCCGAAATCGTATCGAACCGGAAGCTGAAAGTGGCTAAGGAAAGCACTAGACAGATCCCAGAAACTACTAAAGGCAGCTGAAGGCAATTCAATATACCATTTTTTCGCCATGCCTGTCAAGGTCCTCTGGAATAGCCTGAATCTAATTGAATCCTCATTCAACGAATTGGAAGAACACCATAAGTGAAAAGTGGTGGCATGTGCCCCAGGATCTTCACCAGCTTTACCTTCGAACTTAGGGATGTCCGATGGCAATTTGGTGGGAACAGGTGGCCACAAGGGGTCATGCCTCACTGGGTCATTCATCAATTTTGACAAGTCTGGCAAGTTTAAAGTTGCTAGGAAAGGAAGTTTGGGCCTAACCGGGGTAATAAATGTGCCAACTTGGGGATTTGAGGGACCTGCCCCCAAATGCCCATGGGTAAAAGTGGGGTTGCCCCCAGCCATCGGTTGTGAAGTGGGAAGGTTTCTTTGAAACGGATTCCATCCGTAAGCCACAAGATTTTGGGCGGGAGGTGCAGTGTAAGTGGTTCGAACCGTCCCCATAGAAGCAGTGGTCTAAAAGACAGGAGCAGGTATCCCTCCGCTAAACAACGAAAAGGGAGAGCTCGTGTATGGGACCGAAATAGGGGTTTGGAAGCTTTTCCCATAAGAGGTGTTGCTCCCAAACTGCACTCCTACATATGAAGGAGATGGACCTACGTATGGACTGGATGGGGGAATGTGCCCCCCATTCCAAGGAAATCCTTGGACATATGCCGACGATCCTACCTGACCACTCTGGGTAGTGTAAGGGAAGGAAGAAGGAATGGTAGGTATACTGGGGATCCTAGTAACCATGTTACCAGAAGTACCTCCTATGTTTGAGTGAACCGGTGGTTGAACCACCCGGATCGTTGGAGTCAAAGGTGTAGAAGGCAAACTAGATCTAGGGGCACTTACTGGGGGAGGTAGTACCCCTTCAACCGGAAGGGTTGAGGTAAACACAAAAGAACTTTCTTCTGCAGAAGACATGACTCTACCCGCAGGGACACATAGCACTGGTGAATCAAAAGGTCTAACCTGAACGATCACAGGATCGTTTAAATCAGTCAAGGGGGTGTTAAAATTTCTTGCAAACTCGTCAGTATGCAATTCTTCTATCTCAACTGTGTTAAGATCAAAACGGTTAGCAATGAGTTCCAGTTCACCAAGAACTTCACTTATTCCTACAGGTTCAAATGAACCGTCTGTGTCTAATCTCCTCCTTTGAGGTAAAGGTGGAGGATCCAATGAAGTGATAGGAGGAAGGTTTCTCAACCTTCTTGACCTTCTAACAGGTTGGTCCTCCAGAATTAAAAATTTAATAAATCACACCCTAAGGCCAACTAAACACAGGAAAAACCACAGAGCATACACTAAAAAAATCCTAGAGTCTCAAGTAATCAAACCAGGGTAAAAGATATACTTTCTCGAAGAAAGCTGATGAATGATTACTTGGCGTCCTTGAAGTGGTTCTTAGGCACAAGCGGAGGAATCACCCACCGCCCTCCTACACTTACAACAAGGGTTACCTTCCAAGCCCGTTCAAGGTGAACTAGAAATAGCCTTCCGGTTTACCTAGGTATGAACCCTAAAAAGACAAGAGACTAAAGGCAACCTTGGCAATATCAACAGTCTGGGGGGACAGTCGTCAGCCGAACTTGTACGCATGGGCAGGGTAGCTGAGCCCGAAACTCTATCTAGGACAGAATCCCCAGATGCGTAAAAGTCCTGAGTTACGTTTTTACAAGGATTCAGAGGGTTATCTCCTCTATCCAAGCCTCCACGCGGCCTAGTGCTTAACTCCCGTTTGAGAGGAGATTCCTAGATACAGTCAATAAAGTCAAGGATTTACCTAAAGAAAGGTCCACTACGTTTGAGTTTTATAACTTGTGGGAAGTTTACACTTCCTAGCCCACAAGTCTAGCCTAAGCTAGTAGGTGAAAGGCCCCTAAAAACAAAACTTACTAGTAAATTTTAATTTATGCGTTTATTTTAAAGGGTTGTTCTTTACTCAAGAGGAAATGGAGTGGTATACTGTATGATGTTTTGACTCAAACAAGAAATAAATGAAAGTAAAGGTGCATTCAAAGAAAAATTACCATTATAAAAGCAAACTTCTTTTTAATTTTTGCAAATATGTATTGATGAATTTAAAGCAACGATGAAAGAAACTAAGCCTATGTTTTTGTAGTTTTTGATATAATATTTTTAAATTGAAATAAACACTACTTATGCAAAAATCACAATGCAAAAGCTTTAACTATTATGCTTGAGCAAACTTGAAACTTATAAACTGTATAAAAGCATCCAACTAAAGCAAACAGGCTGACAGGACCAAAATACCACTAATAAAGGGAGGCTAGGAACCCTAGCTTGGGTGCTACCAATGACAAAGAATCACTGCAGACTTACAAAGGCAAGTGACAACCAGCCACTGTCAGAAGACAGACTGGAAAAACAGAGCCCAAGACCCTGATCACTGATCTGGACCAAGACACTTTAACTCACAACCCAAACAGGCTAAAACACTTCAGTATGCAAGCAGTAAATAAACCAAGCAAGAAGACTCAAGAGCTTCCAAAAAAGCAGAGAAGTGTGATCACTAACAGTATTCAGACCAACTACACAGCATTCTTAAATAAAGACCACTCAGAAACAGGGACTACACAAAGAAAAGAACAAGCAAAACTTATCTTAAAAATCCCTACTTCCAGGAGTATTCGTGACTGTCAATAAGAGCAACTCGCGAATGTCTAGTATTACAACCCGCGAATGAAACTATTTATTCGTGACTGTCTAGAAAGACAACCCGCGAATGGGTATAGAATTTTTCTAGAAAACCAAGAAAAACCAAAGACTTTCAAATGCTGAAGCGAATAAGAACCAGGATAACATATCACACACAGACTTACAGGCAAAGACTGGTCAGGGGGATAGAAAACAACCTACAGCAGTCCGGGCTCCCCAGCGGAGTCACCAATTCTGTTGTACAGGATTATACACCTAATAACCTAAGGTTTGGGGTTACCAACATACTCAATCAACTTGCAGACAATTGAATCTAAAGTGCAGTAAAGGAAATAGGAGGATTAGAAAGACTTACTCGACTACTGAAGGTCGATCCTTGCTAGTCCTCTTCCGCTCCGCTTCATCTTCAAAGTCTTCAAGGTTGCTCCTCTTTCACCTGTCAAGAAACAATCTTCGAGATACAAGATGATTCATATATATATATAAGCAGGTTAGATAAATCACATATAAGATGCATAAGCATAAACATTTATCAAACCAATACACATGAAACACATATGGAAGAAGGATTCTCTTTATTATCAATAATGAAGAAGTTCAAATTACAACCCAACGTCTGAGACAAGGAATCCTCTGTAACCAAAGGATTCTGAGTTCCACTGCTCCAAAGACTTCTATATAAACTCCACCAGCATAACTTTGCTCTCCAAGTGTAGGTAACTAACACCCTCCCCAAGGCCTGTATTTATATGGGTGAAATAAGGCAGTTCTCGAAGGTTGGGGAAGTTGTAGCAGTTAAGGAAATTAAGTTAAATGAGTTAACTAATCTCCAATTAGTGCATGTTTTATGTTTAAATGTTAAGAGACACATTCACGGGTATGTAGTAGAGAAACCCGCGAATGATTCGCGACTTATCATAAGGGCAACCCGCGAATACATAGATTCGCGACTTGCATCAACTGGGACTCGCGAATGACTCGCGAGTTGTATAAAAGAAGAGTCGTGAATATGGCTCAGCATAGTAAAATAGCAAAGTAACTAGCTGGGTATATAAGGAATGTATTTCATCATAAGCCAAGCTATAGTGTTTTGGGCAAACCTCTATCCATAGATGTCCTTTTGTGTGCCAACATGAGGGATGTCGGCACTTGGACGGAGAGGTGCCATTCAGATGTATAACACTATTTTGACCATAACTTTGGGACGAAGTTTCCCGAAGGGTGGGTGTATGTAACGGGCTTGTGCTTTGAATAGCATGTTTACCGACATACACTGCACTTTGTTTTTCTTAATATATGTTGGACTCAGCTAGACTGAGTAAACTATATTTTGGAACATTAGAGCTGATTATATGTTACTACTATATTGATGATGTTACTATGCTTATGTTCATAGTATGAGTATGATGTGATGATGTTACCATTATTATGATTATGTGATTTTTATGTCGTAATTATCATGAGATTTCCTTCTTTCATAATGATAATGTGTGTTTGCTTATTGTGCTCGATGAAATATGATATATATGATGTGGTACGTGGATGCCAAACCATGAAGTGATTTATTTAATGATGTTAGTTGATGAAATGATAGGTTGTTAATGATGTGAGTCAACTGTTGATCGAATAGAGATATTTGTTAGAAATGTATGGTTTCAAAATACTAATATGCAGGACACAGAGGCTATAAGATGGACGAATACTTGATATGATATGAGGAATAAGTTTGAATTAAGCAATACAAATTAGCAATTGATGGGTAATACAATGACACAAACTGATAATCTCAATAACATCATAGCGTGATTTTGACATGATATAAACCCATTATGTTGAGAGGGATGGAGGTATTTCCCACCCTATGGTTCTTATGATACCCAAGGTCATGGGAGGGCTGTGCCGAGTCATGATCCCCTAGACGTGTGATGATGATGGTTAGATGCCTACTAGGAGGGGTTGGGTTCGTTGGGTTGGTGAAGCCAACACCACATTTGTACTAGCATTGGAAGGATAAGGAGCATGCAGAAGTAGGATATGATGAGAGGATATGTTATCCAATATTGTGGGGGATTAGGGGTTCCGTGACAGTATGTAGTGGTAGTAGGTATCACCCTGAATGTAACTGATTAATTGATTACTGTAAATCTAAGTATAATGATCTTGAATCTGATTATTTAAACCATTAGACAAATCATATTGGTAAAATGATTATGTTAAAGTACCTATGAATATTATGGCTACATTATTATTATTAAATAGCATATATGCATAGGAAGGATATCTTACCTATAGTACATATGTGATATGTGCATGCACTGGCTACATATGCACACTTCACATATATACACTAGTATTGTTATACAAGTGCTCACAAGGTTAAATAATTATGTAATTTATTACAAAATTGTAAGTTATTATACATTGGTAATGGAAGTTCACATTTGAAAGGTAGGTATTAACTAGTCATTTTAGTGTTCCCTAAATTGCATATGAGCACTATAATAAATAATTTAGTAAGTGTCGTTAGTTGAAATTATTGTCAGAAATTGTCATAAGTAAGAATGAACATTGCTCCATATTTGACAGTAGAATCATACTATTGAATTATTAATTACAATTAGTTTTACCCTTAAGGATACTTGTCTAAAGGTGTAAAAGTACTATGCTGGTAACTTGTAACTTAAAAACTAAAACAAACAATTAGTGAATGTATTATTATTATTACTATTTATTCAATAATAATTATTACTCTTATTAATATCATTATAAATGATTATTGTATTTTAAACTATTGTGAAATAATCAATTTCTTAATGCTAGTTAAAGTAATTATTTCAATATCTAGATTATTCTCTCGGATAAGTGGAATAATATTATTATTTTAAACAAATTAAGGGTGAATTGTCCAAATTATATATATATATATATATATATATATATATATATATATATTCATAGAAAAAAAGCAGATATTTTATTAATCGCAAATCAAAGTACATGTACAAATATGTATGTGAACATACATTCTCCAGAGAGAGAGTATATGTTTCTGTTGTTTTTCTTGTCAACAAAAAGAAACAACAAAAAAAAATGAACATTCTAATGCTCAAGATTCTTTCAAAAAAAATATGTATTCCTGCATAAGGCGTAGAGCATGACCCAGGTCCAGAAGAGATATCTCAATAGTTTGCCACAATATATCTGAAAGAATATTGGTCCCAAAGAGAGGGTAATATAGTGCTGTGTTCTGAAGGGAAAAAAGGATATAGTTAATCTCATTGCAAGACTATGAAAGGCCTATGGTAGAATTTGTAAACTTCTCCCGCATTTGTCTCCAATATCTTCCAGGTTCCCTATTCCATCAGAAGGCCCTTTTTTGAGAGGATGTCGGCTTCAAAGTTCCTTTACCTATAAACATGTTAGCAAATTATGGTGTCAAAATTTTCCATGAGCCTGTAGACTTATTCAAAGATTGGAGAAAGAGTAATAGTTCTGTAATTTCGGATTCTATTCACCCAGTTCATTACCACCATTGAGTCACCAAAGATTTGCAACTTTCTACAATTTTTTTCCAAAGCAAAACATAGAAGGATTTTGAGAGCCAGGAGTTCAACAAAATTATTTGTCCCCTTTCCTAATCCCATATGAATTTTGAAATGGTGACTCTGTGAAGGGTAGCTCCTTGTTGGAGCAGGATCCCGCAGCTACAGAAGAAGCTGCTAGTTTTGGCGGAAAGAGAGAAGTTTAGCGGAAAAAGGACAGGGGGGAGCTACGACGCCGTAGTACGTTTCCAGCTGGAGAGCAGAGCCGGAAACTATGAATTTTGGGATAGAAGAGTCAAGAAGGCAACGGTACCAGAGCGGCCAAGAGAAGAAAGCTCAACCACTGCATTGAAGGCAGCGGCGGAAGATAGGAGGGCTCAGCGACCCTCATAAAGAAGAAGGAGCAACGAGGCTCAAGCATTGAAGGCGAAGGACAGAAAGAGAAGCGGTGCATAGTACCCATGGTCAGTGCCGGGAAGCATGGAAGACTGCAGAGAGATGCGGTGTGACGGGAAGCGGCTACCTCAAGGACAGAGAGGACCGACTGTCACTATGAAGGGTATGGGTTTACTGTTGGGACAGGCCCACAGTGTTGTAATGGCACGACCTTCGGGCTGCCTATAAAAGTTTGCATTTTTGTATTGTAAAGGGTTGGTTGGGTGGTTAGACAATCAATCAGTAGATAGTTGGTCAGTTGATAGTTTTGTAGATTCAGGGATCAGTCAGACAGACTGCGTTGTAACGATCCAGACACATAGTCGTCTGTGAGTCATTTGAGTCTGTATGTAACCATCCACAGAGAGAGCATAGAGGGAAGGGATATTGAGAGAAAGGTAATTAAGAGATAAGATCAGAGATTGAGAAGAGACCTTGCGCTGTATTTGTAGTGCAATAGACTGTGCTAACCTCCCTCAAGATATATAATAGAAGCACAGTTTGGTGGACGTAGCTCCCATCCCGGGGGTGAACCACATTAAATCTGCGTGTTATGTGTTGAATGGATGTGATTGTAATTGCTGATTGTTATTGGTTATTATGCATGTAATGATAGTAGCAGTAGATGAATGTATGTATCGTTCAGCTCATGATAATGCAAGAGGATAAAAGATAAGTTGAAGTATTGCAGTAGACTGTTAAAAGACTCCTTTACGTCTGTCTCTAATGACCCGTTACTCACAATATATTTCTGAGAAGTAGAGTTTCACACATCGGCACAGTCAACGCTAAGAGCGCAAGGTCGTAGTGGTAAGATATCGCAGAGAGGCGATATTGCATCGGCAGAGGAGCTGCGTTGCGCGATACTGCGAGCTGAGGGCTTAGCGTTGAGGAGAGGATGGATGTTCCGCGGTGCGCAGAAATGTGGTAAGGTTAGGAATATTGTGAGTAAGTGGAAGTTGTGCGACACGGGAGGAAATCGTGCGACGCGCGCCGGATTAAGTATCGCACGGGTAAACAGTGCTGCGAGTAGAAGGAGACGAGCGGTGCGCAGGGATAGTTAATCTAGTGGCGCGCAGGAGTAGGGGAAAGGAAGTAGGATGCGCAGAACCTGGTCCAAGACACTTGAGTCTTGGCCAACCCATGAGATTCACTTCGGGTGAGACTTCAGATCGCTTCGCGGTCTGTTGCCGAAAGGGCCAGTGAGTTTTGGGTGTTGTTGATTAATCATAGTAAACTCGGGTCTGCCCATGCAATCAACAAATGGTTCCGTTGCCGGTTTAAACGACTGGGAGTCCATGTTCTGTTGGCATCCTACGCGAGAAGAATTTCACCAGTGGCTGGATTCAGACTTAACGGAGTTTGCCAAGAAAGAGAACAGAAGTCCGAGACTAAGCACAGAGGCCTGGCTAGAAAAGCACATCGCTTCAGACATACACGCTATATTTTTTGTCACCTACGGAAACGAGCTTTTTGATTGGTTATCCAAGTTGACAGATAGCAACACCTTCAAGAAGAAAAGAAACATCGTCTGGACACTGGAGCTGATTCAGACCGCACAGAACCTTGACAACCCGATTACGCGAGCAGTGGACTTCTGGCTCACTAGTGTGCTAGAAGGCTACGTTACAGAGTTTGCAGTTGACCAAAGAAAGAGCTTCAGCGCAGCCGAACGATACTTCTTCAAAGGATATCGCGGTAAGTACCTAAGATCTCTAAACTTGTCCCTTAAGATGTTGCTCTATGAAAAAGGAACAATGGATCTAGTCTCAGACGAATAAGTAAAGCTAGTAATGTCACAAGAATTTGAAAGTGATTTTGATGACATTGGACGAACCCGGAGTGGAAAGAAGTATAAAGTAGCATTTAGTCCTCCTACATTTGAAGACAGTTCAAACAGTATTAGACAACAGTAGATCCCTAGCACCACTGAAGAACCCGAGGGGGGTATCCCTTACCACCCCTATACTCCACAGAAGCAGACAGGGACTCAGAATAATACCGTAGGTACTCCATCTAGTAGTTCACAGTCAGTACCTACTCCCGTTACAGCACCTTCACCTACACCGCTGAGTGGTAGTACTCCAGTCAGTCAGCACCCACCACAGAGAAATAGAATGGGGGACGACATGAAGTTACCTATTTTTAAAGGTACAGGACCAGAAGACCCAGAACAACACTGGTTCCTATGCGAAGCTATGTGGACCATTAAAACAATCAACGATGATAACCTTAAACTTGTACAGTTGGTTACCACACTAAGAGACAGAGCCTTGACATGGTACATAAAGTATACTACATTACCCAAGACGCTCGCCCAGGTCAAGAACGCCATGATTAAAGAGTTCAAGAAACCTAAATCTGAGTCTCAGTGCATTACAGAGCTTAAAGATATTAAACAACTACCATCAGAGTCAGTCTGGGACTTTGACCAGAAATTCAAAGCTCTTATAGACCAAGTAAGTTTCGACTTTGCGCCGGAGCAGCACAAAGAATGGTTTATCGCAGCAATGCTCCCTCATATCAGAATGCCACTAATGCAACAGAAACTCACCACTCAATATGAAGCGCTGGAGATGGCAATGAAACTAGAGGCTTCACCTTTAGCAGAAACCAGTACAGGGATGACAACTCTACAGACCCAGTTGCCCAATCTCACCTTACAGATACATGAACTTAAAAAAGGGAAAGAGGCTATGCAAGACATATGGTGCATAAAGTGCAGAGAACAGGGCCACAGTAAAGACAGCTGTCCAGTCTTTGCAGAATATTTAGCGTCAGGGGCTCCTAACCCCTTACCACGAACACGAGGACCATGGTGTGAAATATGTAGAACTCAAGGACATCCGCCTCAGCAATGCCCTTTGCTTCAAAAGTATGTCCAGACACCCAAAAATCTCTATTGTATCTTCTGTAAATCCGTCAGACATGATCCACAAGATTGCCGAGCTTATGATCTCCTGTCAGAAAGAACATAGGATGTATACAGAGTCCAAGCAGACGCACAGGGCCCAGCAACAGGAACACAGCCAGCTCAGCCGTACGGAGGCCGAGGAGGAGGCTTTGCAAGAGAAGGAGGTTTTGGTCAAGGTCGTGGACTAGTCACTTGTTATAATTGTGGAATTGTCGGACACTATGCTAGGGACTTCCAGAACGCCACTACTACTTGTAATTACTGCAAATCTTACGAGCATACCATAGAAGAGTGTCCCATATTGATAGCTAAGATCAGAGACCCTAAGCCAGTTGCACACCAGAATATCCAGCTCATTGCTGCTGAACCTAAGGAACCAGAACCAGCAGTTAACATTGTGACACGGAGCGGTGGTTCCACCAGTGGCACATCGCAGGACACCGGACAGAACACCAGTCAGGGGTGGGTGCGCAGAGCTCCTACTAAAGCAACTGCACTCAACCTACAGAAGAATAAGGAGACCTTTCACGAAGCTAAGGCTTCCTTTGTTGAACCAACACTAGCAGGACCGCAGGTACTGCCGTCTAGGGGCGTACCGCAGCCAGCACCTTGTAGCAATAACCTTGAGCAGGCACAGCAGGCTACCACATCCGAAAGATGTGATGAGGATGAATCGACAGGAAGTATACAAGCCTTCCTGCACAGCTGTTTGAAACTCCTGAGAAATGATAAAGCTGTTGGTGAGCTACAGCGTATGATAGACCAGTGTCAGCAACCCTCTCTCTCGGACAGTGCACACCGCGCTGTCCATAATATTACCCGACATGCAAGGACAGGAAGAGAGATGAAATTCACAGCCCAGATTGGTGACTTCGAAATGGATGAGGTTGTCTTAGACCTAGGATCAGAGGTGAACGTTCTAACCAAGCAGACATGGGAACAGATGGGTAGTCCTCAGCTAGCCCTATCACCTATCCACCTGAGACTAGCTAATCAGCAGCGGGTATCACCATTGGGGTGATTATCACAGGTGCCAGTTGATATCGACGGAGTTTGTACTTTTGTGGACTTCGAGGTCATAGAAATCATTGGTGACAGTCGACCATATCCAGCACTACTGAGTATTGATTGGGCAATTGGCAGCAAAGCTGTCATCGAACTAAAGAAAAGACAAATGACCTTTGAGGATGCGCGGATCCGGGTCATCGCACCGCTGGACCCTTACCAAGGACCTAGATATATCGAACCTATCCAAGCAGAGGACGAGGCACATAATATGGAGAGTCTCTACCAGATGATAGCAAACCAGAATGACTATATCAATCCCACTGCAGAAGGGCATATTAGTTGGCAATGCAACAGCTCATGCACATCAGATTCGGATGTTGGTCTAGAAAACTGGCAGAACAGACTCTACGAAGTATCATCGCGTAGATGTGCGTTTATAAGTAAGTCATTGCGATGGATTGGTGCTGAGGTCGCTGAGACTCCATCATATCATGGCTTGACAGACATCCAAGATTTTCTCGAACAATTTGAGCAACAAATTCCCCCTGAACAGAGGATCGCAGCTATGGACCTTGCAGTTAGAGCCACACCTGCAAGATGGTGGTATGCGCATAAAGAAAACATCGCATCATGGGATAACATCAAAAGACTGATGGCAATCAGATTTTGCGATGACAGAAGGTATGCTCAGTGCAAGTACACAGGAGAAACTGACCCCAGGGTACACATTCAGGTATGTGAACAGAACTGGTCGGACATCCCAAAGGATGAATGGGTTCACAGATTCATTCACACATTGGACACAATTCCAAGGAATTGGTATACAGAGACCGAGCTGCGAAAGGGAACAACCACATGGCCGCTTATGACAGACAGTTTCCTACTCACTTTTGCATTTGAATCAGAACATCCAAATGTCGCCCAGGCCCTAGATATCATTAAGACAAATATTTTTGAGGACCACACTATCTCAGTACCAGTCCAACCTGAGTGGACTATCCAGCTAGAAGAGGCATTGGAATGTTATAATTTCACATCAGAACCAGAGGAAGCGGATGAGGATCCTCGCAATACCAACATTCCAGAATCAGAAGGCACTCGCGAAGTAGAGGGACCATAGCTAGAGATTCCAGCGATCACCGAGCCCATCAAGATAAAAAAAAGTCAATATTGGCACAAACGAAGCACCTAAGTTTGCCTCTATTGGAGACTATTGGAATGATGAAACAGTCGGACAGATTGCAGATCTGCTACATGATTATCAAGACCTATTTCCCACCAAGTTCACAGAGATGAAGGGAATAGTTGGAGACTTGGGAGTCATGAGGATACCGCTAAAGGAAGATGCTAGACCAGTTAAGCAGCGTCCATACAGATTGAACCCGCGATACAAAGAAAAGGTCAAGGACGAAATTGATAAAATTCTAGCAGCAG
>LPNX010825436.1:15478-107845 GCA_001517045.1 Pseudotsuga menziesii | reverse complement strand
TACCTAGTCAATAAACCAGTGTTAGGGGGGAGAATCTGTAGATGGTTACTCCTCTTCCAGGAATATGACTTTGAAATCATTGTGAAACCAGGCAGACTAAATGCAAGACCCGATCATCTGTCACGACTAGTCTTAGGAGAAGAGCCCAGTAACCTAGAAGACAATCTGCCAGATGCGCTGTTGTTTTCCATACAGATTGCAGACGAACACTATGCCGACATTATGCACTTCCTCACCACAGGAGTAGCACCTGACGACTTTACTAAATAGCAAAAGAAGAAGTTGGTTGTTAAGGCAGCAGACTTCACCCTCATTGCAGGATGTTTATACAAGTTAGGCCCGGATGAAGTTCTGCGCAGATGTGTGATGCCACATGAGAAAGACACTATTATCAAAGAGGCTCATTCAGGAACCGCAGGAGGACATTATGCAGGAAAACCGACTGCACAGAAAATTCTAGACGCAGGCTTGTGGTGGCCTACACTGCATAAAGATACAAAGGACTTCTGCAGATGCTGCGATATCTGCCAAAGGGTAGGAAAACCCTCGCGCCGCGATGAAATGCCGCTGCGACCGCGGGTCACACTGCGCGCATTCGACAAATGGGCTATCGATTTTGTGGGACCAATCAACCCACCCGGAAAGCGCACAGGTGCGAGATACATCATCACTGGAACAGAGTACCTTACCAGATGGGCAGAGGCCAAGGTAGTAAGAAATTGTGATGCCGCTACAGCTGCACAGTTCCTTTTTGAAAACATCATCAGCAAGTTTGGATGCCCAGTAATTTTGATGAGTGATCAAGGCACACACTTCTTGAACAGCACTATTGAGGCATTGACAGAAGAATTCTAGATTCAGCACTATAAGAGCACTCCCTACCACCCACAAGCTAATGGTACGGTCGAGGCCTTCAATAAGATTTTAGAAAATGCTCTTACGAAGATCTGCAATAACCAAAGGAATGACTGGGATCTCAGAGTTAACGTTGTGCTGTGGGCATACAGGACCACATGCAAGAAACTTACGGGACACACACCTTTCAGCTTGGTATATGGACAGGAGGCTGTTATGCCTATGGAGTATATTCTTCCTAGCTTAAGAGTCGCTCAAATTACCGGGATGACCGATATAGCCACGGTAGAGGAACGGTTAGCACAGCTGCTTACCTTGGAAGAAGACAGGTTTATCGTCGGATTCCATCAGACAGTGCAGAAAGCACGCGAAAAATCCTGGCATGACAGACACATTAAGAATAATACTTTCCAGATCGGGGACCTAGTGCTCCTATATGACAGCAAATTTCTGAAGTTTCCAGGGAAGTTCAAAACACATTGGCTGGGGCCATATCAGATACAGCAAGTCACAGAAGGAGGTGTTGTTCAACTCAGCCAGCTGAACGGGGAGATTCTTCCCACATGGATTAATGGCAGTAGGCTTAAGCTCTACAGTGACAACCTCCCCCCCTCTCCATCCTAGCATGAACAGTGTACAGAAGTGCAGATGCCCAGTGTAGTTGAAAGGAGGCATCGCACCAGGAACTAGTCTACACCGGCAGATAGCCTAGTCAGGAGGAATCGCACCAGCGCGATTCAAAAAAATAAAAAAATAAAAAAAATTCCGCAGGTGACAAGGAGGTTACATCGCAGCAACACGACGTGTCACCGTGCCACGTATCCAGTTTGGCAACTAACAGTGGACCGTCCCGTCACGGTCTGACAGGCAGTTAAGGAGGAAATGACCGGTATCCATTACCGTAGATTTGGCGGCAGGCCTCATTAAGTTTCTAGATTTGGCAAAATCTCTGACAAGACCGGCACCTGAGCACGCACAATTCGAGGAGCACGTGAGCAGATTTTCGCATTTATTGAAGAAGAAAGAGCGAAGCAAGCGACACCGTGATGAAGGGCAGAAAGCATAAGAAAGCCCACCGAGCTACGTTACCGAAACTCCAGAAAGAGCGTGCCGAGGTAATGAAGAACGAAGTTGCAGAACTTCGGGATAAGTTGCAGAAGACTTCGCAGGAGGCGAAGGAGAAGCTACAACAGGAGACACCTGCTGGTAGTGGCTCAGGGCGAGCCACGAGTAAGTGTTAGGGGACTGTTGGAGCAGGATCCCACAGCTACAAAAGAAGCTGCTAGTTTTGGCGGAAAGAGAGAAGTTTAGCGGAAAAAGGACAGGGCGGAGCTACGACGCCGTAGCACGTTTCCAGCTGGAGAGCAGAGCCGGAAACTATGAATTTTGGGATAGAAGAGTCAAGAAGGCAACGGTACCAGAGCGGCCGAGAGAAGAAAGCTCAACCACTGCATTGAAGGCAGCGGCGGAAGATAGGAGGGCTCAGCGACCCTCATAAAGAAGAAGGAGCAACGAGGCTCAAGCATTGAAGGCGAAGGACAGAAAGAGAAGCGGTGCATAGTACCCATGGTCAGTGCCGGGAAGCATGGAAGACTGCAGAGAGCTGCGGTGTGACGGGAAGCGGCTACCTCAAGGACAGAGAGGACCGACTGTCACTATGAAGGGTATGGGTTTACTGTTGGGACAGGCCCACAGTGTTGTAATGGCACGACCTTCGGGCTGCCTATAAAAGCTTGCATTTTTGTATTGTAAAGGGTTGGTTGGGTGGTTAGAAAATCAATCAGTAGATAGTTGGTCAGTTGATAGTTTTGTAGATTCAGGGATCAGTCAGACAGACTGCGTTGTAACGATCCAGACACATAGTCGTCTGTGAGTCATTTGAGTTTGTATGTAACCATCCACAGAGAGAGCAGAGAGGGAAGGGATATTGAGAGAAAGGTAATTAAGAGATAAGATCAGAGATTGAGAAGAGACCTTGCGCTGTATTTGTAGTGCAACAGACTGTGCTAACCTCCCTCAAGATATATAATAGAAGCACAGTTTGGTGGACGTAGCTCCCATCCCGGGGGTGAACCACGTTAAATCTGCGTGTTATGTGTTGAATGGATGTGATTGTAATTGCTGATTGTTATTGGTTATTATGCATGTAATGATAGTAGCAGTAGATGAATGTATGTATCGTTCAGCTCATGATAATGCAAGAGGATAAAAGATAAGTTGAAGTATTGCAGTAGACTGTTAAAAGACTCCTTTACGTCTGTCTCTAATGACCCGTTACTCACAATATATTTCTGAGAAGTAGAGTTTCACACATCGGCACAGTCAACGCTAAGAGCGCAAGGTCGTAGTGGTAAGATATCGCAGAGAGGCGATATCGCATCGGCAGAGGAGCTGCGTTGCGCGATACTGCGAGTTGAGGGCTTAGCGTTGAGGAGAGGATGGATGTTCCGCGGTGCGCAGAAATGTGGTAAGGTTAGGAATATTGTGAGTAAGTGGAAGTTGTGCGACACGGGAGGAAATCGTGCGACGTGCGCCGGATTAAGTATCGCACGGGTAAACAGTGCTACGAGTAGAAGGAGACGAGCGGTGCGCAGGGCTAGTTAATCTAGTGGCGCGCAGGAGTAGGGGAAAGGAAGTAGGATGCGCAGAACCTGGTCCAAGACACTTGAGTCTTGGCCAACCCATGAGATTCACTTCGGGTGAGACTTCAGATCGCTTCGCGGTCTGTTGCCGAAAGGGCCAGTGAGTTTTGGGTGTTGTTGATTAATCATAGTAAACCCGGGTCTGCCCATGCAATCAACACTCCTCCTCGATAATTAAGGTCCTACGATGCTCCATTAAAGAAATCCCAAGGGAAAGTACAATCAATAATTTCTTCTGAGATAATGCAGATAGTCGGTGTTTCTTTAGTTTGAGGGAAAAAAGATAGAATGTCTAAGCCCTGTTTTGCAATGATCTCTAGTGAAGAAGCTTTGTTCTAAAAGAAACTACATTTATGGCAAGACAAATGCCCCAAATGTGAATGAGTGGCAGTGCTTTTAGAGGGGTAAGGTTCTTTGTGTTCGACGAAGTTTTCCAGGATTCCTCTAAAGTTTTTCCTTGCCAATCCAAATTTGTACTTAGAAAAGATTGAGAAAAGTTCCAGATTTGAGTTGTGAAAGGACATGTAATGAACATGTGAGTGATGTTTTCATCCCCATTTTTGCATTGAGAGCACCAACCCGGACCTTCCAAAGAACATTTTTTCATTTTATCCCAGGTTGGAATTTTATTTGCTAGGGAACACACCATAAACAACTTTTATTTCAACATATAGTTTAACTTCCAAATTCTTTTCTACCACCATAGAGGATTTCATTGGAAATAAATGGTCCTTAAGTGTTGGTATCCAGTATTCGGGGTGTAAAAACCATGAGCCACGAAAGAGGATTCCAACTTTTATTTCAACATATGGTTTAAGTTCCAGATTCCTTTCTACCACCATAGAGGATTTCATTGGAAATAAATGGTCCTTAAGTGTTGGTATCCAGTATTCGGGGTGTAAAAACCAGAGCCAATGTTGGTATCCAAAATGATCTCGTGCGACGAGCTAGTGAGCCTGATATGTGCAGTTCTGAGGGAATTGATGTATCTGTTCCGCTCCGCAATCCAGTGAATAGGAAGTTCCAGGGCTCTAGTCCCCTTCCACCCTTGTTGCCAAATATTTGTGGAAGCGGGGTCCGTAATGTGATTGAGATGGAAGTATCTTTTTTTTATTTAAGTGGAGGATGAGCTGTTGTGGTAGAATGTGTTGGAGTTGACTTCCAGACCAGGGATCCTTCCCTAGACAGACCTTAGTATCATTGCCTACTTTCCAGGCAAGCTGACTTTGAATTATATGAAAAGCGTTGCAGATGGATTTCCAAATTATAGACCCCGAGGAGGGTGAAAGGAAATATGCATTTCTAATCCATTACAAAATAGAGGCAGAACAATGTATTTATTGTAGACAACCTCAGTCCAAAGGATTTTTGTGGAGATGATTTTCCAACCTTCTTTTGTTGTAAGGGATTTTGCAAAATCCTAGTCATTTTTGAGACCCCATCCCCCAAGAGATTTGGGTCTAGAAATATGGTCCCATTTTAACCAAGAGAGAACCTTATGATATTTTCCCCCTGACCATAAGAATTTAGAGAAATGTTTTCGAGATATTTCCACAATGGTCTTAGGGATCCAGGCAAGAGCCATCCAATAAAAAGGGATAGTTTCAAGCACTGATTTTACCAGCACTAGTTGGCTAGCTCAGGAGAGCCATATGTTGCACTAGACGTTGATTCTTTGTTCTAGTTTGGAAATTAGCCAGGTCCATTCCTCCTTCCTGTAACAATTTGGATTTAGCCCGAATCACAGATATTTTAAGCCTTCCTCCAGAATTGTGACGTTGAAAGGAAAAATGTATGTGTATCTTCACAATTCTTCTTCTTCCATATTGGTGGGAGAGAGGGTGTATTTTCACTCATTCAATTTCATTCATGTAGCTTTGCAGAAGAGTTGCAGAATTTCTGATAATTTTTCTTCCTCCTTGATCGAGTCATTGCAGAAGATAAGGATATCATCCCGAAAAGGAGGTGAGTGATATTTATATTATTGGCTATTTTGATCCCATCGAACAAACCTCTTATTTTTGCATCTATTAAGGCTCTTCTAAGACCTTCAACCACCAATAGAAAAAGTAGAGGGGAGAGAGGGAACCCTTGCCGAAGTCCCCTTTTAGAGAGGAAGAAGGGGAAGGTTGATCCATTGATGAGAACAACAAAAGAAGCAGTGGTGATGCAGTATAAAATCCACTTGATAAAAGAGTAATTAAATCCTAGATGAGTAAGAAGAAGTCTTAGGTATATCCAACTTACCTTATCAAATGCCTTTGAGAGGTCGATCTTTAGAATTGTGCATTTTAGTTTCTTAAGTTTTAGGCTATTCAACCCCTCTTGAGCTACTCCAATGCCTTCATGAATCTATTTGTTCTCGAGGAAGCCAAATTGTTCAAGTGAGATGATTTTTGAGAAAAGTTTTTTGAATCTTTGGGTGATGATTTTTGTGACAACTTTGTAGGTGATGTTGCACAGGGAAATAGGTCTGAAGTCTTCCAAATATAATGGAATTTCTATTTTTGGAATGAGGGAAATGAATGTAGAGTTTGGGGGGTACATATGGTCATTTACTAGGGATTCTTTAACCAAGTGGAGTAGGTCAGGGCAAATTGTATAATAGAGGGCCAAGAAAAATTCAATGGTCTAGTGATCTGGACCAAGGCTTTTATCCTTCTAAAAACTATGCAGAGTTTCCTTCAGCTCATCCTCAAATATCTCCTCCATTAACTCCAAATTGTATTCTTCTGAAATTCGTCCTGGGAAAAATTGTGAGATTTGAATGACCTCCGCAATCAAAGCATGATTCTTTGCTTTGAAGAGGGTTTCAAAATGATATTTACTGACCTCAGCCAGATATTCGAAGGAGGAACACATCTCATTATTTGAATTCTTTAGTTCCCAAATGGTTTTCTGCATTTTCCTTCCTTTTGCAATGGATTGGAATACTTTTGTGTTGTCATCCTCACTAGCCAACCAAATGACTCTACTTTTTAATCTCCAAGCTTCTTCCCTTTCCTTCAATGATTTATTCCTATTGGATTCCAAGGTAACCAAATTTTCTTTTTCTTCCTGTGAAAGGTAACCACCTCCTTCTGAGTTTTGAATTGTAGCTAGGTCCACCTCAATCTAATGATGAGCCTGATTGTCTGCTTCCTTTTTATGTTTGGCCCATTCGTTGAGGAAGAGTTTTTCACGACAGATATTTTGAGATAAATGAGTGGCAACATGGTTCCCTTCTTCAAACAAATAAGGAATCCAATTTGTTTGGATCATATGAATCACTTTCTCATTTTTTAGCCATGCTGCACATAATTTGAAAGGACTGGTTGGATTTCTAGGGATTCTCAGGATTTCAAGGCAGTTAGGGAGATGATTAGAGTCACCTCCAGAGTCTACCCATTGTCTAGAAATCAAGTCTTTACCCAAAATGATTTATGCCAATAAGAACCTTTCCAGTCTTTTTGCAATTTTGTTATCCCTAGTTCTTGTATTGTTCCAGGTAGGCTTGATCTTAATGGCGTCAAGGTCCACTAACTGAGAGACCTGTAGAGAATGGAAAAATTAATTTTCTAATGGGTCTTCCATAGATCTTGGGACACATATTTCTTGGGTTCTTAGGGGAAAATTTAACTCTCCTCCCAGGATGATGTTTTCATTTTTAAGATGGGGAGAAGTGTGCAGGTTGTCTGAGAAGGAAACAATGTTGTCCTATGTGTCATATATATTTAGAATGGTTCGGAGAAGATTTGCTTCAGCCCAATGCACCTGAATCCTTAACCCAAATATGGAACCCAAAGAGTTCATACATTTTATAGAAGACTGATTCCATCTAATTTCTAGTCCACCAGAATGGCCTTTTGTGCTTTGAGCAAGAAAGAAGATCGAGAAATGGAAGTTAACAGGTTTGTCACCTCAGTTTCTGATCCCATGGTCTCCTAAAGGAGGATTACATTCAGTTTGTGAACTAGAAGAATCCTCTTTAGGGAAATTTTCTTTCGGGTAATTTCTAGACCCATACAATTTAGTGAGAGAAGTTTCATTTGGGAACCCCTTCTAGAGCCTGCACTACTCTAAGTGCCACAAATATTGTTTTATGTCTGCCATTTGCTTGATCCCTCAGAGATTTTTGTTGTGCGATGGAGAAGTGTGAAGGTCTGCCTCGACCTTTTCCTTTTGGATGAAAGATTGGGTTTTTTTCTAGCCCTATATGTGTAGAAACGAGGTCTAGTAAAGCATGGATTTCCTTCTATCTAAGGTGAAAACCGATTGTAGAGGAAGAGGAGGTGCTAAGGGAAGTGGTCTGTTTTGGTGGAGGAGAGTCTTCAAGGTGAGGTGCAACAATATGTGAGGGAGGAGAGGGAGGGACAAAGGGATCCTGAGTGGAACAAGGGTGAGTAGGGGCCACAGCTTCTAAGTCTTTAAAATCAAGCAAATTTAACTCTAACATTTGATCATTTAGAGAAATAATAGAAGGCTTACCCGTGGGGTGTACCAATTTTTGCTGAGGTTGTTGCTTCAAGTCTATGCCAGGAGACTCAGGGGGGTATTATGAAGAGAGAAGAGGTTGAGGAAGTCCTTCCTCCAAGATGATGAAGCTCTCCCCCATATTCCCCTGCTTTCTCCTGCCATTATATTTTTCCTCTTCAGCCCTTAGACTCCATCTCTTCCGAGCTTTATTATTTGTGAAACTCAACTAACAGCTTTTTGCAAGGTGTCTATTTGTATGCCATCGATGACACTTGAAAGGTATCCCTTCATATTCTAAGATATGTGTTTTGGTGATGTTTCCATAGATGAGATTTATATGCTCCCAGAGATCCATTCTGATGTTGAGGGAGACGAGTATGCGAGCAACCATTTTTATTCTAGTCGTATGAAAAGATAGTTAAACATCTATAAAAACACCTAGGGCATTCCCCAGATTGCAGAGCGAATCCAGATTCCATAATTCCCAAGGGAGGTCAGGTAGACACAACCGAATAAGTAGGGTATCCAATTACTCACAGTATGCGTCGAATATCGATGTCCTTTTTTTGAGCATAATGGAAATGGATCCATAGATCCAATGTTTTACCATTATTTTATCAACATCCTCTGCGTAGTTGGACTTGAATCCAAACCATCCCTTCGAAAGGGCACTTGTTTCCGGTTCGTACTATAAGAGGTTCATCCAGATTTTTCAAACCCAAAATTTTAAATCTTCAGGGATAGGGTTGCAACCTCTGATTTTCCCAATCAGGGTCGTCTCCACCATGTTCTCAGCTTCTCCTATAGAGACATTAAACCCATAGATGAGGTTTAAGGGCCCGTTAGTTGAGATCAAACACTTTTTTTTCCTTTTTTTTCTAGGGTTTCATTTCGAACAATATTTTCCACCTTGTCTTCCCTGCTGCTCCTGTCAAGGCAGGAATCGAATGGGTTTCCTTGTAGATCCATAGGTCGTAAGAAGATGGTGTTTAAACCTTTTAGACTATGGTTTTCTCCTCTGTCCGGTACAAAGGGGAATGGAATATATAGAGATTCAGGAAGAGATCCCAAACATCCTGTTTCTAGCAGTTCAAAATTGTTTAGCAGATCCTGTTCTAAAGGCATGAGAGGATTCAAATCCGTGTTATCAGGTGCTTCTATATGACGTATGGTTGAGTCAGTGGAGTAACTAATCCCTGCGTTCACTTCAAAACCTAATGGAAAAAGGGATAAAGGGATTCCATCGAGTGTCGGGTCGAGCAACCTAACAACTAACAGCAGCTCTAATGAAATTGTGAGTGAATCTAGCGGGAGATCCAACAACCAACTGCTAGCCCTGGTTGCCATTCACCCTGCAAGTGAGGACCCAAATGGAAATATTCTTGGGAAAGGTTTGAGTGCGACGGTGTGAATATCACCATGTATAGGTGGTGAGGAAAAACCAAACTCCCCCTGCCATGGGTCTGCTGAGTAATCTAGCAGTCCTTCATCGCCATTTTCCATGTGTCGATCATGGCATATGAAACCGAAGGGAAGTCCGAGAAGAGGCGGCTGGTTTTCACGGGCTGCATCTGTAGCCCCTCAGGATATGAAAAAGTGTAGAAACCCTCATTCTCCTCCCCATATATATATATCCCAAATCTAATAATATTATATTAATATTATATGAATAATTAAAAGATTTGCAAATCAGAACATCATTGTCAAATCGGATTTTTACAAAATAATAAAGACATTGGAATCTTTGTTATGTCAAGTCATGCTTATTAATTATTATTTTATCCTAAGAACATTTAAATCATAAGTGGTAGATAGATCCATGAATTAAAGAGATAAGCCTCATAAATTAACCCAGTAGTCGTCATTCATAAGAATTAGTAAATAATTGAAGTCATCCTGACATAACTAATTAATAAACAGTTTTGTTTGAACTAATCAAGGGAAAACAAGATGGGTTTCGTCATTCCATTTATATTGAATAGTGGAATGGGGATTAATTGGTTTGGGTGTCGAGGAGATAGGTGGAAGGCGATGGAGTAAGGCTGAAGGAAGCATAAGGAAGCTGGGTATATAGGAAAGGTTGGAGGGAGTAGTTAGGGATCTTCAATCTAAGTTTTTGGGGAAAAGACATTTGAAAGGGAAGGGGAAAAATTTGTTGAAAAGGGGAAGGGGAAAACTCCCGTTTAGGGGAAATAGAACAAGTAAGTTGTTATTGGAATTATCGGTTTGTGGGCTTAGGGGCTAGGAAGTCTGTTGATTTCCTAGGGCCAACACGATTAGAGCTAGTCGACAGGGTGGTTTATTCAATCCGTTGCTAAGTAATAAGGAGGATAATTTAGAAAAGTTCTATGGGATTAAATGAGTCCACATACCATCTACTAGTACCAGGTATTCTTCTTGTCGTTTATTGATTTATCATATTCTAAATTATGTGAAAATACTATATGAAAGGAAATCTTGTTATTTGGTATAATTATTTTTTCAAGTATGCATGTATGTTGAAAATGACACGAATATGAAAATAAAAACACTTGAATAGACTATGAGAAATATATTAACACAACCTATACTTTCATTAAAATTTACTGAACTAGCTCGGAATGAGCCTGGATCATTTGGGAACCCCTTCTAGGGCCTTCACTGCACTAAGTTCCCCAAAAATTGTTTTCTGTCTACAATTTGCTTGATCCCTCAGATATTTTTGTTGTGCTAAGGAGAAGTGTGAAGGTATTCCTTGACCTTTTCCTTTTGGATGAAAGCTTGGGTTTGTTCCTAGCCCTGTATGTGTAGAAACCAGGTTGGGTAAAGCAAGTATGTCATTCGATCTGAGGTGAAAACGAATTGTAGAGGAAGAGGAGGTGCCAAAGGAAGTGATCCATTTTGGTGGAGGAGAGTCTTTAGGGTGAGGTGCAACAATATGTGAGGGAGGAGGGGGAGGGCCAAAGGGATCGTGAATGGAAAAAAGGTGAGTAGGTTCCACAAATTTTGAGTCTTTAAAATCAAGCAAATTTAATTCTAACAACTGATCATTAAGAGAAACAACAAAAGGATTACCTGTGGGGTGTACCAATGCCTGCTGAGGTAGTTGCTCCCAGTCTATGCCAAAAGACTCAGGGGGTTGTTCTGAAGAGATAAGAGGTTGATGAATTCCTTCTTCCAAGCTGATGAACATATCCCCCACCTATCGGTACTTGCTACTATTGCTATCTTTTTCCTCTTCAGCCATCAGACTCAATCTCTTCCGATCTTGATTCTTTGTGAAACCCAACTGGAAAAGTTTTGCAATCTGTCCAGTTGTATGGAATCCATAACACCTGAAAGGTATCCCTTCATAGGCTAAGATCTGTATTTTGGTGTGGTTTCCCCATATGAGATTTATATGCTCCCGGAGATCCATTCTGATGTTGAGGGAGATGAGTATGCAGGAAACAATTTTTATTTTAGTCGTCTGAAAAGATAGGTCAACATACGAAAAAACACCTAAGGCATTCCCCAGATCCTAGAGAAAATCCATATTCCATTATTCCCAAGGGAGGCTAGGTAGACGCACCCATATATGTAGGGTATCCAATTTCTCAGAAATCTATGTCGAATAATGACGTCCATTTTTTGAGCATAATGGGAATGGATCCATAACTCCAATGTTTTCCTAATATTTTATCAGCATCCTCTGCGCAGTTGAACTTGAAGCCAAACCATCCCTTGGAGAGGGCACTTGTTTCCGGTTCGTACCGTAAGAGGTTCAACTAGTTCTTTCAAACCCAAACTTCTAAATATTTAGGGCTAGGGTTGCAATCTCTAATTTTCCCAACCAGATCCGTCTTCACCAAGTTCTCAGCTTCTCCTATAGAGACATTAACCCCACACAGGAGGTTAAAGGGTCTGTTAGTCGATATCAAACACTTATTTTTCCTTTTTTGTGCAAACCCTCCCTTTCTTCCTTGTTTCTCTTGTCGAAGCTAGAATTGACGAGGTTCCCTTGTAGATACACTAGTCGTAAGAAGGAGGTGATGAAACCTTATGGACTATGGTTTTCTCCTCCGTCTGATGCAAAGGGGAGTGGTATATATAGAGGTTTAGGAAGAGATCCAAGCCATCCTATTTCTAGTAGTTCAAATCGTTCAGCAGAGCCTATTCCATAAACATCGGAGGATTCAAAATCGTGTTATTATGCACTTCTATATAAAGTATGGTTGATTCAGTGGAGTAACTAAGCCTTGCATTAGCTTCGAAACCTAATGGAAAAATGGAGAAGGGATTCCACCGAGCACCAAGTCGAGTGAACTAACAACTAGCGGTACCTGCGACAAAACTACGGGTGAAATTGGCAGGAGTACAACAACCCACTGCTAGCCTTGGTTTCCATTAATCATGTACGTGAGGTCCCAATTGGCAAGATTTCTGGGCAAGGTTTGAGTGCGACAATGCGGATATCACCGCTTATAGGCGGTAAGGAAAAAACGATTCCCCCTGCCATGGGTCCATTGAGTAATCTAGCATTTCTTCATCACCATATGCCGTGTGTCGATCGTGGCATATGAAACTGAAGGGTTAGTCCGAGAAGAGGCGACTGGTTTTTAGGGGATGCAGCCGTAGCCCCGCAGAGTTTGAAAAAGAGCAGAAAACCTCATTCTCCTCCCATGTATATATATATATATCCCAATTCAAATAATATTATATGAATAATTAAACAGATTTGCAAATTAGAACATCATTGTCAAATTGGAATTTTACAAAATAATCAAGACATTGGAATCTTTGTTATGTCAAGTCATGCTTATTAATTATTATTTTATCCTCAGAAAATTTAAATACTAAGTGGTAGGAAGATCCATCAATTAAAGAGATAAGCCTCATAAATTATCCCAGTAGTCGTCATTCATAAGAATTAGTAAATAATTGAAGTTAGCCTGATGTACCTAATTAATAAACATTATTGTTTGAACTAATTGAGAGAAAACAAGATATGATAAACATATTAAATATTAAATTATCTTGAATAGAGGGATGGGGATTAATGGGTTTGGGTCTCAAGGAGATAGAGTTAAGGTGGTGGAGTAAAGCTGAAGGAAGCATAAGGAAGATGGGTATATAGGAAAGGTTGGAGGGAGTAGTTGGGAATCTTTGATCTGAGTTTTTGAGGAAAAGACATTTTAAAGGGAAGGGGAAAACATTGTTCAAAAGAGAAAGGGGAAAACTCTAGTTCAGGGGAAATATAACAAGGAAGTGGTTATTCGAATTATTGGTTTGTGGGCTAGGAAGTTGTCGATTTCCTAGGTCTAACATGATCAGAGCTGGTAGGAAGGGTGTTTTATTCAGTTGGTTGCTAAGTACTAAAAAGGCTAAGTTGGAAAAGTTCCATGGGATTAAAGGAGGCTATCTACCATATACTAGTACCAGGTATTCTTCTTGTCATTTATTTATTTATCTTATTCTAAATCATGTGAAAATATATATGAAAGGAAATCTTGTTATTTGGTATAAAAAAGTTTTCTTTCAAGTTTGCATGTATGTTGAAACTGAGATGAATTTGAAAATAAAAACACTTGACTAGACTATGAGAAATAGGTTAACACAACTTATACTTTCATTAAAATTTACTGAACTAGCTCGGAATGAGCATGATACATAGGAAGCTAGAGTAGAATGGACTTAGTGCTCTGGTGCAAACCAGAGCATTACATATGCAAGGAAGAAAAAAACATTTGTGTTCGACGAACAAAAGATAGTTCCAAACAATCGAACACCTTGAGCAACCGCTCACACAAACAGATCACAAATCAAAACATCGATGCTTTTATGTGGTTTAAACCCTAAAAGAAGGAAACACTCCATGACCCTATCCAAATATCTTCTGAGCCAATGTTATTATGCAAAATAAAGAATGTTAGAAATGAGTTTCTCATAATCGACCAACTAGCAAATGACCCTCCATGAGCTTTAAAGAGATATCATGGACCAATTGGGTTCTAAGCCATGGATTGATGGTCTTTAATATGGAGGAGAAGTTTAACCATTGGATCACTCTATGTTAAGAACATATCTTGACTATCATATTACATATATAAAAATGCATACTACTTCATACTAAAGAAACACACTTTACCTGACAAATAAATTATAATAAGTAGACCTTAACTAACTCCTAAGAGTATAAATATCTTACATCCCCCCTTAAGAACAACATGGTATATGATTGAAGGATCTACAAAATTCACACTATAGGAGAAGGAAGGAGGCATTAGAGCTTATTCCCCCTTGATGACAAATTCCTGAATTCCAAACGTCAATCAATGTTTGGAAAACTTCACTTTTGTAAGATACTTTGTGAAGATGTCTACAACTTGTTCATCTGTAGAGAAAAAGAGCAATTCGAGAATCTGATCATAAAAAATGTTTCTACTAAAGTGCATACGTAGCTCAATGTGTTTGTTGCATTGATGTTGAACTTGATAGATTGATGGCAATTTTGATTGTCACACCAAAGGGTAGTAGGATGTTGATGCTCGAATCATTAGAGGAATTTTGAGGTCTAAAATGGGCGTCATAAGATATATAATAAAATATTATGACTTAGGAATTTTGTGGAGAAAGTATATATACAACTCATCTTTTACACTAAAATCAATGTAATTATGGTTCAGTTAAATTGAAAATATTTTTATAAATAAATCTAATAAAAAACCTATGTAATGTGAGTACAACTACGAGTACTCATAATAAATTTACTCATAAAAGAAAAGAAAATATATTATTTTTGAGTTTTTGAATTTTGGAAGATAATTCACTTATCTTATATTTAAAATATCTTTATAAAATCATATCTTCATACTTTTGAATTTTAAACACACACATCTTCATAAAATCATATCTTCATATCTTCATATCTTTTGATCATTTGTTAATTGGACTTTGGAATTTTGGAGAGCTTTTTCTTGTCCATTGCACGACAAGTGTTTACTCTCTCTGCTTGTGAACCAATTTCGAGGGAGTTGGATTTCTTTCCAAGTTGGTTGATGGAGAGGCCATTCATACCTATAATGGGATATTAATTAAGGAGTTTTGTTTTTAGGTTGAAGATCCATAAAGTCTAATTCTCATCTATATCCCCATTCTCTCATTCCTTCTTCTCCATTTCCCCACACTCACATTTGATGGTGCACTTGTTGGAGTGATTCTTGCGCCTTGCTGAGGATAGTTGATGAAAAAGATTTGATTTATGATGTATGGATATGTAATATCATATCCATATGCTCTGTAATTAAAAATATTAGAAATACATGTATGAAAGGCTCACATTTCCCATGCTCTTGAATAACTAGTTTTCATGGATTTGGCTTCAATATTGAAGTAGCTTTATATCATATTTGTATGAGGGAATTTATATGAGTTTTATGATGATGGGGAAGAAATATATGATGTATGTCTCTATAATATTATTTCCACATTCTCTGTAAGTCAAAATATTAGAAATACATGTATGAAAATCTTGCATACTCATGCCCTTGTATCACTAGTCTTCATGGATTTTGGCTTCAATCTTGAAGTAGTTTTATAGCATATTTGTATGGGAGATATTATATGAGTTTTAGGATGTTGTGACAACCATATATGATGTATCACTCTGTAATTTCATGTCCATAACCTCCGTGGGTCGAAGTCCAAGAAACTCATGTGTTAAAATCTTGCATTCCCATGCAATTGGGTCACTAGTTTCCATGACTTTGGCTTCAATATTGAAGGAGTCTTGTATTATATTTTTATGATGGATGTTCTCTGAGTTTGGTGATGTTGTGAAATCCATATATGACGTGTCACTCTATAATTTCATGTCCCTATGCTCTGTGGGTTGAAATCAAAGAAATCCATATGTGAAACTTTTGCAATTTTATGCTACTAATTCACTAGTTTTCATGTATTTGACTCCCATACTGAATGAGATGTATAATAGAATTGTATGAAGGGATTTATATGGTGTTTAATACTTTTTGGGAATAAATTTGTATTTTTTATATGGTCCCTATATTTTCCATCCTGATCTAAACCTTTAACTCTACCTTTCATATGTCAAAATCAAGCTAGTTATGCAATTTCCCCATAAGCAATTTCACTAAAAGTTATCAAATGAATGTAGAACTCTATAACCTGTTTATAGAACTAATAACCATGTGTAATGACATTCCATGAGTTATTATATCAGTCCCCATACTCTTCTTACAAATTTTTGAGGTTCATACATGAGTTGGGAAGCCTTGTTGGCCTACACCCTAGGGGGGTTTCATCACAATTTCCTAGTAATTTTTGGTCTTTTTGTCATCAGCCAAAAACAAGGTTGCAGAGGTATAAAGTATGATATAAAGTATCCCTTAACCACCTTGGGATGTTTTAATACTCATCATACCACATCCTTTCAAAATAGGGACCATTTGGTGAAATTTGGAACCCTCGAGAGTCATGACTAGTTAAGCTCGAATTTTGCCCAATTTATGCATTTCTCCAAAATTTCCAAAAAGGGACATTAAACTATAGGAAGAAATTGGATGAAAAATTTCATGATTGTATCATGATGGGCTATTGTTATAAGGAAAACCATTCCAAGTGACGAGGGTTCAAGTCACTCACGGATCGGGTTGGAGATAACCTAATCCCATTCCCATCTCAAACTATAAAAACATGAATTCATTAAGAAAAGATGAAATTTCCTTCCCATATAATGACAGTTATCCTAGTTAGTAGAGGTTTTATCATCTTCAACTTGATTCTCTAATCCAAATCTTGTTGCCTTTGATTTGCACAACAACATAACAATAGCTTTCTGAAAGTAGCAAATCAACCTTTTAAATGAAAATTTCAAGAATTGACATAAAATTCATGAATGATAAAGTAATAAAATTATTAAATTAGAATTTATTATTCCAAATCATAACATTCACAACAATAACAAATATGAAATACAAGTATCTGTGGAGGGGAAAGAAGATGCATCTTCTATATTATTTCAAAACGCTAGCAACAATATATAATGCAAATCAATAACTAAAACAATACCTAAGTTCTTTGATACTATATCTTCTTCTCCAAAGTTTGGATTCTTGTTTCCCATATCATTAACATGATTCCACTCCTAATTCTCTCTCTCAATATCCAAAAGGAAGGATGCTCATAGATAATCAATATCTTAACTCACTCGTGGGAAAAATAAATGAAACAAAATTGATTCTGAGGGTGGCACTTTAAAATCTTTGGACACTCTTAATTCCAAATATTTTGCATGAGGGAATAATAATGGTATTCTTCCCTTCCTTCACTCATTAATATTTATTTTATACATAACTTGATTGGTTGAGGGAGTTGGATTGAGTATAACCAAGCTTAACCAACCTAATAACCACTTCAACACGTGTGGAGACAAATGCTCTTTTTAAAATTTTCACAATTGAGATGTGCATGTGATTTTTCAAAAGGTAACTCACATATGGTATGCTTTTTATGTTCCGGACAAGGGAATATATTATGTTCCCTAGAAATCGCGAAGATGAATTCATTTCAATTTTGATTTTTGATATTTGTATTTTTTTCTATGTTTAACTATAATACAAATAATATTTATTTATTTAAAATTTATTTATTTGTATTATATTATCATTCTATTGGTTAGATATCAGTGACGTTTGCTTAAGGTTTTACTTTTCATCATTCTATTGGTAAGATACTAGCGAGGTTTTCCTAGGTTTTTACTTCCTAGGATCTGGTGGTACGATGACATTAGCATTAGTAATGGTGTATAGTTGTGTCTGGAGATGCATTGTATTGTCTACAATGGTATTCTGGTATTAATAGATGGGAACCTCACTTGCTCTTAACATTTCAACTCTAAAGATTGTGCTGAATTTTGGAGGTACACCTGCATAAAGATTATGCAGTAGTATTTAGGAGCATGTCATTTCCCAAAGCATTCATATCTATGTCATTTTCGGCTATAAACTTTACTCGTCTCTCACTGTATTACGCAGATCTCAGAGAATTAACAAGAAGTCCACCGTAGATTGATCATTTTATTTTTTGTTCTTTAAGTTTTAGTTTTTTCTTTTTAACTTTATTACTCAGATCTCAAAGAATTAACAAGAAGTCCACAAGTATATTGATCATTTTATTTTGTGTTCTTTAGTTTTAAGCTTTAGTTTTTTAGTTTTTAACTATTTTTACATTTAGTTGTTATTAAGATTTTAAGCTTTAGTTTTTAACTATTTTTACATTTAGTTGTTATTAAGATTTAGATTCAGTTTTGATTATTGATTATTGAATTTAATATATTTTCTTGTGGTTGCAGATTTGGAGTACAGATCACACCAAACCGTAAACATACTTCGAGGCTTGAGAAAATGGATTGAATCAATCGATATACTTAATGAATAACAAGAAAAAGGAGATTTCGATATGTTCTTGAAGATCCCAGAAAATGTTCTGATCCAAATTTCTATCGTGGGGATGACCGATTCCTGGCAGAGGTACTTGGTATCTTTCTGGTTCCAAAAAGATGATAATGAAATTTCCAGTCTTCTGTCTCACATCACCTATAAATGAACATGATTTCGATGTAAAATATGGGTATTCATTCTCTTTTCTAAAATCAGAGACAAAATGTTTTATTTTCTGAAATCCATACACTGATGCTAGGAGCTATACAATTCGATGTGCTTTAACTCCAATCGGATATGGAACTTCATTTGCAGGATATCCATGGGTGGGAATGGTGCATGCCATACCCTGGAACTTCATTTGCAGGATATCCATGGGTGGGAATGGTGCATGCCATACCCAATTGAGAAATAATATTCTCCAAACAAATTTCAGGTAACTGCAATAAGACCTGGTTTATTGATCTCGTGGCTCTACTAGCAATACATGGCTTTAGTGAGCGGCTTCGTGCAGTGAGTAATGACTTATATTTGATTTCCCCATGTTCTCATAGTAAGGAATCTAAAGGATTGAATTTAATGATGTATAGACAAGAAAACACCTAATTGAATATGTTGGTATTTGTCTTAATCTCAACAGACTTTCCAACTCACCTCGATTTAGACACAAACCAGATTGATCATAGGGGTCATAGGGCCTAAGATTTTATGTCTCTGTCACCCACTGTACCAAGCTATAATAAATACCCTAGCCGAGTATCAGTCGTAGAACAAAAGTATCAGCCCAACAAAACTTGCGGCAAACTCCAAATCAGGCCAGGGAGAGGAGATCCATTGAACGGAGAGTCAATCAGTAAACAATAGAGTCAATCGCAATCATGGAAGTCGATCCTTAATCAGAATTCCAATTCGCAATCACCTCACCTTCTATTCAGCAATCAACATGTTACCAATCAGTTGGGTCACCATATTAGCGGTTCTAAAAGAACAGGAGTTCGATGTAAAATAGGGGATCCGTTCTCTACATATCAGATATAGAATGTTTTCTTTTCTGAAATCCATATCACGATTCTTGGAGAGACAATAGCTTGATAGCCACCTTGGTACTGGTTAGGTTTAAGTTTAACGATTCGACCTCTATTTATGGTAAAATAATTTCTGCAAGTGGTGAATATCTATCTTTTCTACAAGGTTCCTGTGAGAGGCCTACTGAATCTCAATTATTTCACCCAGTTTTAAGGCTAGTATTGCACTTAACCTGGTATTTAACCAAGTATTGGACTCGGTCCTTTATTTGTCATTTTCATTACTCCTTATTATTGACAAGGGCAATTTTCTATATCCATTTCTAACACGATTAAGGAAAGGGTAAGGAACTCACATGGTGTTTTTGGTTCATTTGATATGCAGGCGACCAAGCTTCCATTTCTGTGTTCCTCTAGTGGGTATTTGTAGCAACTGAGTGTATTATATAAAGAAATGGTAGGAGAGCCTACTATTTAGTAGTGGATGTCATCAAGAAAAAATAAAGATCCACAAAAAGCACTGGAACAAAAGGATTTCGAGAAGAGGAAGCAAGCTTTCTAAGTTGCATTATTTTGATATGAATGTGTATTTTTTTTTGGTTTTGGACTAGCTGTTTGATAGTCTAGATATGTAGAGTTTATTTTATTTAATTTGTTTTTGTCTCACTCTATTGGGCAAGGTAAGGTCAGGTCATTCATGTCGCGTTATGTTCTTGGTGTAGCGGGGTGTCTATGTTGTCTTGGAAGATTAGCCCAGTTGTGTCATATTCTTAGTATAGTGGGGTGTTTGTGTTGTCTTTGAGTCGTAGAAAATGGAATTGTTGAGAACAAGGTTATATATTGAATCACACACACAAATAATGTACAGAAGAGGCCTATATATATATAGGCTAATAATACAGACAATATATGGACATAACCAATGTGGGGCAATACAACATATATAATCTAACAGCCCCCCTCAAGCTCAAGGTGGAGTGCGAGAGACCATCTTGAGTTTGGACACAAGATCATGAAAACGCCTTGGAGGATGTGACTTTGTAAAGATGTCCGCGAGCTGATCACGGGACGTGACAGAATGAAGCTGTAGTGAGCCCTGAAGAAGATGATGACGGACAAAATGAGAATCAATCTCAATATGTTTGGTCCATTCATGAAAAACATCATTATGAGCAATCTGAATAGAACTCCTGTTGTCACAGTATACAGGAGTAGTAGAAGAAAGAGAGACACCCATATCCTGTAACAGCCATCGTAACCAAAGAAGCTCTGAGGTAGTGTCAGCTAGAGCACAATATTTTTCCTCGGTGCTAGAGCGAGCAACAACAGTTTGTTTCTTACTTTGCCAAGAGATAACCGAAGTGCCAAGTAGGAAACAATAACCAGTGGTAGAGTGACGATTTGTCGGATCACCCGCCTAATCAGCATCAGTATAAGCATGCAGCTAAAGAGAAGACTGAGAGGAGAAATAGAACCCATGAAATAATGTTCCCTTCAGGTAGCAAAGAATGCGGAGGACAACTAAGAAATGAGTGGAGCGAGGAGCAGCCATAAACTGACTCACCTGATGGACAACATACGAGATATCAAGCCGAGTGACAGTAAGGTAGATAAGACTGCCAACTAAATGTCGATATAAGGTAAAATCACGAAGAGGCTTGCCATCACCAGGAGTGAGACAAGTATTAAGCTCAGTCGGAGTGTCGACAATCTTACTGTCTGTGAGATTGGCTCGGGAAAGCAGATCAGAGATATACTTGGCCTATGTCAAGTAATAACCATAAGAAGAAGAAGAGATCTCCAGACCAAGAAAATAGCTGAGAGGGCCAAGATATTTCATCTCAAAGTGCTGACTGAGGAACTATTTAAGTTCCTGAATACCAGTGATATCATCTCCAGTGATGATCATGTCATCAACATATAGTAGAAGAAGTCTGGTACCCCGGTCTGTGCAGCGAATAAACAAGGCTGAATCATATGAGTTGATGGAGTAGCCAAGGCTAGAGATAGTAGCGCTAAACTTAGAAAACCATGCTCGAGGAGCCTGCTTAAGTCCATATAGAGCTCGACGGAGACGACAAACCTTGTTTGTAGGATGAGATAATCCAAGAGGTGGCTGCATATAGACTTCTTCACTTAAATCACCATTAAGAAAGGCATTCTTGACATCCATCTGACAAAGTGACCAATGTCGAGAGGCTGCAACAGCCAGCAGAGCATGCACAGAAGAGAGGCGAGCAACTGGAGCAAAAGTATCCTCATAATCCACACCGTACTCCTGAGTAAAACCTATAGCCATAAGTCGAGCCTTGTACCTGTCAATAGTACCATCGGAACAAGTCTTGATTTTGTAAACCCACTTACACCCAACCACAGACTTTCCAGGAGGCAAGTCAACCAGATCCCATGTATTGTTCTTGTGTAAAGCATCAAGTTCCTCTGTCATCGCAGCCTGCCAAAGAGGGTTAGTGGAGGCCTCACGAAAGGAGTGAGGCTCATGCAAGGTAGCTAAGGCATGAAAGCAATGAAAATCCTGTAAATGGGATGGGAGGGATCTTACTCGGGTGGATCGGTGAAGGTCAGGTAGTGGGGTGCAGATTGGATCCTCAGATGGAACAGAACCTGGAGACGCAGGTGGAGCGACATCGAGAGCATCAGATGACTGTTGTTCGAGCAAGGTAGAATATGGCAAGACATTGCTAGTGGGAGTTGGAGAAAGAGGAATCTCAAGAAGTGTAGTAAAGGGAGGGAAGGATGGCATGCTGAATTTTCCGACTTCGTGGAATAGTTGATGCTCCCAAAAAACTACATGATGGGAGATGCGAAGACGATGAGAGACATGATCATAACACCGGTAGCCTTTTTGTTCCACTCCATATCCAAGAAAAGAACACAACCGAGAGCGAGGCTCGAGTTTGGTGTGCTCATGAAGTTGGAGTAAAACAAAACAGGCAGAACCAAAACACGAAGATGATGATATGAGGGGACAGAGCCAAACAACCTCTCGTGAGGAGTGCAATTATCAAGGATAGGGGTAGGCAACCTATTGATTGTGTAGACAACTGTGAGAGTAGATTCACCATAAAACGAGGTAGGAAGAGAGGTGGAAAGAAGCAGAGCACGAACAGTGTCTAAAATGTGCCTAAGTTTGCATTTAGCTCGACCATTTTGTTGTGAAGTGCTTGGACACAACAAGTGAGAAACAATGCCATAATGCTTGAGGATGGCTTGTAAATCATGTTGAGTATATTCTAAAGCATTATCAGAACGAAAAGTTTTGATGGGTTTTGAAAATTGGGTTTCAACCATTTTTGCAAAAGTACGATAAATATCCAATAATTCAGAACGAGATTTCCTTAAAAACACCCAAGTGTAACGAGAGAAATCATCAACAAAGATAACAAAATAACGTGAACCACTCATACTAGCAACAGGAGAAGATCCCCAAACATCAGAATTAATTAAATCAAAAGAAGCAGTAGCATGAGACTCACTATTATTAAAAGGCAAAGCCGGTTGTTTCCCAAGTTGACATGAAATAAAATCAAAAGGACTATTGGACATTGAACCTAACAAACCCTTTGACGCTAAAAGTTGAACGCGAGATGTAGATGCATGACCAAGACGCGAATGCCAAAGTGCAAGAGATGGTGATGACGAAGGGGCAGCAACAGAGATGCTTGTGGTGGGGAGGTGTAAGGATGAGAGTTCGAACATGTGCCCAATTCTACGCCCGGTCCCAAGGGTCTGGCTCGTACGAGGATCCTGCACATGCACACTAGAAAAGTAAAAAACAAGTCTATATCCAAGTTCACACAGTTGGCCAACAGAGAGGAGATTGAAGGACAATTTAGGCACGTGAAAAACTTCAGAAAGAGAAAGGGAAGGTGTACTGATAGTGCCTATATTTTTAACATTCATAGTGGATCCATTAGCTGTGCAAATCAATGAGGAATGAGGTGAAGGTGCAGATGTGATAAATGAAGTAGGGTGAGGTGTCATGTGATTGCAACAAGCAGAGTCAAAGAGCCAAGGGGAAGAGGTATTTGGCAAGACTGAGAGGACAGAGGAAGATGCATTGCTAGAACGAGATAGGACGACCTGGTTGACTATTGCCTCGAAGTCAGCTGCAGATAAGGTGACATTGGATCCTAATGCCTGGCCAGAGGAAGTAACTGAAGAGGGAGCAGATAGAGATGAAGTAGCTAGAAATGAACCACTCTCAGTATGAGCAACTACTGTTGTTGGTGTAGTATATCTTCCCTTATGCCAAAACTTGTCAATAGTGTGCCCTCGACGTCGACAATAGCGACAGTAATTGTTATCTCGAGACTTAGGAGGGGGTCAAGGAGTATCAGACTTGTCATAATGCTCTCGTTGGAATGACGAAGAACCAGAGGATGGTGCAGCCAACACTGTATGACTAGGCTGAGAGCGCATAGTCTGTGATCTATTCTCGGCACAGACAAGTTCGAAGATGGCAGTGTCCAAAGTGGGAAGAGGAGAACGATGTAAAATTTGCACACGGACAGGCTCAAAATCATCACGCAAGGCCATCAAAAATTGGTGAAGGCGATGTTGATCTCTTCGTGTAACATACATCTTAGCATCAGTGGGATCCTTCGAAATAGGATCAGAAACATCAATTTGGTTCCACAAGAATTGCATGCGAGCAAGAAAATCATTTATACTCTGACCAGGTTCCTGCCTCAGATGGAAAAGCTCAAACAGAAGCTAATACTCGTGAGCACCATCCACAGAAGAATAATGAGAAGCAAGCATATCCCAAGCACCCTTTGCTTCATCAAAGCTGCCAAAGAGCACATAAATAGATGGGATAGTAGTGTTATGGAACCATGTAAGAATCTGATGATGCTTGCTATCCCAATCAATAAGACGAGTGGTGAAAGCCTCATCTGATTCAGAAGCCTCTTTAACTGGCTTTTTGACCTCCCCAATCACATAAATCCAAAGCTTGTGGCCTTTAAGAAAGCTACGCATAGACTGGGACCACACCATATAGTTTGTGCCATCCAATACGGTTTGAACATGATGAAGAATCTTGTTTTGTGCCATCAAGAAGGATCAAATGCAAAAAAAAAAAACAGACCACACATATGAAATCAGGACGAAAAAAAATACTGACGTGGCTAGGGCTGAGCACGCGCGGAAGGGCTGACGGATGCTGAGCACGTGAATCTGACGCGCGGATCTTGAAGTGGTGCGTGAAGGCGCGTGCAGCGAGGGATGGAGGATCTGGCTCCTGTTTTGGATTCGTCGGAGCTTGATCTAACTAACGCTAGCGGCGCCGTAAAGAAAATAAGATGCGGAAGAAAAAAAAAATTAGGGTGATTCAGAACCTGTGCTCTGATACCATGTTGAGAACAAGGTTATATATTGAATCACACACACAAATAATGTATAGAAGAGGCCTATATATATAGGCTAATAATACAGGCAGTATATGGACATAACCAATGTGGGACAATACAACATATATAATCTAACAGGAATGAATTGCTGTCAAATTTTGGGTTATGTTATATCTGCCTTTCAATGATAGTATTTGAGTAATATGGCACATGGAAATTATAGATGGTATCCTGGAGAAAATACATAGAGCCTTCATAGGAAACATGTTCTTTGTACTGCATCTTCCAATCACGGGATGAAATATTCAGAGCCACGGATTATTATGTTAGATGGACTTGATCCATGCTCACATTTACATTCAGTGTAATATGAGAAAGGTCCTTGGGTTCCCGCAATTGAACCACACCTTGGTAAGTGACCAAATTGGACATGCATAGCCGAATATACAATGTTTTACGGCAGGTCGTTTCGATGGCCCTAGATTTATCACCTCCTCCAGCATGAGGTCACTATCCTACAATATAAAATATACATGTTTGCTTCAAATTTTATATAAAATATATATTGAATGAATTTTAAAAGTCATACTGTCATGAAAGTTTTCTATTTTAAGTTTTATGGCATCTTACTGAATTCCAATTTTAAATGAAGGAAGGTAACTGTTATTATCAATTGATTTGGTGTAGTTGTATTTTATTAAAAGGTATTTTTATTATATTATTATCAAATATTTTATAAGGTTGTTTGAGTGAACAAAATAGCTCACATGAAAAATTCTAGTCTTCTTTATAAGGTAAATGAGGTTTTTATAAATTACATAGCTCCAGTCAAAATCGTAAACTAAAAGTTCACATCACTCAAAATTGAGATAACAATATTACAACACTTGTATATATTTAGGGAAAATATTCATATTACAAATACTAATTTTCTTTATTTTTTTTAATTTGAAATTTAGGGTTTCATATCCATTTGGCGGCTCATGATAATATATTACATGCCTAGAATTCATATACGTATTACCACATTAACATTTAATAAATATGATTGTTCTTTCTACAATTTAGGCTTTATAGTGAATGAGAAAAATGTTTTTCACTTACATATTATGGGTTCATAAATTTGTTAATTTTCTCTGCACTTGCAAAAAAAGTCTTCAAACTATGAATCATAAATCTATTCTAATTATACACAAAGTTTATAGAGTTTTTTTAAATACTTTGAATTATTCAAATGATGTATTTTGTTGAACTATTGTATAATATGTGTTTGCACCTCAAAGTTTATAGTTTTTTTTAAATACTTTGAATTATTCAAATGATGCATTTTGTTGAACTATTGTATAATATCTCTTTGCACCTCAAAGTTTATAGTTTTTTTTTAAATACTTTGAATTATTCAAATTATGTATTTTGTTGAAATATTATATCATATCCTTTGGCATTTCTTTATCGATTATAACCATTGATTTCAAAAGTTATATATTGTCTTTAATGCTAACATATTAAATGCATTTAGTGTTACCATATTGTGCTTTATGAGACAATCCAACAAAGATACATTACAATGGGATTCCTATCAGAGCCTCAAATCTTTTCCTTCAAGTAAGCAGATGGAAATAACTATAAAGTCCATCCACTAAATAACTACTCTTATACAAATTAAAAATACTATATTATTTCTTCAAAGTAGAAATATAAAATTTTATTTATTTTTATAAACATAAATCCATATGTTTTTAGGCTTTGATTCCAAACAAAACATATAAGGATAACTCAATAACTACAAGGGCCATCCACCAAACATATTTCTCTCAGACATAAAAATAACTACGATATTCCATCACACTAGACCATATATGGGTTTTATTTGTATAGAAATAGACTCACCATATATATACATATAAGCATGTGGGTTTTGAAATCAAAGAAAATCCATAAAAAGAGGCATAATTGTAAGGAACATCCACTTAACTAATGCTCTCACGTAACTAAAAAGAAATGTGGCATTTAATAAAATTAGAGATATAAGCTTACGATATGTACAATGAAGCAAACTTTTGTTAATAGAAGTATGGTATTCTTGCCAAAATCTCAATGCATATCAGATCAAGGGAAAAAACACCATGAATGAAAAGAACGTAGCACAAATACATTTCAAGTGCCTTGAGCTTTGCCCCTGCCATTCCTTCTGGATTTTTATCTTGAATAGTTTTTTCAATGTGTAATGACTTCAAATGTGGAAAGTCATAGGTGGAACAACATTTGATTAATCCATCAATAACATAGTCTAGAGTCTTGGTTTTGCCTCAAATAGTTCTATTATCTTTACAAAAGCATGTCTTCAACAGTCAATAATTCATAATGTATATTGAGTAGATAACAGTTGTTTTTAGCTATTTATACAAAGCTAAGTTCCCATAAACCAAATGAAATTACATAATTGAAACATATTAGTTATAATATTATTGTAATGATTGTTTGCAAATAAATGTTCTTCTTTCATAAGGAATCATTGTTAATATTTCTTGCAATAATGTTATTAGTTCAAGAGCTTCGCACCAAATACTGAAAACAACAACTACTAACTACCAACTAGGATTAGTGGCAACGTAGGGGACATTTCCACCATGTGGCTCTTGTTCTAATGGGTAATTCAAACATATAATCCAAAACATCTTTTTAAAAGGATTTGACATTATTTCATAATGTGTAAAAGATATCAAAGAGTGTAAGCATCTGTTACGGAGAGAAATTCCTATGGCTTGGGGTACCACAACAGACAGCTTGACTCCAGAAATCAATCCTTTCCTATTTGCAAGAGAAACCAAATATCTAACACTAAAGGATCTCAATTCGTACCTTATTCTGGACGGTTGATGTAGATCCCCATTGAGCTTTCCAACTCCAGCTTGAATTGATAAATTGCTATCTCAACACTCAGCAAACAAGACAAGCATGCTATATATGATTGTGTTAGGCCTACTCTAGCATATATAATCAATAACATATAAACATTTAAAAGCATCCATGGATCAAATACTCATTTAAACATACATTATTGGACATGAAAAGATATTTCTATTAATATAAAATAGAGATTATAATAGTGACAACCTCTGTCGGCACATCTGCAAATCAGAGAAACTGAGTCCCCCACTTGGGCCTCCCCCACTTCAATCCTCCATCTCTCGATAGAAAGCTCACAAGTAAAAGGCAAGCTTGGGAAGAACACAAAAGTTCTCCAAGGGACAAAGGGATGCAGACTCAAGTATAAGCTCCGACAACAATGGACTATAGTTTTCTTGCTCTTTAATTCCTCCTCTTTCAATGTATCCAAAAGGTTCCTTATATAGCTCTTCAATGGGGTAATGAAAGGTCGAATCCGAGCTATCTCAAGGTATATGGAAGGCCAGGAGACAAGTGAGTCGAATCCACATCAAGGAAAACTCCAAAAGAATTTGGCCTTTTGCACACATCTGATGTACGCGGGTTTAAGGGTCAAATCCACGTATATACACGAGAAAGGGATTAAAAGTTGCATATGGCAATTATTGCATGTTTTTAGGGATGATATTGGAAACATAAAAGGTACAAAAATGGTCCATGGGGTCTAAAGAGTCTGCAGAGGAATAGGGAAGGCCATAAAAGTGTGATTCACCATGTGTGGTAAAATCAGCTATAACAGATGCCCCCTAATGTGTGAGGTCAGAGGGGTTATACGATGGACGAAATACATTATAAGTCCATCCCAGAAGTGGAGTGATGAAGAACCCAGTGGAAGAACCAGCCATCCAATCAGTACAATACAATGATAAAGCTCCGCATATAATTGCAAGTAGATACAGTAGTATTGGATACATAAGAGTACAATGGCCATGAATAGGCATGATACAATATGACATGTGTGGTCATCGCCTTGTACAATATAAATAGATCAGAATCTCCATGATGAAGATATACAAAGGATCATGATCTCCATGAATGCTGAAGATATATAATGGATCAAGATCTCCATAATGGCTGGAAATGTTTCACATATACTGGAATCACGTCAAGAGAGCTGAAATCTCATGAACACTGGCACGATCAAGGAGGTAGCATATAAGAGATGCCACCAATCTGGAAGGTCTTCTACACAAACCGCTACGAGTACATGTCCTACTATGTGAATAGACGTGTCGAGGTCGAACATAGTAGTCCATCATCTGATTATCGGTCATTGATGTATATCGTTAACAGACGTGAGATCACCCACCGATAATGAAAATGGGAATCAAGGTACTAGAGTGCAAACTAACAAGTGTGAATAAATGTGTTGAGGTCGAACACTTGAGAGAATCCATTGATCAGGGGACATTGATGTATTCCCAAAAACTGTCGATGGCGAGAGAACCTGCCACTAATGACTGCAAGTCTCAAGGCACTCAAAACTGACTCTAGATTCCTATCCCAGAATAAATGATCTGAAGTCGATGGGATGAAATCTGCTGGAAGGAGGGCATTAAGGCATCCCCCATCATCCAACATGAGGTACTCAACAAAGCTGTATAATGTGGAAGGACTCGATCATAAGGTGCACGAACTAGTAACTGTACCGGAAATGGCCGACATGCAAAGTCAAGATAACTGAGGAATGGCAGACTCAGGTTTCAACTTCCTTCGAACAAGAGAATAAAGGTGAATGGTGATTGACTGTAGGCAGCATAGACTCGATATACAAAAATAGGACATCTCTGCGACATAGGAGTCATCGACAGAGGCTCCATAGGGACTGGAAGCTTAACCAGTCGGTGGAGATAAACTCAGATAAACGAGTACAAATCCTAAAGTCAAACTATTAACCCAACCAATGGATGTGATATATAGTGCTCTGTTCGAAGGAGACACGACTCGACTGCTGCCAAAGATAACATCTTTTCTTGTCTGGCTTTTTGGTTTTTAAATTTTGTTTTTTTTGGACTTTTTCAAATATTTGAAAAGCTTGAAAAAGAATAAAATTGCGTTAAAGTTACAGACTAGGAGGAGACGAGTGTCAAATAGGCAAACAAACTAGTTCCAAGCAGTGGAACATACCTATGCTCAATGCAAGGACACATGTGTAGGATAGCGACACTTGGGGGAAAGTCCCCTCCTAGTAAAAATAGGGAATCAAGCTGCAAAGGATATATAAAATGGCTCTGTGTGGCTAGACATGAGACAAGCTTGGGCTATATGGCTGATACTCAAAGTCAAGGAAGCTGGCATAAGGCTCAATGAGGCAGGCAAAGCTCATGATAATGCAATTACAACTTGACATAAGGGAGTCCTAAGGAAACAGGCCAGCAAAAAGATCAAGAGGAGTATGAGGCTCTTGAAAAATGTCATGGTGATACTATACAACGGACTCCCACACGCTAAAGGACAAACTGTCGGCATGGGCACCAAATGCAAACAAGGAGCTAACTAGGGTAACCATGTACGGTCAAGCTCTACCATTCACATCATGTCACTTCTAAAATAGCAAGAAGGTTTCGTGATAGGATAGAATGGGTTCGTACCTACGATTATAATGAAATTGTCATATGGTCATGCAAAATGCAAATGGAGGTGAAATATAACCTATATGCCAGTTTAAACATCATACCTAAAATCAGCACAAACGGGTCAAAACAATGGTCGAAACGACACTCAAAACGGTCTCCTACATCATCATATTAGTAAAAAACGGTCCAAAAGGGTCAGAAATGGTCCAAAACTATAGAAAGGGGGTAAAAATTTTCAAAAATTTGAAAAATTTCTATAAATAGTACAAAATTCAAAACATTATATATCATTTGAAATTTTTACCCAATTGAGCTCAGAACTTCAAACACGAATTCCGGGAGTTTCAGCTGGCAGAATCCGACACCGTTTTTTCCAGGTAACTTCCCATGCCCTGCGCTTTCATTTGCATGTAAAATTTTCAAATTTCCATGGTCAAAATTTATTTTTAGGCCACTCTAAAATATGCATCTTGGCCCACGTGGAAATCGAGGATTTTTCCGCGTATAGGGCTGGCTATATGTGGCAAATGGCTCAAAGTCACGTACATACGCAGCTGTTTAGCAAACAGTCGCGTATGCGGCTGTGTTCAAGTTTTTCTAAGACATGTAATGACCAAAACTCAAATTAAATGTGCATGATGGTTCTAGAATGGAGGGAACGAGAGCACGGGGATGTAGAAGAAGTACTACGAGGTGATCTAATGGCTCAACAAGCTCTTCGTGCATGCGGGCTCTACAAGTTTTGGTGTCTTGGTGGCTTAAGGGCCAAACCAAGACTACTACAGATGCTAGTAGACTACTGATATCTTGACTCAGAGTCTTTCTATATCGACGGGACATCCCTCACTATAGAGGTGGAGGACATATACTTCATTATAGGATTGTCTTGACGGGGGGAAGTGGTGAACCTACATTCTCGCGGGCCCGGAGGTGGACTCACCATAGATGAGTATATTGCTGTATACTGTTATCCGGACATAGAGAAGGTGGGGATTTAGATCCCAACTAACTCCATACAGGTGCTAGGCCTAAAGGCCATACTACTAACACTCGGAAGGATAGCAGGGCTAGCCTCACTCCACCAGGCCTCGCGACCCTTGATGTTCTATGTAGTGGAGTGCATGAGACCCACAGTTTATGATTGGAGTATTGCACTGTTGAGTAACATGAAGCAATAGCTTAGCGACTGCAAGATGGGCAGGGTACGAAACTTCGGTTTCAGCAGTATACTGAGCACGTTCTTCTTTGAGCATGTTCCGAGACTGAGCCCTAGAGTTGACGTTCCTCTTCACAGGGTTTGAGATCCGTCCCAACGACATTGGGCAGATGGGATGCACAGACTGGGTGGAGGTAGGGTGTCCAATCCCTATCCAGCTGATTTCTTTCCATGGTGGCGGTGGCAGATAGTTGCTATCAATGATAACGCCTATGCGGGGATAGATTTTTGGGGAGATCCCGACATGCCTCTACCACCAGGATCAGCATACGGTGACATTGGTAACGAATCCTGACCCTCTTTTTAAGTTTTGTGAATTATTTTATTTTTTTGTGTTTTTTGATATATATAGACTCAAAAGACATTTTTTTTGTGACAACACATAGTGACATCCTGTCATATGTATGCAGATGTAGGACCATGGCGACTTGATGGTTTACCTTGTCATAGACAGAGGGGAAGAGGAGATGACATTATGGGTGTGGATGCAGAGCAGACACTCCAAAGCATTCATACCAACTTCGTACGACTGAGACATAGGGTACCCATGGCGCAAGTCGAGGACTTTCCTGAGTCCATGCAGCGTCAGGCGGTGGGTGTGCCACGAGCATGGGTGCAGTTGTTTCGACGGCTAACTAGAGCCGTGGTGACATTCCATGATCAGAACCCCCCTCCTCCTCCCCAGGCTTAGATACCTGGGAGTGATACATTTTGTACTACCGTGTATTTATATTTTGGTGGCTTGGAAGCCCCATTTTTGTATTATGACACTTATGTATTATCACATTTTGGATGTTTAATGAAAAACTTTTATGATGATTGATTTATTTATTTACATGTGTAAAAATGTATGTTTGTGATGAGCTTATTGTCTATGAAACAAATTCCAATCTAACACATAGTTAGCATATGAGTCAACAACTTGATTATAAATTCTTGGAACATGTATGTATGTTATGTTGTCAAATTGTTGTTCTAACAATCTCAATCATAAGAATCTTCGTAATAATGTTGGATCCCTAACATGATACAAGCCATTAAGCTGTGAGACTACTAACTGCGAATCAAGATGTACCTCAAGAGAGAGAACACCACGTGAAATGGCATCCCGTAGAAGCTCGATAATGGCACTATACTCAGCAACATTGTTTGAAGAGGGTCATAAACATACGCCTCCTGAAGACAGTACCTGACCTGTAGGAGTATAAATCACCCAAGCAGTAGAGGCTGAGTGTTGAGTGTGATGGCTAGCACCATCCGCAATTCCTATATAGATGGAAGACTCCATTGACATCTGCCATAAGAAATGAAATCTAATCAACAAACTCAATCACCATAAGAAAAACCTAACTATGCAAAACACTGTACAATAATATACAATAGTCAGCCTTGGTTGAGGATCATGCATAGTAATTTTTAAGATAGAGCCCATTTCTAGGATCTGCCAAGGCTGTCCCCTCGTAATCTAATAGCTCATATGCGCCCTTCTCTAACACACGTTTAACAACGTAAGGACCATGCCACATGGGGTTAAAATTTCCTGCCCCCAAGGGTTCTTTAGCTTGATCCCACAAAAGGACCAAATCTCCTTCACTAAACCTCCTTGGACAGACAGATTTATCATACTGGACCTTAACGCGATGCTTATTCACTTCTAGAGCCACCAAGGCATCTCGGTGCTGCTCATCAAGCTACTCTAAGTGGACCAAACGTTCCTCCAATGGGGAAGTGTCTGGTAAGAGCTCCATGGATAGCTTCAAAGAAGGGACTTAACACTCAACCGACAATACAGACTCCACTCCATGTACAAGTTGTTACGGAGAGAAATTCCTATGGCTTGGGGTACCAGAATAGATAGCTTGACTCCATAAATAAATCCTTTCCTATATGCAAGAGAAACCAAATATCTAACACTAAAGGATATCGATTCGTACCTTATTCCAGACGGTTGATGTAGATCCCCATTGAGCTTTCCAACTCCATATTGAATTGATAAATTGTTATCTCAACACTCAACAAACAAGACAAGCATGCTATATATGATTGTGTTAGGCCTACTCTAGCATATATAATCAATACCATATAAACATTTAAAAGCATCCATGGATCAAATAATCATTTAAACATAAATTATTGGGAGAGATACACAACGTGGATCAACCCCAGACATAGCCTCAATAATAGCTTCATCTGATGGAAAAACGCTATCAAGGCAATCATGCACGTGAGAAGACTCAACTGCCCATGCAGGCAGCACATATGGGTCCTCCTCCTCTGTCTGCAAAGAGGAAGGACTAGGCTTTGCAACACATTCAAGATTCACTTGATATGCTATCATTGCTGCAGGAAACGACACGTTCGTTCTGATAGGCTCACACAAAGGACTCGGTGTAGGAAGAATCCAAGGATCTTCCATATGGGTAGTGCGAAAAGACTCCGAACGCAATGACGACAAAGCCTCACCAGAACTAGACCCGATCATAAGAATAGGTGACAGACAACTAAAGGATCCCATAAGGGATGGATACATGCCAACACCCACACTCCCAGTTGCCGGCTGAGAGTGCTCGACAATTGGGATAGAAGCTCCCGAAGATGCCGTAACACACGGATTCTTGAATGACATTTGATCAATCATAACTATCTTCCCATTAAACGAAAAGCATACAACTCAAAATAGAGAAGAAGCTACGGCTTGCATACTATACATCCAATTCCTACCCAGTAACAGATTGTAATCAAGGGGTGCATTAACCACCTCGACCTTGATCGCGACGGTCTTTCCTCCCAAACGGACCTTAAGAGAAGGAAGAATGTCGTGAGGTCGAAATGATCTACCATCAAAAGCAGTCAACATGGTAGCGGATTTAGACAACTCGGGGGAACCCAAACCCTTCCAACACGCCAAAGACATCACAGAAGCAACAATGCCTTCATCAATCACAGTGCGTTTGACAGTCATGTTAAGACATTCTACATGAATCAAGAGAGACACATAATAAGGCAAGCGAGGCTTAGTCCCGTGGTTTCAACTTTGATGACAGAGGAAGAGTTATCATCGTTAGCACCAAGAGCAGAAATCAAAGCCTTCCTTTGTGAAGGACAACTCTGAAGTACTTCGAGTGCAGACATCGCACAAGGAGTGTGGCCCAAATCCTTGACAACAGAATATTTTTGGGCACCTCGGGCATTAAGATTGTGCTCTGAACGCTTAAGGACTCCCTTAGGAATGCAAGGTGCAACTTTAGGTTTATCCATAGGGTTTTCAATACGTAAAGGACTCCCGGGTGGAGCAGGTTCCTTTTCAAGGTCTGGTTGTGACAAACCATAGTCCTTCGCACGAGTCACATTCTTAGTAGCACGCACCATATTGATGCAACCATGACCACTACTAGCTTCCGGTGGATCTTGATCTCCACCAGATTGATCATGGGTCCTTGAGTTCATGCTTTGATTTTGGGGTAAAGGGTTGGTTAGCACAACTGGGCCCTGCGCTATGAACCTCGAGGCTTCTTCTATCCGAGGGCACAAGTGACTGAGGTGGTCATCCTTACACAAATTGCAAGGAAACTTAACCTTGCATTTAGGCTGCTTGTCACCCCCAACATTTCAAGCATTATTGTCATTTTCATTCCTATTCCCACCCTTACGATTGTTTTTACCCTTCTTCTTATTCCTTTGGGGTTGCTAGTTACCCTTCTGGTCCGACGATTGCACCGAAAGCACATTCGTTGTTTGGGTGGGTTGAGATGAAGCCATGGCTTGTCCCGAGGTATATTGGTTGATAGACAATTGACTGACCCGTTTCACAATCGAATCCACAGGTTTGGTACTCGTACAACCAACAATGCCATCAATATGTGGTCTAGGTTTAACCTTAGGGTTGAAGCTAGTACGCGGAGCGTTAGAAATGATCTCAAATAACAAACCAGATTGAGCATAAATCAAATCCAATTCCTGCACCCTAAGGATGGCTTGTTCCTCATTTTGAACTCCGGATGTAGAAACATCCTTCACTATATAAGGTAGTAACGATTTAAGGAACCACTCAAGGAAAAAATATGTCGGTATGAAGGCTTTAATCAATCTCTTCCATCTATGCCACTCTTGGATATGGTCTGAGATATGCGTGGCTTTGTCTTGCCGAAATGTCGACAAGAGTTTCGTACCAACGTTGTAAAACACTGGTAGCTGGAAGTGGTTGAGAAAAGTCATAGCTAGGTCATCGAACAAAGTGAATGCCCCCCTAGGTAGCTCTATATACCATTTCGCTGTAGGCCCGGTGAGGGTGTGTTGAAACAGACTTAAACGGATCGAATCTTTGTGTAAGGAATTAGAAGAGCACCAAAGGTGAAATGTAGGAACATGTTCACTAGGATATTCTCCTGGTTTTCCCTCAAATTTGGGAATGTCCGAGGGAAGCTTCGTAGGGACAGCCGGCCACGCCGGGTCATAAGATACCGAACCGTTCGTTAGTCTCGACAAGTCAAGAAAATTTAACGTTGTGAAGAAAGGGAGCCTAGGTTGAGCAGGTTGATGACACACTCCCTGATAATTTTGGTTCACATAGGACTGATTACTATAACCACCATGGCCATGGCCATAGTATCCTCCTCCTGTTTGACCCGTGTAGGGTGGCATGGAAGCACCATAATGTGGTGTACCTTGACTATTTGGGGCCATAAAGCCATAATTCGGAGAGTAAGCGGGTTGTTGGTACCCGTACCCTTAAGGTGAATAAATCTGTGCATACTGCGGTCCATAATATGGTCCATAAGACATCCCATGAGATGTCCCATGAGAGACTCCATAAGTAGGAATATGAACTCCAGAAGTAGGAATATGACCTCCCGAAACAATAGGAGGCACTTGAATCTGAGACACAACTACGCAAGTAGCAGTAGTACGAACATGACTCATAGCAACATTTCGGCCCGAAGGACCACGTGAATGAGGGGGAGGAATAGCATTCGAAGAACTAGGAATAGAGGATGAAGGGACATGTGAAACGATGTAAGTGGTATTCCCTACAGTCACTCGTCTTGGTTCTGGTATCCGAATAAGACTACTAACACCAGGTCTAGGATGAACATGTGATGTGACCTCCACCGCCGAGATGGAGGGTGCAATGTGACTCATGTTCCCAAACCTTTCCACATGGAAATGACTAGGAATTCCCCCAGGCATAGTGTTAGGTTCAAACTCTGACTTGGCATGCTGTACCAAATCATGTGCAGGAATACCAGACATGTCATAACTAGTGCTCGCAGGTTCATTATGAGTCTCGTCGCCTGGAAACCAATACCGACGACCTGTGAATGAGGGATCTACCTAGAGTGTGTAGGTATATCAGGTGAAGGATCATATGTAGGAGTAGGATCTTCTTCCCCAACCTCGTGAGGTGGAGAAGGCAACTCAGGAATTTCATCTTCATGATCTCCCATCGTGTGTGAATCAATGTGAGAAGTAGTCTTCCTGGACTGTCTGTGTCTCTCTCCCAAAGGAGGAGGATATTTAGAAGGTGAAAGTCCTGCTAAACAACGAGAATAGCGAAGTGCCGCACTCGAATCCACAATGACTCAAAAAATGAAAAAGACTCTTCTAATTACGCAAACCCTAAGCAAGCTAGCGTGCAAAGAGAATACACCTATATAATCTAAAGCCAATCACAAGCAAACAAGGGTAATATATGTGAGCTCCCAGATGAAGCAGGTATGTCTTGCCTAGGAGAGGCTTGAGACTCCCATACACAACAAGCGGAGGTTCATAACCAATTATTGTGGCCCTTAGCTTCAATGCATATAGCGATTGTGTTTTTCGACCCCAACCTGGCCGGGACACCTGTAGAATAACCCCTGCAAAGTACCCCCTCAATAACCTAGGTAAGGCAACTAAGGTCACCTCAATATAATCAATGCTCAAGCGGGCTGTCGCAAGCGGGATTGACCTTATGGGAAGGGTAGCAAAGCCCGAAACTCTCGAAAGAGCCCCCAGATACGAATACAATCTTGGAAATATCTCCGGTGCTACTCAGTTATGACTAGGGGTCATCCCAATCAATAACCTCTCACACTGCCTCGTGCTTAACTCCCTTGTAAGAGGAGGATCCCGAGAAACACTAATTATACCAAGGAATTTCACACTCTCACCTAGACAGACACATACATGTTGTTGTTTAGTGGTCTTGGAGAATTTACTCACAATGAACTATTCCAAGACCCTAAGACCTAATCTTGTTGGTGTACCCTATCAAAGAAAATAGTGTAATCCATTTTAATTAAGCGTTGATTTTATTTGGCTTTATTACTCAAAAAAAGTAGATGACCGTGCAACCAATGGTGTTATGACGCAACATGAAGAAAAATGCACACCTAACAATCAATGCAAATGCATTGTGTCAAATGAAAAACAAGGCATGCTACTTCATGAAATGCAAAATTTTCTTCAAATGACAAATGAAATCATTCCTATATGAAATCCTGACTAATACTTCTCTAAGCAAACCTAGTGCAAGTACCATGCAAAATGCAAAGTGAAACGATGCATAATGATGTAAAAGAAGCAAATATTTTTGGATTTTTTGAATAAAAATGAGATAATAAAACAAAAGAATGACTCTACCACCCCCAGACTCTGTGCAGACTCTACAAGCACAATCAAATAGAACTCATGCAAAGCACTAAGGTAAAAGAGACCTAATGCACTAATACCAAAACAAAAAATTGAAAATGCAATGACAAGAACATTCTTAAAAAAATTTACCCTAAAAGGTGTCTCTGGTCAGAAACAGAGGTGTATACAGACTCTAGAAGCATCAAAGGAGACTCAACAATCATCAAAACTCACCCAACAACACTCAATCTTCCTCTAAAAGGAAAAACTTAGGGCATATGCGACTATGTACAGAAAACCCCCGTATGTACGCGGATATCTTAGTCAAAACCACGTGTACACGCGACTGAGAGGCAAAAAATCACGTATTGGAAGAAAAAGGGATAAAAATGAAGGAAAATAGATAAGCTGAGACAAAATTCACACCTATCAAACACTACCAGGAAAACATGCCCCCAGACCCGACTCAGAAACAGAGAAATCAGAGCAATTCAAGAACATTGAATACCGATAAAAACCCCCAAAGGAAAATTACTAGGAACTCCCCAGCGGAGTCGCCAATTCTGTTACAGAGAGAAATTCCTATGGCTTGGGGTACCACAATAGATAGCTTGACTCCAAAAATCAATCCTTTCCTATATGTAAGAGAAACCAAATATCTAACACTAAAGGATCTCGATTCGTACCTTATTCCGAACGGTTGATGTAGATCCCCGTTGAGCTTTCCAACTCCAGCTTTAATTGATAAATTTCTATCTCAACACTCAACAAACAAGATAAGAATGCTATATATGATTGTGTTAGGCCTAATCTAGCATATATAATCAATAACATATAAACATTTAAAAGCATCCATGGATCAAATACTCATTTAAACATATATTATTGGACAGGAAAAGATATTTCTATTAATATAAAACAGAGATTACAATAGTGACAACCTCTGTCGGCACGTCTGCGAATCAGAGAAAATGAGTCCCCCACTTGGGCCTCCACCACTTCAATCCTCCATATCTCGATAGCAAGATCACAAGCAAAAGGAAAGCTTGGGAAGAACACAAAAGTGCTCAAAGGGACAAAGGGATGCAGACTCAAGTATAAGCTTCGGCAACAATGGACTATAGTTTTCTTTCTCTTTAATTCCTCCCCTTTCAATGTATCCAAAAGGTTCCTTATATAGCTCTTCATTGGGGTAATGAAAGGTCCAATCCGAGCGATCTCAAGGCATATGGAAGGCCAGGAGACAAGTGAATCGGATCCACATCAAGGAAAACTCCAAAAGAATTTGGCCTTTTGCACACATCCCGATGTACACGGGTTTAAGGGTCAAATCCACGTATATACGGGAGAAAGGGATTAAAAGTCGCGTATGAAAATTATTGCATGTTTTTAGGGATGATCTTGGAAACATCAAAGGTACAAAAATGATCCATGGGGTCTAAAGAGTCTGTAGAGGGACAGGGAAGGCCATAAAAGTGTGATTCACCATGTGTGGTAAAATCAACTATAACAACATCTTTAAGCTTTGAAATACTTATAACAAATGCCCCCTTGATATATGTGGTTATAAGAATTTCTAATCATCAATTTATATTACATAAAGGAATGACAATCCATTAAGTGAATCTAGGTGGAAGACACCAAAATTGGATTCGAAAGGAATCCACAAGCAAAAACCAAGCATCGAAAGACCCTCTTCTTGAGTAATACCAATACAAGGTTAAATGTGGATAAGCATGGTCGCAAAATCAAATGCAATGTCAATCCATAAAGTATAAAGTGATAGATACATGTACAAAACAAAATACTTAGTGGATCCATGAATAATGTTAGACATTGGCAACAAAAGTACATTGTGGATCCTTGTCAAAAATAGATTATAGAAACAAGAAGATAAAACATGGACCATGTCTCACTATATACCAAGAAAACAATTGTAACTATAGTAAGTGTCTGTTGGTTCTCCATAAAGTACTAATGTTTTATAAGGTATGGTATGTTTGGGTACACAGAGTACTCCCAAAAGATCGAACACCTAGATCATCCACTCACACAAACAGACCACATATCGACACACTGATGCTTTCATGTGGTTTAAACCTTTGAAATGGAAACACTCCATGACCCCATCCAAATAGGTACTTTAGGCAGTTTATTATGCAAAATAAAGAAATTTACAAATGAGCTTCCCATAATCGATCAACTAGCCAATGACCCTCCATGCTCTTAAAATAGATATCATGGACCAATATGGTGCTAAGACATAGATCAAAGGTAGTTATGATCTAAGAGAAGATGAATCGTTAGATCACTCTATGTATAGAACATATTGTGACCACTGTATTAGATATTTACAAATTCATACTAATGCATAATAAAGAAACACACTTTTCCTAATGGATATATTATAACAAGTCGATCTTAACTAACTCCTAAGTTTCTAAATATCGTAACATTCCCCCTCAAGAACAACTTGGGATAGGATTGAAATATTTCCAAAAGTGACACTATTAGGATAAGGAAGGAGGGATTAGAGCCTATTCCCCTCAATGACAAATTCTTGAACTCCTGACATAGATCAAAGTTTGGATAACTTCACTTTTGTAAGAGACTTGGTGAAGATGTCTGCAACTTGATCATCTATAGGGAAAAAGAGCACTTCAAGAATGTGATCATGAACAAGCTTTCTGATGAAGTGCATATGTAGCTCAATTTGTTTGCTACATTGATGTTGAGCTGGGTATTTGGTGAGCTTGATGGAACTTTGATTGTCGCACCAAAGTGGAGTAGGTTGCTGCTGCTTGAATCCAAACTCTCAAAGTATCTGTCGAAGCCATAAATCTTCCTGAACGACATTAAATTGTTAGGATTTATAATCCTCCCTTTTCCAAACTGTCTATTAGATTATATTTTCCTAACTTAGGATTCATTTATTTATTATTGAGTCTACTAGTACCATTGGGTCCACTTGGCCTAATGGGGCCACATGTACTAGTCACTAGAGTGTGGTGAACACCAATAGAGGCTAACTAGAACTGACTTCACTTGCATGCATTTGTTTAGGAACCTCCTAGACCAATCCCTACATTTTAGGATCCACTATGAGTGTCGGCACCGACCTCCTTCAGTTGTTGGCAGTTGGTAACTAGTTAATCTTGGTTATGCTTTAGTTACATTCAGTTATATCTCATCCAGTTTAGTTAGCTCCAGTTATGCATGGTTGTATGTTGGAAGGCACCAGTTCTTACCTACTTCTCACTTAACACTGCAGTTAGACTATTTTTTTTTATTGTAATTGATTGAGAGACTGGATTAGACATCTGGAGTTAGCCAGTTGAAGTCTGCTAGTGATTTAGACACTTCTAGTTAGCCATGTAGTCATATTGAATTGATAGATTCGAATTCATCTCTCATGACTCGAATTCTCCTTTATGTATTACCATTATATACTGATGGGATGTAATGAAGTTTATATTGTAATTATACTGAGAAATACTTGTATGTTTCCTATGATATTTGTTTTGTTTAGTGTGTATTTTCATTCCTTTTCACTGCATAATAATTAAGAATCTGATTTCACTCATTGCCTGAATATCTAATGGCACAATAATTATAATATGGTATCAGAACCTCCTCAGGAGAGCTTCAAGTTTGTATACTCTGCATTGTACACTAGAAGCAGTTGGGTTTCCACAGAAGTCCCACAAAGATTTCCTTGCTTCCTCTAAATTAATTCAGAGTGGCGGTGCGGGCATGATGGACCCTGAGAAAGTGTACATGTCGAGAGGGAAGGCTTGATTCTAGCAGTGATATTTCTACAAGTGCTACATAGCTTGGTTAAATATATTGTCTCATCAGTAGGAGAATTATGGATTCTCAACCTTCTACACCTCATATCCTAACACCCTTGAATTATGTTGATTGGAGGGAAGATATGCAAGTTTCCTTGTGTAATAAGGGATTCTTCAGGATAATACTAGGAAGGGAGGCTGAGCCCCATCATCCAACCGAGAAAAAGAAGTTTCTCAATCGCTTAGATGAAGCTTTTGGTTATCTATGTACTCACGTCTCCAGAGACCCCTCTTTCACCTTGAAGGTTTGAGGACTCCCAAAGAAACTTGGGAGAAGCTTGAAGTCTTGTTTGGTAAGCAAGATGAGCTTCAGGGACACATTTTGGAGAATGATTTGATAGCCTTACATCCCAACAGTTTTGAGACCATACAACAATTCTTTATAAAATTCAAGTCTCTTGTAATTCAATGCAGACATTGCGGAATATAAAGAAAGGAGGAGCAATATGTGCTCTGCATACTCAACAAACTAGGTACTAAGCATTATGTATTTGTCTCAATCTTCCATTTCGAAAGAGTTTCCGTTCCCAATTGGAAGATTCCCTCACTTGATTCCTTTGTCGAGTCCTTAATACAGGATAAAGATAAGTTGGTCCAGATGAGAGTCATCTAGACTTCAAAAAACCAATCTCTCCTAGTGATAGACTCTACCAAAGCGCAAGCTAAAGTGAGAACTAAGGGGAAGGATCCTAAAGCATCTGATTTGGAGCCTAAAGAGAGTAAGAATACATATGAAATAGCTTCGACCTCCAAGAAGAAGAAAAGGTTCGAAAAGAAAATTTGTCCCTATTGTATGAGGGGTTTTGACCCAGAAGACTCTCGACCAGTTGAAAAATATCCTTGTACATAAAAATATTTCCCTTCCACAAGGTCCTGAGATGTTTGATGATGGAGAGGATATTGGAGAACAGGAGAGATAGCTTTCCTTGAAGGCATGCCTCACTCTGTCGAAGGATTACTTGATATATTTTGGAGAATCCAACCACATGGTTGCCTCCAGGGAATCCTTCATCACTTTCCCTCTATCAGGAGGACCTAGCAGTCATATGGGAGATGACTCTAAAATCCCAATTGTTTAGAAAGGTTTAGATAGAATCCAACATGCAGAGTTCAAGAATGGACTCTATATTCCCTCTCCTACAACAAAGAAAATTGTTGAATATGAAGAAGAAGCAGAATCTTCCGCACAATCAATTCGAATTGAAGAAAGTCTCCTTGGAGTGACTCCTCTTGCTGCTTCGGAATTTTATGATATATCTGATATCTCATCTTCTCACATTGCTGATCTAGAAGAAGACATTCAAATTTTTATATTTGAAGAAAATTTCTTCTTCCATTCTTTGCAAAAATTCTCTAGTGATTCTTCTATTTTAAATTATGTGCATAGTTTATCGGTGATTGTTTCAGAAAATAAAGAGGAATTTGATTTGTCTATCTATAATGATGTTGTTGATGTGCAGATAAGTAATACCATGGATATTTTGGAAACAATATAATATTTTAGGAGTGATCCATTCACTCTCATTGATCTAGAGCTTCCAGTAAATTCCCACATGATTGCATGCACCTATTCTCAGAATTTTGAATAAGGAGAAAATTGTGCATATACCATCTCGGTGGACCATACTTTTGGATCTGATATGAACTTATTTGGATATGGTATGATATTATTTGTTTCAAGTTTTAAGTTCCAAGAGCCTTCAGTCATGCTTGTAGCTGGTCTCATCAATTTTGGTGTGACAAAACAAGTACCGCAAGTCTCCTTCAAACTTGCTGCTGGGGATTTGATGTTAGTTTCCTCTTATGAGTTTTCTGATATTATATTTTTTGAATCATTAGTTATTTCTGAAGCTATATCAGATTATGGAGCTCAAGGATTCTCTCTTCACAGTCCCAAGGATTCTCTACCTATCTATTTGATCACATGTTCATCTCCTCACAGAACTAGTAAAGATGGAGACATTTTGCATTCGCCTGGACAGTTTCTCCTAACACTTGGGGATGATTTTACCTCACATGGTTTAATGCTCAAGGTTGCAATATATCAGTTGCTTGGGTGTTCCTCACATGATTTGAATTATTAAGCACTTTTTCTCTCTTATCAGTTGATTTCAGTTGCTCTACATGGGTCTAGTTTTCATCTAGCAGTTGTCTATATTTTTTATTCAATTGAGCATATTCTTCTTCTTCCAAAGAGGAAAATTACTCCATACATACCCATTAGTTTGGAGAGGTTCACATGCACAGCTTCAGGATGTTGCTGCACATAAGAACCATACTGCTGCATAGAGCTTCAAATTTGCCGCAGAGTTTCTGCAAGTTATTTTCTAAGGAGGTAGCTTCTTTTCTTCTAAAATTAGCTTGTATTTCATGTTCCTACTTATTTTCAGAGGGAGGTTTTCCCATTAGGTTTTCCCCTATTTCCTTGGTTTATTAACCATCATTTTTTATCTTTTATATTGTATATGGGTGACTTTTGGCCTTGTTTCCAGGGCCCACAATTGTCGAAGTTAGGATTCAAGGGGTGTTAGGATTTATAATCCTCCCTTGTCCAAACTTTCTATTAGATTATATTTGCCTACCTTAGGAGTCATTTAGTTATTATTGGGTCTACTTGGCTTAATGGGTCCACATGTACAAGTCACTAGAGTGCGGGGAACACTGATAGAGGCTAATTGGAACTTACTGCACTTGCATGCATCAGTTTAGGCACCTTCTAGACCAATCCCTACATTTTAGGAGCCACTGGGAGTGTCGACACCAACCTCTTTCAGTTGATGGAAGTTGGTAACTAATTAATATTAGTTATGCTTCAATTACATTCAGTTAGATCTCCTCCAGTTCATTTGGCTCCAGTTATGCATGGCTACATGTGGGAAGGCGCCAATTCCCACCTATTTCTCACTTACCACTGCAGTTAGACTGGTTTGTTTGATTGTAACTGATTGATAGACTGGATTAGATATTTGGAGTTATCCAGTTGAAATATGATAGTGATTTAGACACTTCTAGTTAGCCATGCAGTCAGATTAAGTTGGTAGATTCAAATTCATCTCTCATGATTCAAATTCTCCTTTATGTATTACCATTGTATATTGATAGGATGTAATGAAGTTTATACTGTAATTATACTGAGCAATACTTGTATGTTTCCTATGAGATTTGTTTTTTTGTAGTGTGTATTATTCATTCCTTTTCACTGCATAATAATTAAGAATCTGATTTCACTCATTGCTTGAAGATCTAATGGCACAATAATTCTAATATAACTGCAGCTCGATATTCTGCTTTTGCTGAAGAAAGAGAAAGATATTGTTGTTTCTTACAAGCCCAAGTGATAGGTCTAGATCCCATACTGAAAACATAACCTACAATAGACTTTTGATCATCGGGATTTCCAAACCAATCTGAATCAGTGAAACCAACCAACAAAGGAGTCCCTCCTATACTGTAATGAATCCCAAATTTAATTCTACCATGAATATATCGAAGTATTCTTTTTGTCGCTTTCTAGCAAATTTCATGAGGTGTTTGCAAATAGCGGTAAACACACCCACTGACAAAGGAAAGATCGGGATGAGAATGGGTTAAGTATAAGAAACTACCAACAAGCCAACGATACAAGGTGGCATCTACTTCAGCTAAAGTGCAAGTGGTAGAAATTTTGACTCCAGACTAGAAAGGAGAAGGGGCTAGTTGACAATATTCCATGTGAAAGCGACGAAGAAGGTCACAAGCATACTTAGATTAAGAAAGAAAGATTCCTTCTTTGGTTTTCAAGATTTGGAACTAAGAAAATAATGAAAATGTCCTAAGTCTGATACCAATTGTTGGAATCACAATTGTCATTAGACCAAAACCTGCAGGTGTTAATCTCCGCCACAATCTCCAGAGTTAGGATCTTGGGAAGCAGTTAGTCCATGTCACGAAAATCACGGGGAGCACTAAACCCAATTTCCAACAATTCCCCCCTAGCGCGAGCCAGGTGAGTTTTGAACCCTTGACATGTTTCTCTGATACCATGTTTAGATACATAGGGTACTTCCAAAAGACCGAACACCTAAAGCAACCACTCACAAAATCAAACACGAGAAAACAAATCAGGATGAGAGATGGATGCAACCTAGGAGATAGACCATTTAGCATGGCTTTGAGATCTCATGACAAGAGCATGTACGCATGGACTCCATGTGTTTGTTTTCTCATAGTAGACATATCAACCACAACTTAATTAACCCCTTATAAAAATTGTTCATGTACATTTTCTGCCGGTATAAATTTATTATGTCCCCGACAAGGGGATATATATGATTCAGTTGGGTATATTAATTTGGGGTAATTTTAAAAAATATGAAAGTTTAAACTAAGGTTTTGTAATATTCAAGGCAATTTTTATTTAAGTTTTTTTAATTGTCTATTTTTTAAAGTTATCATTGGTTTAATAGAGGTGACGTTGGGCCTTGTTTTTTGTGCCCCAAGACCTGGCAGCAACCTGATGTCAGCAATACTATAAATGTATTAAAGTTAAGTTTGTTTTTGTTTGACAGTTTCTTGAGGACAAAGTTATGAGTGCTGACAGATTTATGAAGTTGGTTTCTCGGAAGCTTTGGAATGTAGGGTAATGGCTACGCTTGGCACATTCTTGGTTTGGTGAATGAGCAAGACTGACAGGGAGATGGCCATATGGCCATATAGGAAGGCATGATGAAACGACACTTATTAAATGGTTTATTGGTAAAAAACACACTCATTAAATGGTGGAAAATTAATTGCCTTATGAAATGGTGGAAGCATACAGGTAATATGATAGGTATCAGAATTGAAGGATGGCACAAGGCTCGTACAGTAGCACCACTGTGCAGATGGAGTTGGTTGTGACTAGAGTCAATATAGTGCAGGTTGCCGCGCAAGATTTGATCATAGATGTCACGCTACGTATCAGGGGTATGTGGGGGTGAGGATACGGGTCCTTTCATATCAATTCGCCCAAAATACAGGTTTGCTCACTGTCTGTGACTCTTTGCTCTGTATTTTCGATGAAAAGAAGTGGTTTCTGTTCTTTGCTCTGTATTTTCGATGAAAAGAAGTGGGTTTCTGTTCTTTGCTTTGCATTGTCAATAAAATGAATTAGGTACCTGTATTTGATGTGAACTAGGTCTCTGTCACTTTCTCAATTAAATAAATTGAGTATCTGTGGCTTTTCATTTCCGATAAATTGAACTGGGTCTATGTTCTTGGCTCTCTATCTTAAGCCAAATGAACTATGTCTATGTCCGTTTCTTTGTATTTTCAGTGAAATGGACTGGGTTTTTGTCATTTTCTTTGTATTTTAGATTAAATGAACTGGATCTTAGTCCCTTGATTTGTATTTTCAATCATATGAACTGGGTATCTGTTTTGTGCTCTGCATTTTCGTTGAAATGAACTCAGTCCTTGCAATTTACTTTGTATTTTCAATGACATGAATTGGGCCTGTGTCCGTTGGTATTTTCTTTCAGGGATATAAACTGGGTCCCTATCCTAAACACTGTATTCTCAATGCCATGAATAGGGTCTCCGTCCTCTCCTCTGTATTCTCAATGAAATGAATTGGCTCTTTGTCCTCTGCTCTATGTTCTCAATCAAAATAAATTGGGTCTCTATTTTTGCTTCGCATTTTCATTGAAATTAACTGAGTATCTTGTCGTATATTAACTGAGTATATTGGTTGGTCATAACTTGTTTTTAGATGGATGGCAAGTGTTTTGGTTGACGTAAACGTATTGAGTCATCAGGCCCTTGGGTTTAAGCATGGGAGGCATTGGTAATAGATTTTGTTATCATTTCGAGGGACTAAAACTTAAAACTTATTGAGAGTCATCAAACCATGAAAATTAATGCGTCTCATTTTATCTAGCAACAAATATATCAAATTAGTAAACTTTTCTAAAAATCCTGAAAATTAATGTGTTTTTCATGTTTGGTTTGTTTTGACAACACATATATTGGCTTAGGAACCTTTTCATATTCACAATTTAAACTATAATATTAAAAATTCACAAAGATCAATGTTGGCTTGCATGGTCGGTGAAGGTGGGGTTCAAGTCTCTCGAATTACAGGCCCATGCTTGTACTCCTATCTGTATCTTTGCTTGCGGAAAATGGTACAGCGAGGTACAAGTCCTAAGTGACTTTCTCCAGTCATGGCCTCTTTGCTGAAGGGTGACATCGGTGGTGTGAGGACTCTGGTAAGTTTGAGTTTTAACATTTAGGATATGGAAAGATTTTATCTACATATTTTAATACTTTATGGGAATCTTAAACATATGCTATTCTTTTTACTGTAAAGGTTTTTTCTACAGCTACCTGATATTTCATTTCATACTTCTAAAAGAAACTTTTGCAGACAACTGAAGCGTATAGACCTAAATCTTAACAAATTGCAAATAGTGTTACAATTAATTGTAAATGTTACCAATAACTGATATTTTCAATTTTGTTATATAATACCCATAAACAAAGTTTATAACTCAAGACTTGGCAACTTACCAGCTCTTGTTCTTGGAAATATTTTTTCATTTGCCAAGTATACTTTGTGTTGTCAAGGGAGCTTGTTTGGTAAGGTTCAAACCCCTAGAGGCATGTTCCAAGCTAACGGGATTGCGCCTGCATAAGTAGGCCACTTGTGGTCAGTGCGAGGTGCATGTCCTTGACCAATTTGGAAAAATAGGCCCCCCAGCCAAGGAAGCTTAGCCAAAGGATCGATCATTGCTTTCACAAGGTCACTTGCTAGTGTTTACTGGAAGCTTCAATAGAAAATTACTGTGTCTGTAGATTCCTTCCCCAAAAATCTCTTCCAGATGTATTAAAATTTTACTGCCTTCTACTGTGGAAATATAATTTTAGATTTCTAGTTATCATATTTTGACTTAGTAGTTAGAATTCCTTATTGCTCAGAAGGTATCTCTCCATAGCTTGGCGCACTCCATAAGACCTAAATCAATTTCTGTGCACAGGTTGAGGGCACAGACTCTGGACTTTTCTAAGTAACGTAATTATATATATATATGAGGATATATCTCTCTCTCTCTATCTATGAATAACTGATGCTAAAGAAAGCATAATTACATAAATGAATACATATATTCAGGCTTTACACCTTCCTTGAAGGACTTTATTAGCAAATAACTCCATCTGAATGCATTCGCGGTTTTGTGCATGCAATGGGGATCATACATATTGACATGTCCTTATCGCCATAGGGATCAACACCATGGTCCTAAGGTTCAGGGACTACCTCATTGATTTTAAAAGAGATATGTTAAAATATGTCCACAAATAAAATGGGGGCAATAAGACCTAGTCTTTAGATGTCAATTTTCAAGAACAATAAGTTTAATATATTTGAATACATCATTTGTAAGAGAAGCAATTTTGCTTATAGTAAGGTGTATCTAATCATTGTTTTGACTTTTTTTTCCTTGAATGTTTCTTATTTGTGCAGGTATCTTTTAATTGTGAAATAGTAATAACTAATAAGCCCTCAATGACGTACATTGAATGATAAACAATGTGGTGTTGACTCTGTTGATGGAGTGAATTTTTAATCGACAGTCTATGACGTACATTGAATGATAAACAATGTGGTGTTGACTCTGTTGATGGAGTGAATTTTTAATCGAAAGTCTATGTTTTAGAAGTATCAATATAGTGCCAACTAGATGACTAAAAACTTGACAAAGAAACAGCCGGTGTGAATCCATTCAAGGATGAAACTTGGATACATCATAACATGAGACATTGGAGCCAATCTTTCCTCAATATTGTCATTTATTTGTCCATGATACAACTTATTGTGTCTCCACGGTTTCCACATTGAATCCTGCTCCTTGAAAGTATAAAACTTACAACTTGCCTTCCAATTATGCCAATGACAAAACTAAGAAGAGGAAAGGAAAAACTGTTAGAGATACATTTAAGAGTATATGAAAAGCCAAAGGAAAAAAACATGTGTAGAAACTAATACCGACTAATAGAATCTGCATGAACAAATAAATAAATCCAGCACTCCATATATAAATATAAAAATAAACCTAGTTCAAAATTTAACAGAGATAATGTAATGCAGATAAATGCCTCACTTCTTAAATGTGTTCAAATAGAATAGGCATGAAAGCACAGTACTCAATTATCTGCCATATATATTCCAGTTTCAACTTTATTCTTACAGGAGCATCAGTTTGATCCCAATGGATTTATATTAAGCCTTGGGATACACCTACAGTAGTATAACTTGTAAAAAAGGAAACTAACACTTGTTCTGCCTCCAAAGAATTAGGCATGTACTTTCATCGATGAGCTTGATAATCTGCTCAATGAGCACTTCACTCCCCTTTACGACTTCATTTTTACATTCATTTTCCTTCTATCCTCTGTAGAATAGGAGTTCCAGGTGTCAACCAGTTTTAAGGGTTTTCCGAGTGAAGTTTAACTATTTACGAGCTTGGAGAGTGCCAAATGAAGAAACACCATACGTGAAGGAACAAAGAAAGCCACAGGTACTAAACCTTTTCTATTCAAGATGTTTACAAAATCATTGCTAGAAATTCTTCCAAGGCCAAGAATGGTTGCACCACTATGTTTGACAGGAAAGACGGAACTCAAAGAACAATTACAAAGGAGCATAGATGGATGAATGTTAGGCTTGATATGTATATATCTCTGTAGCCTCTACTCTTGTAGAGCATATAATATGAAAAAAGGATTTAAGGCCTTAAATGAGATCGGGCGAAGTTCAGGTCAAAATATCTCAGTCATATTGGATAGAGGAGTAAACAAATGATCTATACTGATGATCTAGTAAATCAACTCCAAACCAATTGAAAAATTAAGGTTATTTCTCTACCTTTAACCCCCTTAATCACTGCCTATGAGTTTCCCTATCCCAATAGCAATAATTAGGGTATTTTATCTACCGGAATAAAAGGAAAGTAGATCTCCACCCGCTATATATAAATTGAAATGTGAAGCTGACTCCACTAAAGGAAGAATAAAGTAAAGTACTGGTTCAACCTGACAATAAAGGTCTATATTTTTTAATGCCGAGTATTGTTTTTTCCCATTGAAAGAAAGATGAAGCTGACCTAACCTGCAGGTCTTGGATCGGTATTTAATTTGAGAATAAGCCAACCCAAACCCACGCGGGATAGAGACTGTCAACAGGTGCGTCTCGCTTATTGTTATCTAGTGCCATTTCCAACTAGATAACTAACAACTTGACATAGAAACAGCCGGTGTGAATCCATCCAAGGATGAAACTTGGAGAAATCATGGAGACATTGGAGCCAATATGTCCTCAATATTGTCATTTATTCGTCCAAGATACAACTTATTGTGTTCGCACACTTTGGTTGCCATTTAGTAGTTACTGTTCATGGGCTTCCATAGAGGCATAAAAAATCTAGGTATTTTTTTGATATTATGAAGTTCTTGATGTATTGTTCTATACTAACAGATGTTGTAAACTACCATCTAGTATTGCCATATTATTACATTGCTTAGGTATTTTGTGTACTAGCTCCTTATAATCTTTATGAGGTCAAAGCATGCAGATTACATGGCCAGTCTTACAACTGTTTGCAGGAAAGGACTGAATCACATATTTATTCTTCTTTCATCTTCAGATATAAAGATTGTAACAAGTTAACAACTACCAAAAGTGGTTAAGTTGGTTAACTAGAGAGAGATTTGTTCTTTAGGCTGGGTTAGCCAGGAAATGGTGTTTTTACAATTGGTTTGCAGGGTTACATTAGTTGTAATTTTGAGTTTGTGAGTTCTCCTGTATTCCTCTCTTTATAAGCCAATGATTTATCTATTCTTTATTGTGCTTCAGTTTCTAAAGTTTTGAGTTTTATTATGTAAAGTTTTGAGTTTCTGCATTGTCATTATACAATAAAAAAATATTTTTTTAATATAGAAAATATGAATCTATTTATATACAAATATTAACATCAATGATGGTCCAATTTTAACTTTTAAACTATTATCATTTAATTTCATATCAAGTAGAAAAAAACAATTTCTTCAACAATTATTGTAAAAAACATCTCTTCATAACAAAACTGGTAGCAATGTCAATTTTAACTTTCAAACTATTATTATTTAATTTCATATCAAGTAGAGAAAAACAATTTCTTCAACAATTATTGTAAAAAACATCTCTTCATAACAAAACTGGTAGCAATGTCGGGGACATTGCCACCACGATGGCTCTTGTTTAAAATACACATAATCCAAATAAAGCATATTTACTTATGTTTCATTATTCTACTATAGATTGGAGAAAACTCAGACTATTGTACTTATATAACTTTAATAAATGAGTATGGGCAATTTTAAGCTTTGAAATATGTGAAGATGGTGCAAAAAGGTTTTGAGTAGGTTCTCTAGATTAAAAAAAGAGCAGAACCTTCTTTCCTATTTTAAATTAAAATTGCTCGTATTATTTAAATTTAGAAAAGCGATTTTAATAACATTGAAAATTTAATTATTTTAAAATTTATATTTATAATACTCATTTTCACATGTGCGCTTTGGTAGATTACCAAATTCTCAAACGAATATCTAGTCCATGCCTTATTAGTCATAAAAATTTACTGTATTATGCATAATAGATTAAACTATGTATTGTGCATAGATTTACTTTGCAAATTCAATTTAGTCATAAGTTTTATTCGGGTCCTGTCAAATGAACTTGAGTTAAAACAATTGTAGTGCCAAACAATTAAGTAAACATTTCAGAGCCAAACAATGTTTATAACCCACTTGCTCATGAAACAAGTATATTATTATGACTCTAATTTGCACTTTTTTTTAAATTTTTTGTTTTTTCGGTCTAGGTTTTATTCATGGGATAACTCACTAAAAACTTGTTTTTTTAATTAATAGAAAACAAATATTAAAGATATTCACTTGTCATTATACAAGTTTCCTTATTTTATATGAAAATAAATATAATGTTTGTGTAAATAGTGTACAAATAAAATAAAAAACAATGTATATTACTGAAACCTTTAACCACCATACTAATGACATCTTTGTCCAATCTTGATGACACTATAACCACATAGACTTAAAAAAACCACCATATAACAATTTGTTCACATAACACATATAATAACAATAACATTAAACAAATTAATATTACTTTATCTTAATGACATCTTTGTCCAATCATCTTGATAAAACTATAACCACATAGGCTTAAAATAAACAACCATATTCACATAACAAATATAATAACAATAACATTAAACATATTAATATTACTTTATCTCCATGTTTAATGATCATGTTATTCGAAATTTTTACATCAAATCAAATAATCCATGTAAATTTTTTTATATATCTAATTTTCAATGGATCTACAAATGAAACACATAAATAAAATTTTATATATTTAATTTTCAATGGGAATGAAATTAATTGAGCTTTCAACTTTGATTTATAATGGAGTTCTATAATTGGATCTACTACTAATCAAAGATATCAAATTATTTTTAACCATATTTATTTAATTTCATTATAAATCTTAATATCAATATAGTTTTAAAATGAATATTGTGAAATGAATATTGTGAATTTAAATGATTCATAAATTGAAAAAATGAAAATGATACTAAAATTAATAAATTATTAATCATAATGTATTTTTTGTTTAAATAATTGTAGCTTTCTAAATTGTGAAAAAAAATATTTATGTAAATTGTTATTTAGATTTAAAAGTTTGAACTAAAGGTGGTGTATTTGTATTTGGTTCTTAATTACTATATTTCATTCTATACACTATGAATAAGTTGTCACTATATTTATTAGCTTAATTGTGTAGAGGGTGAATCCATAAAAATAACTAGCACTTTTTGTTTAAATGTAGCGATGAAAATTCAATATTTTACTCGTTTGTTAAGTGAAACCCTCAAAACTCATCTATGCCTTGAAAATTCCGACATTAATTTTTTTTATAGAGAATTAGAATGTCTTTACATTGCTATGTATATTTTAAATGCTAATATCATTTGATGTATAAATTTTGCATTTAATGGAATGTTTCTCCTTGCAAATTTGAGGAAAAGTTAACAAGTAGCTTGTGTTCATGTAAAATAATTTAATGTTATATATACATACATACATACATACATATATATATAATGCAACAACGTGTACATTTTTCTTAAAAAATAGAATTGCATTGTGTAAACATTTGTGTTCACGTAATGTTTTTACTGTTTACATAAATTGAAAAACCACAAATACCATTTTGAAGATGACGCATTGATGTGAGGCGTATATATTTTTTTAATTTTTTGGTTGTGTACTTTTTATGTTGTTGATTTTTTTTTTATCTCCTTTGAAGTTGTGGACGTGGTTTTTAAGTGTAATTTTTAAAAGAAAATTTAAAAATACCCTATAAACTAAAAAATGTGTCAATTTATATTTCAATGGATAGAGGATTCATTGATGAATCCACTAGCATCAAGTCCACGATCTAAGGTCCAATTAACGATAGGGTTTATGCCCTTAAAAGAGGCTAGTAAAATTAAATGTGCAAAAAAAAACTAGCAGCCTATTTTTAAGGTCGTTGATCAAGCTATTAGCTCGATCAAGGTCTTAAAATACCTTGATATAAAGATTTAACTATTTTTTCAATATCTCAATTGAGGGTTTTCTTGGGTTAGAAAAAGAGCTCAGTCAGGATAATAGCTTGACTAATATTCTTCCTATGTCACTCTTTGTAACAAAAGGTGTGTTTTATATTTTTTATGTTAACAAATCCCTTGATCAAGCAATTAGCTTAAACGAGGGTTTAAATAAAAATCTTGATCCTCATTTGAGATTTCGAAGCTTGATCGAAGGTAATTTAAACCCTTAATCAAGCTTTTAGAAAAAAACTTGATCGAGGGCTTGTTTAAACCCTCGACTTAGCTTTTAAAAACTCGATTGAAGGATTAAAATTACTTTGATTGAGCTAGCAATTCGCCCTCATTACTTGCCAAAAAAATGTTACTCGTTTTCATGAAAACACCCCAAAATAATTTTTAAATATACAAATTAAACTAAATATAATATAGTTACAACTTCTTGATCATTAAAAGATACTCCATGCATTATAACTAAGTTGTGTCCATACCAATTAAAGGTACTCCATGAATTATAACTAATTCGTGTCCATGCCAATTACTAAGATGCTCGATCCATTAGGACTAAGTAATCACCAATCACTAGGTCTAATAGCTTAAGTCTATAAATCACGTGATTTTTTTTAAGGAATGTGACCATGCCAACATTGAAGTGACATAAGTGTGCTCCAAGATAAAGTTTTCTTTCATAATTAAATCTATTTAGTTTGCTTCTTCATTTACAAAATTTTGATGATTATTATCTCTTAAAAACCATTTATTTAAAATTCCGATATATTTTAATAATAATTTGTTAATTAAATTATAAATAAGATTAAATACATCATATACATACATTTTATAAAAAATCCGAAAAAAATGAAACTCATGATAACATTCAACATATGTATTAATATACATTCTATATACTTATGAATTTTCTTATCTTTATATAAGACATGTGAATTGATACACATTTTAATAAATGCCTTAAAATGAAACTCATCATAACATTCAACATATGTATTAAAAATTTTCTTATCTTAATCTATGACATGTGAATTGATAGACATTTTAATTAATTATGAATTTTCTTATCTTAATCTAAGACATGTGAATTGATACACATTTTAATAAGTTTTCCTAGAAAGGTAAAAAATAATAATATATCCTTATGTATAAAAAATTAAATAAGATGAATTTTGAACTAAATAAAAAAATATTAAATATTTATTTTATTTTTATAAATTTAATATCTTTTTATATTTATAAAACCAAAGTTATTATGTTGTGGTTTGCAAACTTTTCAATCATATTGTTATGTCTACATGAAGAAATTATAGGGATCCACCTAAAGGGGCTGCATTCCATTCGCTCTGATTATATAGATAATATGATTGGGACATCGAGTGAGACCTTTATATAGCAATGTATAGCCACCCAAAGATTTAACACATATACTTTGTGTTCACAACTTATAACACTCAACCACTTAAACTAACCCATTAAACTAATTTACTATAAATTATAAATATGATATTTTTATTTTTTTATTGATAACCATACATTAAAAATATAAATGAAAACTTATATACATTTTAATAACTTTTATTAACTTTTTTCCTTTCTCAAAATATATGTGAAAGATAGAAAACAAAAATATTTTAATTTTTGATAATTTATTTGTTTTAATCGATATATATATATATATATATATATATATATATATATTATTTTAAAAATATTAAAATTGATATATAAAATTTGAGTTAAAATTAAGAACAAAATATATTTATATTAAAATTTTATTATTTAAAAAATAGTAAAATTGATATTACAATATTTTTCTAAATTAACAATAAAATATAATTGATGATGATGATATCATTTGTTTATACAGCTTAAGATTTAAACATGTATTTATCAACATTAAATTAAACAAAAACAAAAAAATTATAGAATCCTTTATATATATTAAAATGTAGAAAGTTGTAAAAAATGTCACAATAAAAAAATTGTATATTATAAAATTTTCTAAACAGAAATATAATTATTAAATATATTCATATAAGTCTAGTATAATATTTTACAAACAAAAAATAAAGTAATAATGGTTTCTCTTTATGACAAACTTTTCTTTAAATTTGGTTTTCTCTGGTAAAGATCGACGACAATGGTTAGGGTTTGGGAGAACTAGGTGTTGAAAACCCTCGTTGACGAGTAATGAGTTATTGGAGCAACTTGGAGTCAAGATAATCGGTTTGGTTAGCCTAGTACCTACCAAGAGAAAAAAGTGGGAATCAATTTTGGATTTGATGCAGTTTATGTCATGCTAAAAACGTAGGGGTTTCTTTCTTTTCTGTCAAACTCTTCCTTATGCTCCCCTATGGTTATTGTTGTAGTTCCAGTCCTTCTCCTTAGGGTCGAATAGGGCTAAAATATTTTCTTTGGGCTGTCTTTACCCTTGGTCACATGGCAAAGCTTGTGTTTAAGTTGATGTGACAGCAACTGTTTGCATGGTGGGAGGACGTACCAAACTCGTGGAGTTAAATTTTTGATATGTTTAGTTAGTTATTGCAATGGATCCACTAGATTTACACAAAACCCTCTTCCTTTGCATCCTTCGGTGGGTGAAACAACCAACGTTTTAGATATTTCAAAGGGTTTGGTTCCAAATAAGCATGCAGATGGCAGAATTCCAAGGTTGTCAGGATTCCAAGCCCATATACGCAAGAGATTAAAAACATACAAAGGAAAAGAGTGTTTTGAGAGATTTGAATTGGGGGAGGATGTCAATCTAGGAAGAGTTGAATTTCTCTCTAAGAGAGTGCTTGTTGGAAGATTGGAGTTTGCAAAATTGGTTCGCAATGATTTGTTGGACTGGGTGAATCGTTTCTAGGTGTTGGTGGTAGGTTATGCTCTAAGAGTGAATTTGTTAATCAACAACTCGATTATTTTCATTTTCATGGATAAAGACAAGATTGATAGCATTCTCAACAAGGTTTGGATTTATAATGAAGGTTCACTCTTGCTTAAACGGTGGAATTCACATTTTGACCCAGCAAGAGAAAAGGAGATCTGTAGACATTTATGGACACAGATACTAGGGTTCCCTATGGAGCTATGAACAAAAAATTTGTTTGAAGGACTTGAAAAATTGGTTGGGAAACTTATTAGAGTGGATAAAAATTTACTATATGGTACTGACAAAACGATGGCGAGGGTTATGGTGGAGTTTAACATTGCTGATGGACTTTTGATTGAGTTAGAAATTGTATGGGGTGAAATTTGTTTTTGGTCGAAACTCGATTACTATCATATTCCTTTATGATGCTATTACTGTAAAAATATGGGTCATGTGAAAGGGCTTTATCCATTTCTGTTGTTGGGGTCATATCCAGTATTGACAGAAGACTGTGAAGCCACTCCTCTTTCAGAATATTCTACCGAAGAATCTTAGAAGAAGAAGAAATAGCCATGACGCTTGACACAGGAAGACAGGTCCTTGATTTCAGGTAAGAGTACCTCTGACTCTTGTACGCATTATGAGGACGTAACAATAGAAGAATTGAATTTTTACCTTTCTGTGGAAAAATATTTAAATCGTCATATTTCTTTTGGGGGGAAAATAAAAACTCACTTGAAACAAAATTTTGTTGAGGGTTTGTCTAGAAGAAATCTAAGTCAGGATTTTACTCCTATTTCCCACGTAGACAACTCCTTAGATAAGGGGTTTAAGAAATATAACACTTTGGACCCTCATTTTTTTGTTAAAAATGTTTCTAGGGTTTCTATGGATTCCCCTACGACGGTTGAAAAAGAATTTCCTGTCAACCCTATTAATCCTCCCCCCACCTAAGAATATTCTATGCTTTTAAAGGAATCGAGTTATGGTTCGTTTGACATCCAGGCCATAAAATATCCACTTGAAGTGTTCTAAAAAAATCCCTCCTTGAATACGAAGATTAATTCTCTCAATTCGTGTAAGTTTCAAAATGTCATGATTAGCCTGAAAAAATCTTCCTCTCTAGTTAAACCATTAGATTTTGATTTGATGGTTTATAAACCTCTATCTGTAAGATTGGAAGAAGCGTCCTTTGCTAGTTCTCCCGGGGTTCTTTGAGCATAAAACCCCTCTCTCTATTTATTTAATGACTTTGATTTCTTTGAATGTGAGGGTTTTTGGTAAGGCTTAGAGGGTTAGGGCCTTATCTAAGTTCATAAAGGATACTAGCCCTGATATTATCTTTCTGCAAGAGACGATGTGTCCTGCTTCTGTAGCTATTGAAACCTTGGATAATGTCTTTCCTTCTTGGGAGCTAATTGTTATTGATGCCATAGGTCTCTTGGAAGGTCTGCTTCCTTGTTGTAATCCTAGGGTTGTTCAATTAAATCCTTATAGAACTTCTTGGGGAATCTTGTTAGAAGGAAATCTAGGGTTTTTGGAAAAGGATGTGACTCTCCTTAATCTCTACACCCATTACAAAAATTGAGAAAGCTTATGGATTACACTTTTAGATTGTTGGACATTGGGTTCATCTCTCTCCATGATTTTCATGAGATGGACTAATCGCCTCTCGAGATTCTAACTCTAGCGATTATGGCGGTTATTAACATTTGCAGGTTTTGGTCTAACGACAATCATGAGTCCAACAAATGGTAGCATAGCGAGGTTAAGGATCTGAAACTCTCATGACTCACGTTGGGGGGGAGATTGTTGGACATTGGGTTCAACACTCTTCGTGAGCTTCGTGACATGGAATAATTGCCTCCCCAGATCCAAACTCTGTCTATTGTGGCAGAGATTAACACCTACGGGTTTTGGACTCACGATTCTCGTTACAGCAAAACCCAAAGGTGTTAATCTCCACCACTTTTTCTAGAGTTGGGATCTTGGGAGGTGATTATTCCATGTCACAAAACTCACAGAAAGCGTTGAACCCTATGTCCAACACAGATTCTGGTATTTTAGATATTGATAATATTTTTTTGATAGGAGACCTAAACTTTACTACCTCACCTACAGAAATTTGGGGGAAAAAGGCTAAATCAGACCTGTTGGCAAATTTCTTCATAAATCTTATGGGAATATTTAATCTTATTTATATTGCTCCTCAAGTTTTAGAGCCTAACTGGATTAATAATAGGTGTGGATTGGAATGTATCCTAAAAATACTAGACAAATTTGTGGTTAAAGCAAATTAAGTACAATGTTTTCAAAAATACAGAACCTGGTTTGGGAAGAACAAGTTTTTAGACCACTGGCTTATCTTTTTGTAAGTTGAAGGAAACTCTCCTATCCATAATTTTCCTTTCAATTTCAACAACTCTTGGCTAGAAAATGATGATTTTTGTTATTACATCAAAGATTTTTGGACAATTTATATCTCCGATGAATATTTAAACCCTATGGAAAATATTGTAGTCAAGTTAAAAAAATAAAGGAGGCAATGACCAAATGGATTAAAAATAAAAAACTCAAAGATGGGGAAGAGTTCTCTTTCATCGAAAATTAGATCAAACACATCCATTCAAAATTATGGATTTCTCCGTTTCAGAAGAGGACATTCTGTTAGCAAAAGAACTTGAGAAGAAAAAAGATATGATCTTGAAACAAGAAGAGCAGGACTAGAGATTAAAGAGCAGATCTCTTTGGATCAAGATGGGAGATGATAATAATAGGTTTTTTCATTCCTTTTATTCACTTAGGAGATATTCTAATTCCATATTGGAATTAATGGATGTTGAGGGTAATGTTGTTAAAGGTGAAATACAACTTCAGGAATCTTCTATCCAGTATTTTGAAGAGATCTATAAAAATGATGGATATTATTCTCTTGAAGCACAGTTAAAAACTCTTAATATTTTTCTTTCTTTTTTTTATCCAAAATAAAAGGATAAGCTGGGGGAGCAGGTGACTCTGCCTGAAATTGAGAATGATTTAAAACTTTTCAAAAAAGAGAAAATTCTAGTCCTGTATGAGTGGAATGTTGATCTCTTTCTACACTTTTTTTATATTAAGGGAGAATATTTGCTTGCAATGGTGGAATTTTCCAGAACTGAAGGTTATGTCTCAGGAGTTGTACATTCAACCTTCATTACTTTGGTTATGAAATGTAACAAGCCTGAAAATTTTACATATTTCATGCCTATAGCACTTTGGAACCTGTTTTAGAAGCTTGTTACTAAAATCATTTCCATTAGAATCAAACTGGCTCTTTCAAGGTGTTTATGATTAGAACAGTTTGGTTTCCTACATGATAGACAAATTTTAGATTCTATTGGGATAACCCAGGAAGTTATTCATTCTATTACGCATAAAAAATTAAAAGATATGTTATTGAAGATGGATTTGGAAGACACATTCAACAAAGTAGACTGGGGCTTGCTTAGATTAATTCTTATACAGATTGGCATGCCCAACTTGGTTGTAAAATGGATCATGGCTTGTGTTATTTAAGCTCAGTATGCTATTTTTGTAAATGGAGCTCCTACATGCTTCTTCAAAAGTGGGAGAAGAATCAGGAAAGGTTTTCCCCTTTCCCCTCTCCTCTTTTTTCTTACAATTGAAGGATTATGCGGGCTTATATTAGAGGAAAATAATAAAGGGAATCTCAAGGGTGTTAAAGTAAGCAAAAAAACAGTTTATAACCCATATTTTCTTCATTAATGATGTATTGGTGTTCGGTACTGAATATTTGGATGAATGGATGAGTTATAAGGAGATCATCAACCTTTTCTGCAAAGCATCAGGAATGTCTGTAAGTTTAAGGAAGTCTAGTTTTTTTCAACACAAGCTGGAAAAATATACTCTGGATTGTATTACCTTTATCCTTCCTTTTAAAACTATTAAGCTTCAGGATGGTTTCAATTACTTAGGATATTTCATAAAACCAAATGATTATAGAGTTCGAGACAGGTTTTGGATTTTGGAAAAAATTGAAAACAGAATAAAAAATTGGATTTTCAGACTCCTGTCAATTGGTGGAAGACTTGATCTTATCAAATTTGTTCTTATCAGTATCTTTGTCTATTGGTTTTCATTGTTGCAGATCCCTTCTTCTATCATAAACAAATTGAGAACTTGTATCTTTAATTTCTTATAGATAGGTGGAAATAAAAATGGCAGTCTTATTATGGCAAGCTGGGATAAGCTATAGACTCTCTTTTCCCAAAAATAGGGGCAGTTGGAGTATAAAAAATATTTCTTGTTTCAGTAATGATTTAAGATTAAAGAGTTTTTGGCATGGTTTGGTAGGGAAATCTCTCTGGTCCTCTATTCTTCATGGAAAGTATTTAAAATTGAACCTTACAAACTAGGATAGATTGCCAAAAAAGACCATTAGAAATTCTTCTCCAATTTGGAAAGGCTTTTGAAAACTTATCACTGGGTTGGTGAACATCTTACTTGGAAGGTGGGAAATGGAATAAATGTTCTAGTGGGTATATATCCAGTTATTGGTTTAGAAAAGGACTACAAGCTATCACCATTAATCACTACCTACCTGGATGAGATTGTATATTTCACGCTGGCTCACATACAAAATCCAACTTGGTTAAACAAAGATAGCTCTTACTGGTATTCTACTAAAGACATGGGTCTGGTATAGGATCAGGATACTGAGTTGGAAGATTATATCCAAAGATTGAATGCTCGTGGATGTAGAATTTCTGAGGAAGAAGATACTCTTATTTGGTCTACTAACCTTATGACTGAAAACATCACTACAAATCCTTCTTATCAAACTATAGTTCAAAATAGTTCCAGTAATGTTAAAAAATGGTGGTATAAATCTTTGTGGAAGTGGAAAATCCCATTGAAAATGAGATGTTTTTTCGAGTTAGAGTTTCAAAACTGTCTAAAAACATGGGATAATATCATTAAAAAGGGATGGTATTGGACAAATTTTTCTATTCTATGTAAAAAGGATGCAAAATTTGTTGACCATTTGTTGATAAACTGTAGCTTCACTATCAATATTTGGAAGAATGTTTGTCTTTATCTCAATATCCCCAGAATTTGGGAAGGAGATAAATTTGTCATGCATGTTACTTATGGTATAAAAAATTCAAGGAATATTATACACTACCTGGTATTATCTCCTAGAAAAACACTTGTATTTTTGAAGAAAATATACAAAATTAGAGTATGATTTGCTCTCATATATTGAATCTGGAAAATGAATTTGGAATGAAGAAAGAGACTGTTGTAAAGACCAGGGTCATGAAAGACCTTCAGATTGCAGTAGCTATTGGATTTTTTGATGGTACATCAAAAGATGGTCTTTGTGTAGATGGTGCAGTTTTATTGATTGATAATTCTCATTGTTTTTACTTTAAACTAAAATGTGGAACTGGTTCTAACCTGAAGGATAACCTATTAGCTCTATGGTGCTTGTGCAAGATGGCTTCCATATTTGGTATAGTGAATCTAAAAGTTTTCTATGATTCTAGGGTTATTATTAAATGGGCACAAGGTGACTATATACTAAATGTAGTTTCTTTATTACCTTGGTGTAGTAAGATTCATTTCTCTATTACCTTGGTGCAGAAGGATTATCTCAGTTCTTAAAAATTTCAGTCATATTATGTTTTAGTATATTTATCGAGACATTAATACATCTGACCATCTTTCAAATCCTGCATTAGAAGGAAATGAAGGTATTCTCTTTTGGGAAGAATGTATGGATTATTGGAAAGGGGTTGGAGGGCACAAAGTGTAGTACCGCCACCGACATAAAGGATGTCGACGAAGGTAAAGGTCAACCATGATGAAGGAAGAAATCAAAAAAACATTATATTTTGGTTAGTTAGATATTGGTCAAGTGGACCATTTTGTAATGGCCTAGTGAGCCTATAAATAGAGTTAGGATTGTAAATATTGAGGATCATAAAGGAATAATTAATCAATCTATGTATCTTTTGGCGAGGAATGAATAGACTGAGAAATGCTTTTTGTCTTTTATGGTTTATTTTGGGTATTGCGTTATGAAGACTTTATCTTATGAAGTAAATTGGATCAGGTTTTGATATCTGGGTTGTGATGTTTATTATGTGTCCATAAACCCTTTTTTTCATTATTGGGTTAGATCTGCGATGGATGAATGAATATGTTATCTCTATGTTTTTCCTTTACCTCTAAATGATGTGAAGTATCACAATACTTATTGATTTGATGTATGTTGATATGTTTGTCGATCCAAATATGGGCTAATGCAATTGCAAGTAATGGTGAAAAGTAGATCTAGTTAATAGTGTAGTTATGAACTTGGGTTTCTGGATAATGTTGTGATTGGGTAAAAGATAGTGTGAAATCCTCTTCCCACTATGTAAACTTGGTTCTTGCAGACCTCCTTTCTGGGTCGATGTTTAGGGAGTATGTGTCGATAGTTGTCGACAATAGTGTGAAGTGAACCCCTATTGACACATGTGTGTCAACAAATGGTTCCATTACTGGGACCATGGTGCAAAGGAGAAGAGGACATGATGTGGCATTCGACAAAGCCAGAGATCTAGGATTAGTTTGACAAGAAATCCCAAGAATTCGTAAAAGGAGAGAACCAGAACCCGAGAGTGATGACATAAGACTGGTTGGGAAGATATATCTACTCTAATATTCATGAAATATTCTTCGCTGAATTCTGAATAGTAGTGTATGAATGGTTGGTGCAACTTACTTTCCAGAAGAGAATTTCCAGGGAGGCGAGCCTGATCGGTGGACTCCAAAACTAATCTAGCAGTTGAAAAAGGTAAACAACAAAGATTCAAGGTATGTCGATGTGTGGATAGAAAACATTTTGGAAGGATACATTACTGAATTAGTTGTCGACAATCAAATCTTACAACAATGCTGAAAGAGAGATTTTCAAGGGATGAAGGGGGGTATTTCTATTGTCATTACAGCTGTTGATTAAGATGCTCATCTGTGAAAAAGGAATTCTAAAGATGAATTTCGATGAGTAAATCCCTGGTGTATGGAGGATGTGTGTACTGCGAAGGTAAGGGTTTGGAGAAACGATATGGGGTAGCTCGATGGGAGTCATGACGAGACTATGAGGGAAGTTGTGGAAGAGTGTGGTCTCCTACGAAGTGGGGTGAGGTTTTGACAATTAAAGAGGAGGAGGACCGAGGAGAGCCCTAGTGTGAATGGAACGAAAAACTATGAGAAGGGACCACAAGGGGCTAAGAGACCCTATAATGATGAAGGAAATGACCAGGATATGCCTAAACCTGAGGAAGTACCAACCCAAAGCTACAATGTACCTACAACTCCATGCACTGCGATGAACTTAGGAGGGAGAAACATGAGTTCATCACAGGGATGTCCTATGGTTTAGTACAATGGTAATAGTAGTGGATCAACAAACACTGGAAGGAGGCCCAGGATAGCGTGTGATGACATAAAATTTCCCTTATTTCAAGGTAATGTGGAAGAGGATCCTTAACAATATTGGTTCTTATGTGAAGCAGTGTGGACGAATTTTGAGGAGGATTTCATGGGGGACATAATGGAGGCTTTGGTCACGGAGGAGATATGGGTCTAGGTTGTAGACTATTTATGTGCTATAAATGTGGAATGTTGGGACATTATCAGAGGGACATTCCGAACCTAGCAGCTCAGCGTACTTACTGTAGAGCAGCAAACCACACTGTCGAGGAATGTCCACAATTAATTGCAAAATGGAAAGATAAGAACACGCCACAACCACAACCAAACCAGAATGCAAATACAACTCATAATCAAAATTCTGGACCGGATGTGGGAATATATCAGCGAAACTAAGAACAACCAGTAAATGTTGGTGTAGTAACGAGAGGAGGATCCATGATGGGAGATGACATACCACTAATAAATGTCTGGCTCATGGCTCAAAAGAAAGTCCAATTGAACATAGAAACAAAGAAAGAAACCTTCTTCGAAGAGAAATACACCTTGAACAAGAACAATAGTAATTTACCTATTTATGTGATGCCTCTAAGCTTCGATTTGACAAACTCACTAAGACCGAAAAGAAAGGTCGGTACTTTGAAATTTTTTATAGAAATATCTCTTACCTTACCAAAAGATCAATATGCATTTGAATATATAGAAATATTTTTGTATAGACAGGAAGAAGGACGATAGGATATTCCAGTTAATTCGTTACAAAAGAAGAAAATGGGAAGAGAAATGAGGATGAATATCTAAATCCGTGAATATGATGTAGATTCAGCTATTTCAGATCTAGGATCTGATGTTAATATCCTAACAAATTGAACATGGGAAATGATGGGGAAGCCACATCTAGTCTGGTCCCCCCTACAAATTCGACTGGAAAATAAAGCCAAAGTTTTTCCAATCGGACGAGTACCTCGTCTACTTGTTGAAGTGGAATGAGTGAAGACGTATGTGGACTTCGTTGTTATTGAAATAGTCAACGACACCATCCCATACCCTACACTATTGGGAATCGATTGGGTGATGGAAAAACTCAGGGTTATAAATTTCAGGAAAAGGATAATGACATTCGAGAATCACGACATGAGGGCCATTTCCCCATTGGACACTGTTGAAGGGCAGCGATATGTTGAACCAATAAAAGATGAAGACATGGGAGGTTGGAATAATTCTTATAATGTTTCTGAAGACTATATCAATTCCACTGTTGATGGAGAGTTACGCTGGAGAAGCATCAACTCAGCATCCTCAGACTCAGACAAAGAGATAAAGAACCTGCATAACCGCTTGCATGAAGTATCAATTAGAAAATGTGCATTAGTCACTCAGTCACTGAGATGGGTGGTGGCATAAGTACTGGATATTATGACATATGAAGGACTACCTAACTTGGTAGTTTTCATTAGAGAATTCAAAGACAGAGTATCCGAACCACAACGATTGTTGGCACTAGAAGAAGCACCAAATTCTACCCCTGCAAGATGATGGGATACACACAAGGAATCGATTGATGGAAGTTAGATTCAGGGAGGAAGGATGTTATCAAGGAAAGAAATATGACAGAAGAAATGATCCAAACGCCCATCTGATGACATGCCAAACAACATGGGAACTAAGGCTAAAAGAAGAATGGGTTCACACATTCATCCATACGCTGGATGAAATACCATGGATATGGTATGTCTCCACATACTCCGTGTGAAGGGAAACAACAATGTGGGAAGAACTAGTTGTTAGATTTAGTCATACTTTCAATTTCACGAATGAAAATCCATTTATCCATAGTGCGCTATAGGACACCCATGAAAAAGTATTGGAGATAGATCCAGCTGAGCTACCAATGGGATCACAGAGGATACTAACACCGCAGATGATGATGGAATGCTACAAGTTGTTAGAATAACCTGATAATGATGATGACCCAAGAGCTGTCGACATCCCAGAGTCAAACACAAGTCATGTCATCGAAGCGCTAGAAATTTCATCTGATAAATTCAAACAATCGTTGAAGATAAAACAGGTCAATATTGGGACATAAGAATACTCAAAGTTTTCTAGTATTGGAGATTACTGGGATGATTCAGCAATGGGGAAAGTAATTGATATGCTACATGATTTTCAAGACTTAATCCCAACCAAATTTTCTAGATGAAAGGTATTTCAAGGGACTTGGGTGAAATGAAGATCCCTCTGAAACCCAATGAAAAACCAGTAGCAGTGACCATATAGGTTGATTCCAAGATACAAAGAGCATTTCAAAGACGAACTAGAAAGGATGTTGGATGCAAGAATTATCAAGCTTGTTGAAGAATCATAATGGATCAGTCTGATGGTTTTGCAAGACAAAAAAATTGGTGAAATCCGGATCTACATCAATCTGAGAAAATTGAATGATGCAAGTCTCATGATACCTTTCCAACACCATTTACTAACGAGGTGTTGGAAGGAGTTGGAGGATAGGAAAGCTACTCATTCAAAGATGGATTTTTAGGCTATAATCATATTAGAATTGTGGAAGAGGATCGACACAAAACAAATTTAATGACAGAATGGGGATGTTTTTAGTACACCGTGATGGCGTTCGAACTCAAGAATGCACCGATTATTTTTTCAAGGTTAGTTGTTGCTACATTAAAATACTTCATTCATAAATTCCTAGCGCTCTACATGGATGATTGGACAATCTATGGGTTGTTAAAAAACCATACTATGAACCTTCGATTGATGTTGGAAGGGTGCCCACAACATCATATTTCGCTGAATATAAATAAATGTATATTTTGTGTGCCACTTGGAATTCTATTGGGACACATTGTATGCAAGGAAGGCATGTTAGTCGATCCCACCAATATCATAGTAATTATCGGCCTACCAGCCCCAATGACAGTGAAACAACTAAGAGAAACATTGGGCCACACAGGGTATTACCGAAAGTTCATAAGGGTATATGCTTCAATTACCACGTCAATGGAGAAATTGTTGAAGAAGGACGCGAAGTTTGAATGGAACAGATATTTCTAGAGGAGTCTCGATACATTAAAACAAAAGATGATCACAACACCAATATTAGTTTTTCTGGATTGGACAACGGAGTTCCATGTCCATGTCGATGCTTCGTTAGTTTCATTAGGAGTAATACTGGCCCATCCAGGAGAAGGATCAATAGACCACCCAATTGAATTTGCAAGTCAGAAGTTGTCTACAGTGGAGAGAAGCTACACGATGACAAAAAGGGAAGGATTGGAAATGGTATACACACTAGAAAATATTCTACCACTACCTGTTAGGAGGACATTTAAAAATGTTTACGAATCACTCAACACTAAAGTACTTGGTCAATAAGCCTGTGTTTGCGGGGGATACATGTCAATGGTTACTACTATTTCAAGAATTTGATTTTGAAATTATCATGAAGCCTAGATGAAAGAACATATGACCCGATCACCTATCAAGAATAGAGTCAGGTGAAGAACCAAGCAGCATCGAGGATGGCTTACCTGACACATTAGGTATTTAGAGTCTAAATGGACAATGAACATTAAAAACAAATTATTCAAATTTTGTTGATAGGAAAATCTCCTGAAGAGTTACTCAGAAGAAGCAACTAGTTTTCAGAGTTGTTGATTTCCAATTGTTTGTAGGACAAATGTACAATATGGGGTCAGACGATAGTCCATGTCGATATGTTCTTCCACATGAGAAGGAAAGGGTAGTGGCAGAGGAACATGGAGAAATTGCAAGAGGAAATTATGGAGGACGTGCGACTGCCAGGAAAATACCAAGATTTCGATTATGGTGGCTAACAGTGCATGTCGACGAACATATTATACTAAAAGCTGCAATGCATGTCAAATAATGGGAGAACCATCACATAGAGATGAGATGCCATTAGTACCTTAGGTAACACTACAACCTTTCGAAAAGTGGGAAGTTGATTTCATGGGACCCATCAATCCACCAGGGAAAAGAACAGGTGTGTGATACATCATTACCGCTACTGATTATCTAACAAGATGGGATGAGGCAACACTACTAAAGGACTACACAACTATGACAATAAAAAAGGTTCCTTTATGATATTAATGTAGTTACCCAATTTGTATGTCCTAATATATTGATGAGATATCAAGGATCTCACTTCACCAACCAAACAATCAAAGAGATGGCTGGAGAATTCTAGATACAACACAAGAAGAGTACCCCATCTCACCCACAAGAGAATGGTGCAGTAGAGGCATTTAACAAGATATTGGAAAATGAACTTACTAAGGCATGTGATACAAACCATGACGACTAGGATCTAAAACTCCCTGTAATATTATGGGCCTACATAATGACATGTAAAATACTAACGTGGAAAACACCATTCAAGTTGGTTTATGGACAAGAAGTGGTAATGCCGATGGAACATATTGTCCCTAGTTTACGCTTAGCAGATGTAACAGGAATGAGCAATGAAAGAGAGATTGAGGAAATACTGATGCAATTAGTACGCCTTTGAAGAAGACCGATTCATCGCATACTTTCATCAACAAGTCAAAAATGATCGATAGAAGGCATGGCATGATCACCATGTTAAGACGAAGCACTTTTAGCATGGAGATATGGTTCTCCTCTATGACAACAAGTTTTCAAAGCACCAAGGTAAGCTCTAGATGAATTGGCTTGGTCCCTACATCATACATTTCATTACCGATGAAGGCATGGTACATATGCAACAGTTATATAGAGTGTTAGTACCGAAGCTAGTAAATGGGAGTTGGCTAAATCCCTATTGGGATAGCCAAGCGCAACACAATTGCTAACTAGTCGGATTCAAAAAACAATAATGATGAGAAATTTTGATGAAAAATATGTTGACAGAAGGAAGAGTGATGAGAAAATTTAAAGTGATACAAGGTTTGGAACTTTTTGATACTCGACGAGGCGTAGGTAAAATCTGGCAATAAATGAAGCAATTACACCATGCGAGCGACACTGCAAGTTGGAAAGATTTGTAATTAATGACAGAGGCGTGCATTGGATTTGTAGAATCAATAGAGGATTTAATCAATCAATGAGGATTTAGTGATGATGGCGTGAATCCCTTGCACAGAAGGCTCGAAGGCTATAAAATCAGACAAAGGGGCTTGGTTCACCCATTGTGTGAGTCAAAAGGAAGAATTAGAGATAAGAGCAGACGAATTAAAGCTAAGAGAGGAAGAGTTAGAGCTAAGAGAAGTGTAGGAATGAATAAAATTTTTGGAGAGGCAACAACACAGATCATTTCAAGTACAATCATGCAAGAAACTTTGATTGAGAGAAAAAATCGCCGAAGAAATGCAACAAATTATGTCTGGAGTGTTGAAATATTGTAACTTCAAAGGATATTCGAAATGTATTTTACTAATGTAACCCAAGGGAGATGTTATTATTCCTCTTTCGGGGTGTTACTATTGAAATTGGTCATCATAGAGTCTTGAGGTAAATCCTTCATTATAAGTCGGGTCATTAGTACCCTACTGAATAATATAAAATATTTTTTTGAGTATTCCTAGGTGAAGTTGGCCCAAATAGTTTAGTGGGGTCGACTTGTTTAGAGTAAAAGTCAATTGTCTCAATGTGTATAAATAGAAGAGTTGTGATTCTTATTTGAACACAGACTCACTCACTTGTGTAGCACATAGGATAAAGAGAGAGACAAAACATCAAGGATGATAATACATGTTTTGGGGTTATATCTTATACATCTTATACAAAGGAAGTTTTGATGGGTTTTCTTCCCCTTGAGGGCTTCCTAGAATAAATACGGTGTCTATCTTGTGATTGTGTTTCTTTCAGTGATTCTGCATATGCTACTGTTGTGATTTTCTATTGAACACTAATGATATCTAGTCTAGAATATGAAGTCTTAACATGGTATCAGATCTATCTTGAATAGGACAACTTTCATAAGGTGAAACTCTCTCTCCTCCCTCTCCGGAAGAAATTAGGGCTTTTGAAAATTTTGGAATTTGAAATATATTCTTGTATAGAAATTTGTGCCTCCCTAGAGCGCATATATTGAGTCCAGGATCAAATTTTTTGGGTGGTTAAATATCTGAGAAATCCAAACCCTATCTTGGCCCTAAACCAAAAAACTACAGAAAACCAAAACCATAAATTCTATAGAGCTGCATCCTCGTAAGTAGGATTTGAAGGGTGAATATTTGGGATCTACAGAAATTAGTTGGACCAACCAAATCTCCTCAATCGAGCGCATCTCCTAGTAAGGTCGTCTTTTCATTTTGAGAAATTTCAATTTTTAGTGACCTACTGGATAGGATGGCCCCAAGCACTAAGATTGAGGATAAATTCGAAGGCATAGAAAAATTCCTAGCATGGAAGTATAGGATTGGTATCATTATTAGATAGAATGGCCTTGAGAAGTACATCAAGGATGAAATTGCAGAACCAACAGAAGTTGAAGCTAAGGAGAAGCATGAACAAGACCTAATTAAGGCAATGAGGATCATTGTTGATTCCATTAAAGATCACTTGATCCCTCAAGTGTCGTATAAGAATACACCAAATCATATGTATGATGCACTTTCTAGAATGTATGAGGGAAGGAAAATCAACAGAAATATGAATTTGAGAGCTCAACTTAAGGGCACCAAGATCAGAAAAGGAGAATCAATTCAAGATTACTTCACAAGGGTTTCCCAGTTCAGAGAGAAACTAAGTGCTATTGGAGACACCCTTGATGAGGATGAACTAGTTATTACTGCTCTCAATGGTCTCACTAGACCTTGGGATTCATTCATACAGACTCTATGTTCCAGAAAAGAAAGTCTGAAGTTTGACATAGTATGGGAAGATTGCATTTAAGAAGAATCTAGAGTAGCTAATAGAGAAGCTCTACTCAAAGAAGATGATCAGGATCTAGCCATCCATACTAAAGGAAGAAAAGAATCAAAATTCAAGAAAGGTAACCATAAACCTTCCAATAAGAAGTTTAAGAAGAAAAATAAAGGTTACTCAAAGTATCAATTCTACAACTGTCATAAGACGGGACACTTTTCCAAAGAGTGTCCATCACCAAAGGAGAGAAACAACAACAAGAGACATCATGCTCATGTAGCTAAAGACGAGGACAGGGAAGAAGAGTATGTAGATGAATATATATTATTCTATGGACTCTCTGGGTCTGTAGCACCTAGAGAAGATACATGGATTATTGATAGTGGTAATTCAAAGCACATGACAGGGAAGAAGTAAACTCTATCAAGAATTGAAGAAAAGAACTCTCCTCAGAAGGTATCATTGGGAGATGACTATCAATATCCCATCAAAGGTATTGGTGAATCAAGCTACAAGCTTGACCCTAGGAATTCCATGAAGATGAAGGAAGTACTGTATGTACTAGGTTTGAAAAATAACTTACTTTCCATCTCATCTCTAGATAAGAAAAGATATAGAGTTGCTTTTATAGATTGGCAAGTACTTATGTGGTCCAAAGGAAAGACACTTGAAGATGTTTTGGTCATTGGAGAAGAAGAAGGAGGACTGTACAAACTCAAAATGCATCTAGAGACGGCCCTTTTCCATGATACTGCCAACTCAAGTGAATTATGTCATAGGAGGCTTTCTCACATCAACTACAAAGCATTTCCCTATGCGAGCAAGGTGGTAACAAGGTTACCATATCTAAAGATTGATCATAAGGGAACTTGCAAAGGATGTGCAAGAGGAAAGAAAATCAAGAATCCCTTTCCGAAAAGTGAAACAAAGAATAAGGGTACATTAGAACTAATTCAATATGATGTATGTGGTCTTATTCCCTCCATATCATTAAGTGGATATGAATATTATGTCACATATATTGATGACTATTCAATAAAGACATGGATATACTTCTTGAAGAACAAGAGTGAAGTGTTTGGGAAATTCAAGGAATTCAAATCCTTGATAGAGAAAATCTGAGAAAAGAGAATCAAGACATTGAGATCAAATAATGGTGGAGAATACACTTCAAAGGAATTTGAATCATTCTGTAAGGAGGCAGGAATCAAGAGGGAAATAACCACTCCCTATCCCCAACAAAATGGTGTTGCGGAAAGAAAGAATAAAACTATTATGTAAGTAGTGAAAACAATGATTCTTGATCAAGACCTCCCCATGCACCTATGGGATGAAGCAACAAGAACATTTGTATATGTGAAAAATAGATTATCTCACAATGTTGTTGGATTCAAGACTCCTGAAGAGATGTATACAGGAAAGAAACCTTAAGTGAGCCATCTCAAGATATTTGGCTATCCAGTATATGTACATATTCCGAAAGAGAAGAGAACCAAGTTGGATCCTTCTGGAAAGAAGGGAATATTTGTTGGATATTGTGAAGTCTCCAAAGACTTCAGGATATGCATTTCAGGATTCCATCATATTGAGATTAGTAGGGATGCAACATTTGATGAAGAGACAACTCTTAAGAAATCAGGTGTTAGCTTGAAGAACTACATGAAGAGGATGTACCTCCTAGAATGGTAGAAGTTGAACCCTCTCCTGAAATAGTAGCATCTGAAGATCATGATATGTTAGAACCTCAGGAACCCCCTACTATGGATATCTCTCGAAAGATAAAACCTTGCTTGGCTAAGATAAACCATATAAGAAGTAGAGAGATATGGAGCTCCATAAGGCTCCACAAGAACAAGCAAAAGATCAAATCCATACTCTAGGTATGTAGCTTTGATGTGTGACCTTGTAGATCAAGAACCCACCAACTATGAGGAAGTTGCACATAAGAAAGAGTGGGTGGAAGCAATGATGGAAGAATACCAGTAAATAATAAAGAATGATGCCTAGGATATAGTACCCAAACCAGAAAACAAAAGTGTAGTATCTTCGAAATGGATCTACAAGATAAAACATGTTGCTGATGGAAGTATTGAAAAGTACAAGGCAATATTTGTGGCTAGAGGATTCTCTAAGAAATAGGAGATTGATTATGAAGAGAAATTTTCTCCATTAGAAAGATACACTTTGATCAGAACCATCATGGTACTTTCTTCCATGATGAAGTGGGATTTACACCAGATGGATGTAAAGACAACATTCCTTAATGGTGTGATTGAGGAAGAGGTTTACATCAAACAACCACAAGGATTTGAAGTCGAACACAGAGTGACTCATGTATGTAAGTTGAAAAAGGGTCTGTATGGACCGAAGCAAGATCCTAGAGCTTGGTATGGTAGAATAGATAGCTTCTTGACAAGCTTTGGATTTACCAAGAGTAAAGTTGATCCTAACCTTTACATGAAGGTTATGGATGATGAACCATTCATACTATTACTGTATGTGGATGATCTATTTTTGACGAGAAATGAGAAACAAATTATAGATTGCAAGAAGAAGCTAGCTGAATAATTCAAGATGAAAGATCTTGGATTAATGCATTATTTCCTAGGGTTGGAAGTGTGGCAGATCCCAGAAGGAATCTTTTTGAGTCAGGGAAATTATGCAGTAGAAATCTTGAAAATATTTGATATGTATAATTGTAATGCCATGGCCGCACCCATGGACACCAACCTAAAGTTGTTGTATGATGAGACATCAGAGTTAGTGGATATGACTCAGTACATACAGATTATTAGTTCATTAATGTATCTGATGAAAACAAGGCCAGATATATTCTTTGTTCTGAACACCTTGAGTCGGTATCTAGTTAAACCTAGAAGGGCTCACTTGATACCTGCAAAGCATGTGATGAGGTACCTAAAAGGTACAATAGACTTGGGACTTTACTATGGTAGAGATCATGACTACAGATTATATGGATATACAGGTTCAAATTGGGAAGGAAGTGATGTAGACAGAAAGATCACCTCAGGTGGATTTTATTGTGTGGGATGTGCCATGATCTCATGGTTTAGTAAGAAATAGTCAAGTGTTTCTCTTAGCACATCTGAAGTAGAGTACATAGCAGCTTGCTCCGCTAGTTGTGAAGTGATATGGCTTTGGAAATTGATGTCAGGACTATTTGACATGGAGTTGGACACCACAATGATTCTTTGTGACAACCGGAGTTGTATAAAGATAACAGAGAATCCAGTGTTTCATGATAAATCAAAGCACATAGAAGTATGATATTTTTATATAAGGGATATGGTACAAAAGGGAGCTATAAAACTCTAGTATTTGAGTACCGATGAGAAAGTTTATCATGTGTTGACCAAGCCTCTATCTCAAGTAAATTTTGAATATTTCCATGAAAAACTTGGTGTAGTTTGAAAATACTTTCCTCGCAAAGAGGAACAATGATGGTACTACAAATAATGAAGATATGGAATCTCTTCAAAAAGGAGGAACAAGTCGAAGATATGGAATCTCCTTGGAAAGGAAGAACAGGTTGAAGATATGAACACTCCTCGGACAAAGGGGAAGCAAGTTGATAATATGGATTCTCCCAGAAAATGGGGAGTGATGATGAGATGATAGTGATTCTCCAACATGAAAGAAGCCAAGTACGCCTAAAGATGTTGACAAGGTCTGAAATTGACTTGTGGACAATAGTATCCTCTCTAGAGGATTGCAGGTATAACACTATGTTAATGAGAGTGGTCCTTGCTAGATAAGGATTTCCCTACAGATGTTACTCTTGCATGGAGAGTACTCACATTCATTTGTGGATACTGTAGAATAACACTCGCTTAGTAGTGGTCCTAACCTCAGTGGTAAGGATGCTCTACAATAAGTCCTTATGGATGACAAGGTCGACATTTACATGCGATCGAGATCTTGTTTGCAAACATTACTCTTGTATGGAGAGTATACCTACACTTATATGTAGATGCCATAGAATAACACTCGCTTGGGAGTGGTCCTAACCTTATTGGTAAGGATTCTCTATGATGAGTCCTCACAGACATCGTAGTATAACACTCACTTGGGATTGGTCCTATCCTTAGTGGAAAGGATGTTCTATGATGAGGGTCGAAATTTTCATGCGGTTGAGATCTGCTCTACAGACAATAATCTTGTATGGAGAGTATGCCTACATGTATGTGTAGCTTCTGTAGTATAACACTCACTAGGAGTGGTCCTAGATCTAACAGGCTGAGGATGGTCTACAATGAGTCCTTATGGATGATATGGATTTCATCTAGGTGCGGTCGAGATATACATTCAGTTGTAGGCAATTTAGTTGGTTGATACTATGGACCCTCCTCATTAAGGGGGAGTAGGATGATAGAGGATTGCATCATCCTTGGAACTATGTCTTAAATTGATAGGGATTGATCATTTCGCAAATGGGTCATGTGTACTACAGGTAGCATGGTGACAAAGGATCAAGTAAATCGAAGTTTAGCCACAAAGGATTGAAAGGATCGAGAAGATCAAAGTGATGCCTCAAAGGATCAAGAAGATCGAAGTGTTGATGCAAAGGATCGAAAGGATCGAAGTGCTATTGCAAAGGATCAAGAAGATCGAATTGTTGCTACAAAGGATTAATAAGTTCAAAGTGTTGCTGCAAAGGATCGATAAGATCAAAGTGCTACTCCAAAGGATTAGAAGATCAAAGTGCTGCTATGAAGGATCGAAAGATTGAAGTGTTGCTGTAAAAGGATCAAGTGATCGTGTGATGGAGAAGATGAAGATATTGAAGAGTAATTGTTCCAGTTACTGATTGTGAAAACTTCCTATGGCATATAGATGTATTACCTCGATACTATTGAAGATATTGACTCTCTATTCTCATGATGATGTTGTCAGTAGAATCAAATTCTCATTAAGGGGGAGTGTTGAAATATTGTAACTTCAAAGGATATTCTAAATGTATTTTACTGATGTAACCCAAGGGAGATGTTATTATTCCTCTGTCAAGTGTCACTATTGTAATTGGTCATCATAGAATCATGAGGTAAGGCCTCCATTGTAAATCAGGTCATTAATACCCTAATCAATAATATAAAATATTGTTTTGAGTCTTCCTAGGTGAATTCATCCCAGACATTTTAGTGGAGACGATTTGTTTAGGGTAAAAGTCAATTGGCTCAATGTGTATAAATAGAAGACTTGTGCTTCTTATTTGAACACAAACTCGCTCACTTGTGTAGTGCATAGGAGAGAGAAAGAGACAGAAAAACAAGGAGGAGAATACCTGTTTTGGGGTTATATCTAATACATCTTATAAAGAGGAAGTTTTGTTGTGTTTTCTTCCCCTTGAACATTTCTCGAGATAAATACTGTGTCTATCTTGTGATTGTGTTTATTTCAGTGATTCTTCATATGTTACTACTGAGAATTTGGATTGAAAACTAATGATATCTAGTCTAGCATATGAATTATTAACACACAGCAAGGCAACCTGTTAGGAGCGCTAATCGTCTAATTAATCCGAACATGAGAACTAAAAGGGGGACCGCAATAGAAGGGGAAGTAATCCCATAAACAACGATGGAATAAGAGAGAACAATGAGAGGAAAACCATCAGGACCGATAGTAGAAGACATCATTGGGTACATACCACCTCGAATGGAAGGTGCATCGGTTGTAGGGATTGGTAAAGCTAACAAGTATGCCATTAATATTCCTACAATGACCAAAGGTGTCCATGTGATAATGAATATTGTGTCACGACTGCAAAAGCTCCAATATAATGATCACGACATCCTGGCATTCCCAGAATGCACCAGAGACACCTATGAGGAAAGGGTGCAAGAGGACCAAGGTTCAATCATCAGAGAACCTGCATAATGGCCATTGTGATTACAATGGTATGGTTTGCTGTCGATCATCCACATGCCACATTTTGGTCGATCTGCAAAATTTAATGCGTGTGTCAAACAGTTTTTGGCATGTTTCCACGACTAGTATTTGTGGCTAGGGACAAAGGTCCCAATTACAGTCGATTTGATATATCAAATCACTGGCTTATCCAAGGCAGGGGTCGACCCATCACAGTACTTTCAAAGGAAGGATAACAATAAGAAGCTAGAAGCGAGGATGCAAAACAAATATGGGCTGATAAAGGATAAAAGGGTGAACACAATTGATACCATCAATGATCAGGGAGTGCGAGTCATGACAAAGCTAGTGACGGTCAAAATAGTGCGAAAGAATCACTCGAATCAGTGTACATCGGGGGTTATTGCATCCATAAAGCAATGTGTAGCTGGCATACAAATGAATTGGTCCATGCTCTTACTGAATGAGTTGATGGAAGACGTCGTATTAGCGCAAGAGCTTGGTAAGCCATTCACTTATTCTTGGATAATAATACCAATCGCATTGGTCGGTTTGATGGAACCAAAGCATTATCAAGGGATGGAGGTTGACGTTGTCAACATCTGTCGAGGAGCAATATATAAGAACCTATGGGCACTCAATGATAAGGAGTGACAAATGAACAACAATATATATTTTTACCTATACATAGACACATTGCGAGAGGAAGCAGTTAAGGTGTTGTGTCTCACAAACCAAGCTGTAAACAAGTACCGCAAGATCGCATGATTGGTGATGGGACCCCATGCCATTCATATCCAATCATGGGCAGATCTAAAGAAACAATGGCTTATGAAACAGTACAAGTTAACGGATGAAGAGTTGGGCGCAATCATCGAAGAATGGACTCTGGAATGGAGATTTTTGGTAAGTAACAAAGAGTTGTTGAAGCCAGGAAATGGACCACCTATCGATGCCCCATAAGAACAGAACAACCCGATGGAATTAGAGGAAGAAGAAAACTTGCAAGATGAAGCTTCCTTAGCAACTTTGATCGAGTCGGATTTAGAGAAACAACAGGAAGAAGAGCGGACAAAGCACCGCTTCGGGAGTAGCACTGCAAGGCTCTCTGATGACCAGGTAAATAGGGTACTGGTCATAATCACTATGATGACCAATGAGAGTCAAGAAAAAGTAACACATCATTCGACAAGATACTTCCACCAAGTTACACAGTTATTGTAGACACTTACCAATGCAATGCTCAAGATGAGGATATCGTAGCCAGCAACATTGCAAAGGGTGGTTGAGGTGGACATTGGCACAAGAGTATGAGTAGTACAGATCCCGCCACATGTGATCAGTTTGGGGGATGAATATATCGATGCTACACTACAGATCCCGCAACATGTGATCGATACGGGGGATGAAGATCCTACCTCTACCTAAACTTGCTTCTGATATCTGCTCTGACAAGATTTTAGATTGTAGCAAGCCAAGAGTTTGGATACTTTGAAGCAACAATCCACGATGAGCTATTCTGGACCAAGCAACAGGCGGAAAGCACTGTAGTGGAACTGAAACTGGAAAAGGAGGAAATCATAAATGAAAAAAACAAGGAATTTGAGGACAATCAGAGACTGGAGAGGGCAGTATCCATGGCCTGAGAAGAGGTACCAGAAGTAAGTCTGGAGATGTTTGTAGAGGAAAAAGTATTGCAACTAGGGATAATTGTCGTTGACCTAGAGAAGGAAAATGAAGAGTTGGAGGCTAGAGCAGTACCCAACACACCGCCATAGTAGCTGGCAGGAAGGAGAAGCACAATAGAAGACACTGCAACATAAATTGCAGAGTTAGAGAAGGTAGTGTATATGATCGCAGAGGAAATAACAAAATTTTGGGGTAACTTAGTACAAGATGAGCAACTGCACCAACTAGACATGCAACTCACAGAGGTAGAAGAGCAACTAACAGCGTTGAGGGGATCACTCAAAACGATGCCCCCACTTGTGCAAGTAACCAAGGAGGCCAAGCTAAAGGAGTTGTAGTAGCGCGTTAACAAGGCGCATGCCAGACACCAATGGAGAACAACACACTTGGAGGAACTGCAAGAATAACAGAGCAGTTGGCACTCAAGGCCATGGACGAAATCACGAAGACCAAGGCAAAGTTGGACAAAAGTGCAACAAATGAATGAAGAGAATCCAACATAGCAGGAAGTGGAAGAGTGCGCAACACTCAGGACAAAGGTCAAGGAAGCCATCAAACAAGTCAGAGCAAAATATGACGACTTCAAGGAAAAAATGAACGCACCAGTTTCTTCCTGCTAAAGTGGCTCGAGGATGAGCCACATGTTTTTGTTGGGGGCTTGTTGGCAAGGAGTTTTTGGAGAGCACAAAGTGTGGTACTACCACCGACAAAAAGGACGTCGATGAAGGTAAAATTCAACCGCGACAAAGGAAGAAACCGAAAAACGAGGATATTTTGGTTAAATTAGTTAGAGATTGGTTAAGTGGACCATTTTGTGATGGCCTAGTGAGCCTATAAATAGAGTTAGGATTGTAAATCTTGAAGATCATCAAGCAAGAATTAATCTATCTATGTATTGTTTGGCGAGGAATGAATAGACTAATAAATTCTTTTTTTCTTTTACGGTTTATTCCGGGTATTGGAATTATGAAGACTTGATCTTATGAAATAAATTGGATCAGCTTTTGATCTCTGGGTTGTGATGTCTGTTATGTGTCGATAAACCCCTTTTTGCATTATTGGGTTAGATCTGTGATGGATGAATGAATATGCTATCTCTATGTTTTTCCTTTACCTTTGAATGATGCGATTGAAGTATCGCAGTACTTATTGATTTGATGTATGTTGATCCAAATATGAGCTAATGCGATTGTAAGTAATGACTATAAGTAGATCTATTTAATAGTGTGGTTATGAACCTGGATCTCTTGGTAATGTTGTGATTGGGTAAAAGATAGTGTGAAGTCCTCTTCCCACTTGGTTCATGTCGCCCTTCCTCAGACATCTCAGGTGACACTACATCTACTCAGTAGGTGTTGTTCAAAAGAGTAAATCCTTTCCGTGCCTATGTTTAGGGAGTATGTGTCAGCAGTTGTCTACAACACTGCAGACGTGTGTCAACATGGATGATACTCAAATTGATTTTGGATCCACAAGTCTCTATGATTTCTAGTTCTCAGTTTTTGAGGTAATAAGACTCATTATATTTTGGGGATTTAGTAAATTTTGGTACATGTCTATTGGGTTAGATATTTTTCTCGAATGGGATATTTCTTATGATATGCAAGGTAGGTTAGAACAAGTTTTTCCAGCATATTTATGTTTTTGGGAATGATATGAAAGACCAATAAAGAGTCTTTTCACAACTATGAAAACATCTTTATATTTTTTAATTCAATTTTGAATAAGAAAAATAAGTTTTTTTTCTGCTTACAAAAGAACTTTTCTTTAAATTTTACACTCTAAAAAGAACTCGTATTTCAATCAATTTGATTTTCTTAACCTTAAATTTTAAAATTGATTTAATCAAAAGAAAATTTACATTCCATATAACTTAACCTATATAGAAATCAAACAAATATTATTTCATTACTCTTCTATAATGCCCTATAATTTAAGAGTCAACATTACAATCTTTGTCCAGCCTTCTGGGTTAGAAATGCTCAGCATGTGCCAGAACAAACACCAACAGTATACACCTTAACCCTAGACTAATTGACCTACGTGTGATGTGATAACACTAGGGTATAAATATGCTTTGGACCATACTCTCATTATGATCGTTTGATTCCAACGATCCTGCTTCATGATTATATTCGTTTAAATAAGATGATCCTGCTTAACTTTTCAGCGATTTGGAGTAAGCTTGTATGGAGGTTGCTTAAATAAAATGATTTAACTTTTCAGCGATTTGGAGTAAGTTTGTGTGGAGGCTGTTTGAAAGCAGGAGTAGGATCTTCAGAACGATAATCTTCAGTCTCAGCATCACCTACTGGCTGGCCTACGCCTTTCCAAGTTGAGTGTGATCTTGACATAACTTCATTTTGCATTTCCATAGCATTTTCGTTTTTTTCAGTGGTTTTGGTTTTATTGAGTAAAGACGTTGCTGCACCAGAAGCAACAGCTGCAGGAGAGTATTTACTGGATGCAACCTCCTGCAATGATCCGAGGATAAGATGAGTTCAGATGCTTTCATTCCTGTGCACTCTCAAATGGAGACCAAAATAGTAAGAATTTGTGAAAAAAAACAATACAATTGAAAAGATATAAAGAAATAACCTAAACCTATCTTGAATGACCTACAATGTTGAATGGTCAAATTTTTGCTGGGAATTTGCTATTTTCGTCTTTTTGCAATTTCTCCAACTATGTATACAAGGATGAAAGAAAAATGTCTAAATGTATATAGAAATTTTTAGTGCTTTTAAAACCAACCTAATGGATGAATCTAACTTAATTTATAAATAAGAAGAAGACCTATAACAAAAAATACTCATACCTTTGTTTTTCCCAGGTGCATATTTGATAATTTTCCAATCTTAGAGCAGTACACACCTGCTTTACATCAACATCTCAAAAGATTAAATTCAAAGTGAACTATTCATCAAAGTAAGCCAGGGGAGTATAGTTCCACTAGGAAGTTTAGGTCATTGCATTAAACTGGGAACATCCCACAACCTGAGTGAGGTGATGTGATCCATCTCCAGCATTGGATGCAATGGACAATAGCCTAAACCTATCTGAACTAGGTTTTGATATATCATCAAATTGTCAAGATTGAAGATACATCTCTTGAATTCAAATAACAAAACTAAAAAAGGCTAGTTATATACATCTATATATTCTCATGCAACTATATAGATCTATGCACAAATCTATAATTGCAGATTTCATTAGTGATCAGTTGATTTGCAGTCTTTCCTAGCCATAAAACGCACGTCCTTCTTTACTATCAGCATGCAGAAGCCACTAGTACAAGGCAGATTCAGCCATGTACCTGGGCATGGATTACTTAAAAAGACAGCTAGCAACATCATAAATCCCACATAGATGACTCCAGTTAAGACAAGTCTAGCACCCTCAATCTTCATTTCTCTCATTGAGCTGGGCATGATCAATTCCCTAAAACTTTTGGTATTGCTCTCATTTGTTAACATTTTCATTGCATAACTTCAGAAAGCCAACCAACCAACCTTTCATTTTATATTCTGCAGGCTCTTGGTTTAATCCTAATTCTGTATGTTCTTATAGAAATCCCAAACAAAAGTAGAGGGAGAGAGCTTTCGCTGATACTGTTTCCCATGTAGCATTGTCTCCCAAATGGTTTACAGTGTCACTGAGAGATGTTGTTAAGGAATAGTGCTGATCATGGCTATGGACCCAGAAGTGGAGGTATTATTCAGGATCCTGCATATATCCACTTTCTCCACTATCCTACTCATAGAAAGACCAATTTGGTCCACTGATTGACCCCAAACCAATGTGTGATACAGAATTTTACAATTTTCAAAAGTGCATGAAGCACAATCCAGGCATCAAATCATGCATGTAAAGCATGAACTATTCCATAATTCATGGCTGGAACAAGCTGGATATCTTCCGAAATACTATCACTCAACCTGTCCTGTAACTTTGAATTTGCTTAATGTTGTTAAGGAATAGTGCTGATCATGGCTATGGACTCAGAAGTGGAGGTATTATTCAGAATCCTGCATATATCCACTTTCTCCACTATCCTACTCATAGAAAGACCAATTTGGTCCACTGATTGACCCCAAACCAATGTGTGATACAGAATTTTACAATTTTCAAAAGTGCATGAAGCACAATCCAAGCATCAAATCATGCATGTAAAGCATGAACTATTCCATAATTCATGGCTGGAACAAGCTGGATATCTTCCAAAATACTATCACTCAACCTGTCCTGTAACTTTGAATTTGCTTAATTTTTTTTCTACCTAATGGCACGATAGAGTAATACAACAAGTTAATCTATCGGTAGCTTTCAACACTAATAAAAAAAGATGGTTGATGCACTAAAACTCTTTCAACATTGTTTTTAAACATGAATCTCCTTTATTAAAGGCTATATTCACTTAGTATTTGGAAGAGGAAGACATCCACCATGTTCTGGAAATGACGTTTCAATAACTGGGTGGTACTCTTTTATGTAATATTTTATTAGCCGATCAGGACGTGGGCATAGTTATTGATACTTCAGGTTGTTTCTTTTACAATTCGTCTTGTATTATTTGAATAATTTTCTCCACTATAATGATAGTCTTACCACATATTCAAACTATTTTTTTTTAATAGAATTCCCACAAATACTTCGTTTACAGGTACACATTCATTGTTGTAAACCTCATCTTCTTGGCATCATTAATGAAGTTGTAGTCGTGAAAGTATATCTGGAGTGCACTAATCCATTGACCAAGTGCTTTGGTGTAAGTTTACAATGGGATCAATTTTCAACTTTAAATATTAAAATATTGTTTTTTTTTTCATATTCAAATAATGATATGAGTAATTTTTTTAAAGAATTTTATAATTTTTTTTCAATTAATTATATATTTATTTTGTTGTTTTTAAGCTATTCATTTTTGTTATATTAAAAACTAAATTAAATTTTATTAACTAGTTAAATGATGGAAAAAATACAATATACATAACAAGATAAAATGACTAGATTGATAGTAATTTATGTCTAAGAAGAAATATGAGTGCTATGTTTATTTGCAAAATGCTCATAATAAAACATTAAAACTTATATTTGATATTCATGCCAACAAAATCTAATAAGAAAAGACCTAAAATGCAAGGACCCCAACCTTATAATGATTAGGTTTGATCCCTAGCCCAAACATTAAAATCAATGACTTTGAGTTGTTAAAAAAAAAGAAGTCTTTTAGCATAACTTTTGGTTGCTACTCCATTTGGGGTCTTCATTAGCTCATTGGAAAGAATTCATTAGAATCCTAAATCAGGTCCCTATGGTTTATGGTTTATGTGTAATTGGTAGGAGCCTAAAAACACATGAAAAGGAAACAAACACGCATTAGCAAAACATGTCCCAAAATAGCCATTATCATGGCCATTTTTAGATGGCCCTAGATAGCCACCTAGATTAGTCCTTTCCATTGAGTAGGAATGATCACAAATGCATCAAGTTCCTGTATCAAATGGGGGATCTTCTATGGAATCTAGCTCCTCGTAAGCATGTTGTTAAACTACTTGCCATGGTGAAGAAGCTAACTTGCTTTGAGAACTTGATAAAGTTGTTTTTGAAAGTTGGATTTGGAACATATGAATGGGTCATGTAAACTTTGACAACCTTGCCAAAATTAGTAAAGAACAAGTTGTGAGAGATACTCCTAAGATTACAAATCCCATATAATTTATCTATAAACATTGCCAACATGGAATACAAACAAGAGTGAGCTTTAAGACAAAGGAGTTTACTACAACAAATCCACTAGAGTTAGTTCATACGGATCTATGTGGACCCACGAGAACCAAAGGAATGAATGGTGAATTTTGTTTTCTTCTCTTCATAGATGACTTCACTCAAATGACATGGTTTTTCTTCCTAAAAAAAATCAGAAACCTTTGAATGCTTTAAAATCTTTAAGGAATTTGTCGAAAATGAAACTAATCCAAGAATTAAATGCTTAAGATCAAATAATGACAGAGAATACACATCGAATGAGTATGAGGAATTCTATGAAAAACATGGAATCATGAGACAGTTCTCAGTAGCCAAAACTCCACAGCAAAATGGAGGAGCTGAAACAAAAAAATAATAGTGCAGGAAATGGCTAGAACCATGCCAAATGACTCCAAACTCTCTGACATTTTTTGGATATAGGCTATTCATATTGTTGTTCATATTTTAAGTAGAGTGCAAATCAGGGCTAGATTCAACATGACTCCATATGAACTCTGGAAATAAAGACCAGCTATTGTCAAACATTTTTGGATATTTGGAAGTAAATGCTACATAAGAAGAAAATAAAAGAATCTTGAAATTTTTGATTCAAGATATGATGAAGGATTTTTTATAGGATATGCAACTAGGAGAAAGGCATACAAATGTTACAATCTTAGGTTGAATAAGATGATAGAAATTCTAGATGTAAGAGTAAATGAAGAGTTCAAATATAGAAAAACAAACAAAGACAATGATCATCCCATGCTTTAACAATCCTCATAAGTTATACAAGATTAATAAAGGATGAAAAAACCGCAAGACAACCTTCTTCAAGAAGGAATAGAGGAAGTAGGCCAATTTGATACAAAATCTCCCTATAGGTTTGTTCAAAAGAACTATTTAGAATATTTGGTTGTAGGAGATAAAAATGCTAGTGTAGGAACAAGAAGAAGAACCTTAACTGATGGATCCAAATAAGTACATTTCTCCCTGTTATCTCAAGTAGAACCAATTTTTTTTAATGAAGCTAAAATTGATGAACATTGGATCAATGCTATGGAAGAAGAATTGAATAAAATTGAGAAGAACCATACTTGGGAACTTGGTTCCAAGACCCAAAGACAAAAATGTCATCCAAACAAAATGGGTTATTAGAAACAAATTAAATGAGGAAGGACACATTGTGAGAAACGAGGAAAGATTGGTATGCAATGGATATCCATAGGTTGAATATTTAGAAGAAGAAGAACATCATGATATATCAAAGGGACATCAAATAAGACTTCCTAAGTGGAGAAATAGAAGAAGAAGTGTACAAAGAACAACCAAAAGGGTTTTCTCTCTGAGACAATAAAGACTATGTCTATTAATTGAAAGTGAATTATATGGACTGAAACCAGCACCGAGAGTATTGTATTTGAGGTTAGACAAATATATGCAACAACAAGGATTCAAAAATGGTCATGTAGACAATAATTTGCACATAAAGGTTGAGGATGGAAATATGACTATAATTGAGGTCTATGTAGATGAAATTATTTTTGGAAGCGGTGATTACAGTCTTAGTCAAAATTTTGCTATGAACATGCAAAAAGAATTTGAAATGTCCATGCTCGAATAATTGTCCTTTTTCCTAGGACTACAAAACGATCAATTGAAAATTGGGATATTAATCTTTCAAATTAAGTAGGTGAAGGAAATGTGAAAATGATTTAATGAGGAATATTGCAAGCCAGTATGTACTCCCATGATCATTGGATGCAAATCGATCAAATAAGATGAAGCAAATGAAGTATGTCAAAGGATATGTCGGTCGATGATTCAAATTTTTATGTATGTGAAGGCCTCAAGACCAGATAAAATGCAAGTTGCAGGCCTAGTCGCAAAATTTCAAGCTACATCCAAAGAAACTCATGTTCAAGAGATAAAGAGAATTTTCAATTATATAAAAGGTACTCTAGGTCTTGGCTTATGATATCCATGTAGTGAAAACCCGGTAATGGAAACATACATAGATGCATACTAGGAAGGAAGTATTGATGACATAAAGAGGACAATTGGTTCGTCTTTCTTCTTAAGAAAGTGCTTAGTTTCATGGCTAAGTAAGAAACTGTCCTTGGTATCCCTATCCATAGTAGAAGAAGAATACATTGCCACAGTAGCATGTTGTGCACAAGTCCTATGGATGAAAAAAACTTTGAAAGATGTTCAAGTAGAGTATGACCATCCTATATCAATATTGTATGACAACACAAGCGCGATGATCAGTATCTCAAAAAATATGGTAATGCATTCTAAAACCAAACATATACCCATAAAATACGATTTTGTAAGAGAACATGTTGCTGAAAATATAGTAAAATTGAAGTATGTGGATACAAAGGATAAAATGTTAAACCTTTGTGGTGTCATTGATGTCAGAGGAAAAAATGTTGAACCTTTGTGCTATCACTGATATCGAAGATGAATGAAGTGCATGAAGACTTCCTCACACAAATCCAGTTTGGAGAAATACATAGAAGAAAATGTGGAAGTCCATAAAGTCAAAAGATCCCACTATGACATGGATCACATGTGTACACATAACAACTTTGAATAATAATGTGAAAGTTAATGATGTGTACAATGCCACTAAAAAATGGACTTGTGTGTGAAAACCCCACAAAGCAAGTGGAATATGTGCGCTAAACCCAAAATTGCAATAAGTGGCAAGCCAACGCAAAAGGTAACTTGATCAAGATGAAAATAAGTTGGGGCGTCACCAAGGTTAAGGACCTTCAATGAGTGGACACATCTCTTGAGTTAGAAATATTATAATTAAGAAAGAGATAGATGGGTTGAGCTAAGCTTGGCGAATGAACACTTGAAAAAATATGTTCTAGAGCAAGTTTCAATTTTCTTGGGGTATCAATGGATCGTTGATCACAGAAGGAGTTTTTAATGCAATAAAGCTTAATTGCGCAGATCAACAAATGATGAACAAAAAGAAGAGAACAAAGTAGAAAGATACTTAGATACAAGATGTGCAAATTTTTTACTTGGTAAATGACTCAGACTGCAAAGTCATAGAAATAACTGAGTTCAAAACACTAGAAAAACATAGATCACGAAATGTGAAAGTAAGTCAATGTTTGCAGATATCTAATATCGTGTGATGCAGATCGCAGATATTATCGCACATCACCGATAAGGAAACTAGTTGTTTCGACGTAGATAATCAAGGGAAATACACATACCATAATATCTACAGGAGTTGTAGTTTGTGAATACGCACATCGCAGATAAGGTAACCTGTATACTATAGTTATTTGATACACACTTATTTCTTATCATGGAGGAAGGAAGGGGAAAGGATTAGGGATTTGGAGCTTCCTTCCAGTAAGTGTTGGTAAAAATTCTCAGGGATTCACACCTTCCAGTCATAGATGGTAAAACAATCAAGGAAGGGTGCTTCCTTCCAGTGGTATATGTTAAAACAAATAGGGGGTTGGATCCTCCTTCCAGTCAAAGATGGTAAATATAATTTGGGAGTGGGTGCTTCCATTCAGTGGTATATGGAGAAACAATTTGAGATTGTAGGATTCCACAAGCTGGTTACTGCTTACTACAAGTCAGAGCTTACTTAGTAGGATAGAGATATGTTCAGGATGGTGCTTGAATTTCGTGACTTGATTCTCATTGTAATGCACCCCCTACAATACACAGCCACATACACAACCATCGATGGATAAAAAATTACACAGATCTCTATATGATATCAAAATGGCTTAAACAAATTAAATCAAAACACTAAACAATCAGTGAGCCATAATAGGCTCAATTGCAGAAGCGTAGAATTAAAAAAAACTTATTCAAGATTAACCAAACCTTAAACATAGGCTAAAACTCAATAATCATAAATAACAACGCTAAACAACATTTTTAAATATCTGAAGGCTTCGATTCACTCCAATAGATGGATTCAATGGCCTTAATCCACCTATGATCCTCTGCTATTGATCCCGACCTCACCGTGTCGATTCCTACTTTTCCATGTCAATTTCAACCTTACGAACATTGACAATCAGGAGTTAGCATAATAGAAACCGCAACACAATGTTTCCCTACCGACTACCAAATTTCGACATTGGTAGTCAGGAGTTGGCCAACCAAAACAGGTAAACCACAAGAACTCCTCTCGACTTTTGATTTTGGACGTTGGTAGTCAAGATTCATCAAGCCCAATAAGAAAACACCTTCATCCCTCCTAAATTTTAACTTTCGATGTCAGCAGTCAGGAGTTAGAATAGACACACAAAGTCTTCAAACGGATTCTCTTGACTTTCAATTTCTGATGTAGAAACATCAGAAGTATAGAGTCGACACAAATTTGACAAATGTAACAAAAACCACCCCAACTTTCAATTTTTAACGTCGGCACCAACTTGACGAATGAAACAAAAACCACCCCAACTTCCCATTTTCGACGTTGGCACGTTGAAAGTCAAGAGTCAACAACATCATAATCAATGGTCATGATCATATCGAAATGGTGATTGATGATCACGATCAGCCCGGTCTTCCAAAGAGAAAAAGTTATCCATTTTCAACAAAAGGACTAAGGAAATAACATGTGAATGACCCAAGGATTTCACCAAGACTCGATACCAAATTCTTATCCACCAAAGTGTGTGTTAAACTCTAATATTGACACACAAACATAAAAGTAAGAAAAAAGTAAATTATTTAAAACAAACTCCCAATGTTACAAGCTTTCAACCATGCTGCAAACTGATTTAACACAGCTTAACAACCCAAAAACATAGGTTCCTATCCAAATAACCAATCTCATGCATGACAATCAACTAAATACACAGGTCTGATATCAACCAAGGAATCACAACAAGAATTTATGGTCTTAAACACAACTACCATATAGGTTGAAAACAAAGTTACTAAACATGCAACCACATACTTTATGCAAGTATAAACAACTCAAGGAATTTTTGAACTTCCTTTTTGTCTCAATTATGTATACTTGTTCCAAATCATTTAGTCCTCAAGATTAAAATAGTCCCTCAACCCTTCTCTAAACACTTTGTGGGACAAGGGAATAAATGGCATTATTTTGCCATCAATTCCAATTAACAAAGCTAAATGCTTCAAGCAATTGACGAATAGAGCATTACATCAGCTCACAACCAGAGCATAACTCGAATATTATCACAACACCTCCTAAACAAAGGTCCAACAACATTCTAAAATGAATATTAACTTTACCAATTGCTTATTATTAAATAACATTATAATTCCTTCCACAATTTACCTAAAAAAGAGAACATGCAACAAGATAAAAAGGTAAGCTACAACCTTCAACGGTTTACAATCCCTCATGAAGACATAAGGTGCTTAGTAATTTTTAAACAATTAACATGACTTTCCTAACAAAATCATGTTACAGCCATCTATTCCATTTAGCATAAATTAAACATCAAAGAAGCTCATAAACAAAGCATATATGTAATCTTTAACCCTGGAAGTCTTCAATCATTTCATTAACTTAATTGCATATTCAAACATAGAAAATTCCACATTCATTCACACTTGTAAAACATCCAAATAAACCATTTATTCCTATGCATAATACCATAGACATCACTTGGCACTTTAAGTACATAATTAACAAATCCCAAACAAGGAAACACTTAATCAATTAACCACATTTTTCAACACCATAAACATGTTTCATTATCAATTAGTATCACACATAACAATGAATTATTCATGTACAAGTAATAGACATGTACAACATGCACCATTAGTTACATTTCTTAACAAAATATTCATAAGTGTAACAATCATTCACACAGAGTTCCAAACACTTATCTGAATTCATGAACAACTACCAACTAGCTTCGTGGATACCATTCTCCACCCAATGGTAAGTCTTTTCCCATCCTATATTATTTCAGCACTCAGAGACTACCCCTGATCTAGGATCGCGCATTCACCATAGGATCTCACTAGCTCCTAGTTTCTCTCAGGATTTTCTCACTTAGAAATCATGATTCTCTGGTTTGTCACCAAATCCATGCCAACTATGCAATCCCTCCTCTGAGCTTCATTCTAGATAGCACCATAGTGAATACCCATCATTGCACGCATTCTTAGTGTTAGTTTTTCTAATCTAATTAACTTGATTAGGATATTTATTTGAAATAATAAAAATCACAACAAGATACACAAGACACGAATATTTTCACCGAGGAAACCATAAAGGAGAAAACCCCGCAAACTTATTTAGAATAGTTCCTTCACTAATACAATATCACAAGATGTAAAAACCCAATAAGAAGAAGTCTCATGTAACTCTCTCTCTCTCTCTCTCTCTCTCTCTCTCTCTCTCTCTCCTTATGAGAACTTGAGTGAGTGTGAGTGTGTATAAATGAGGGAGGGTTCCTCCCTATTTATACCCTTCAAGTGACTCACCTCCCAACTTGATTGGGTCAACCTCTAACTCTAAAAAGGTTGAATTCTCCTAGAGAGACTCCAAAAGTACATTACATAATATTATACTAGGGACTATTTCCTTGAATTATAATGGAGGTTGTACCTCAAGGACCTTACACAATAATGACTTCCCAAAAGGAGGAAAACAAATCTACGATGGGGGTACAACAACATACAATGATAATATACATCATGATATATTTCAAAGTTACAAATACAACAACACCCCCTCTTAACTAGGAAGGTATTCTCTCTCTCACCATAGTCATCAACATATATAGTCAAGTCATCATCACGAAGTCATCATCAGAGCTGCTGCCATAATCCTCATCTTGTTGATCATCGAATAGTATTATCTATCATCAAAAGTTTCTACAGATCCATGCCTATTTCATGTTGGGTGTAGTCCTAGTCCTCATCCAGGTCTTCATCATATCCTCTATCAAACCATCACATAGGTACATCCCAGGACCATTCATTACATCTCCACTGCAATCACATGCATCTTTTGTTGTCATCTCGTTGTATCCAGATCATCTCATCATCCTGCACAAAAAAAGCAAACAAAGCACACAGATCACAACTCAGATGCAGACCACCTGCATTCTACCAACATAGGAGCATGTCAAGATCTGTCACCAAGACAACCTGCATATTCCCTTACG
>LPNX010825436.1:0-12925 GCA_001517045.1 Pseudotsuga menziesii | reverse complement strand
TATGAATTATTAATATCAATACATATTGATATTCATAATTAATAAATAAATAAATATTTATTATATTAACAAAAGAAAAAGAAAAACGTAAAAAAAAAGGAAAAAAAGGAAAAAAAAGACAAGAAAAATAAAAGATAAAAGTAAAAGGAAAAAAAAGAGAGAGGGTAAAAGTGAAACCACACCTGGTTTCTTAAAGTGGGTTTGAGTTTGAATATAAAAGTGTAAAATAATTACTAGTAAAGAGCAAGTGAGATTTGAACTTAGGTGGGGAATGTAACACTCATTCCTCCCAACCACCCAACCTACTCACATTTTACAAAACTTAAGGGAAAAAAAAGATAAAAAGGGTGCATAATAATTGCTACTAAAAAGCAAGTGAGATTTGAACTTAGGTGGGGAAGGTAACACTCATTCCTCCCAACCACCCAATCTACTAACATTTTTACAAACTATTGAAAAAGAAGAAGGAGATATTGATTAAACTTCAAAGAAAACTCAAGAATATGGATTTTAATATTGAAAAGAAGCAAATTTTTCTTATCACCTCACAAAAAATGTTTCAATATCATTTAGAATTAAAGGGACACTTGCAAGGAAGGATATCACCATTTCTATCGCACCTGCTGAAAGAAATAATTATATTAGTATTGAATTCGCTGACCATTTAGTGATTCCTGAGTCAAATATAAGGGAAGAGCTAGATTTTTTGGACAAAAAACGAATTGAAATAAGTGGCTTACAACTGAGTGTTGGAGATTATATGGTCACATCGAAATTCATTGTTAGTTCCTTATGGAGCTTTGACAGTGACATAATTTTGGGTTTACCCTGGATAAAAACATTGGGGACTTTCATCTTAAATGCCGAAAAGAAGTTTCTAACATTTTCCTATCACCAGAAGAGAATCACATTTCAAGATATTACAATGAAGTCAGAAATAGAACCTCCAACATCTGAAGAACTTTCTAGGATATATCAGAGATGATTTCACAGGGTAATAAGAAGTCAGAACAAAAGAAGCAGAAAGAAGTTGAAAAAATTGTCGCTAGTAAGGATGAAGAAATCACTCGTTTGAAGAATCATAGTCAAGACTTGATCATGCAGATTAAGAAATTGAAAAGGGAAAAAAGATCGCAAGAGGAAAGCCAAGAGGAATTCCACTAAAAGGAAGTGGATCTCCAAAATGATTTCAATAAGAAACTATTACAAAAAAATGAAGAAAATTCTCGCTTAAAAATTTTGAATCAAGGGTTGACTGAACAAATAAAAAAATTAAAAAATGAGAAGTTAAAAAAATCCTTAGAGTTATTATCAATTAATAAATCGCAAGAATCACAAACAATTAAAGTTTCTACATGTGTTCCACAAACATCTCAAATACCTTAGCGTCACCCAAATCACATAAGTCGATACAACCAACATCAAATTAAAGCAAAAACGATGACTAACGCAATAGAGAATTCATCAAACGCTCAAATTCAAACATCAAAAAAGTGAAGCAATGAAAATCTCGTCAAGGTTCAAAAGAACAATCTTATTGTCACATTGCTACAAGCATCAATAGAAAATGGTTCTGAAAAAAAATTACAAAAATCATTAGAAGCACCAAAAGTTGAAGTTCCAGTAAACACTTCACAGGTGATTCGAGTTCCTTATCATGATCTAAATCACAAGAGTCATTATGATAGACAAAAAAATCAAAAGGAAAATTACCAGTATTATTCCTACAAAGAGCAAAGACAAAATCGACAACTCCCGACAATCGATCCGCAAATAATTCCGTTAAGGGTATATCTCGGATGGATGAATTCACAACTAACGCAACATTTCCACACAATGTTTAAAAGAAAGTATCGTCTTATTTCATCAAATGTTGCAACTACCAACACACAATGTCATGAGAAAGTGTTATGAGCTAGAACAAGGGATAAAGCCTTCCATAATTATGCTTTGAGGACAAAGCAATTCTAAGGGAGAGGCAATGTAACAAACATAAAATAATAATTAAATAACTATTATATAATTAATAATAACTATTAAAATCAATATTAATTATTAATATTAATACATATTGATATTAATAATTAATAAATAGTTATCAATAAACAATTCTAAAATGACGCATCCTTTCATGGATAGCATCCAAAGTGCCTTTACGATTAATATATATATGGCACTCACTTTGTAATCTGTCATCATATCTATTCTAACATCAATTTATATATTATTATGGCTTATTTAATATTCCAAGTCTTTTGGTAATATTATTTGTGTAAGCGAATAATTATTCGCTTCAAGAACACATGCATACAAGGACTGATTACGACTAAAAAACTTTCATACCACGCCAGGATATTTTTAATTCTAGATCAACCTCAAGGACTTAATACATCCAAACAGCCTATGTCCATGATCTTTTTTGTTCGAATAACCTTCTAGGACTTATTACGTTTGAGCAACCTGTGTACCATTCCAAGATCTTTTACACTCCATGACAACCCACATGACTCATTACATCTGAACAACTTGCATCCTACGCCAAGATATTTTATACTTCAAATAACTTGTACTATGACTGATTACATCCAAGGATAACCTGTGTACTACGCCAAGATTGATTACATCCGAGGGAAACCTATAGGATGTATTACATCTAAGCAACTTGCGTCCTATACCAAGATCTTTTATGCTCAAGGAAAACTTGTATTGTTTCCCATGTGAGATTTCATACATCTACGTCTTCTAGTATTTTATCATATCTAGCAAAGGAGCACACCAGGATATTTTACGTTTCTAAACAACTTGCAGCTCTGACTATACTAGAACTCATTTCTCCCTCTTTCTAGGGGCCTCGTTCTGTATCACACTAATCCGGATCTTGGGGGCTGAGACCCGGAAGGCTTGGATGCCAGGAGAGGAGGAGATTAAAGCTACAAAATTGTTAACATTTGATGCATAGAGTAACATACATAGAGTAAATATGTCACATGGAGGGGTGAGGCTCAAAGAGGGTTCTTTGAGCCTCACCTCTCAAACCATATTAAGAAAAGAACTCAGAACCAATAACGCAATAACGCAATAGAATAAGAGAAGTGGAGGATGTCAAAAATCCTTGCATACTTTATTGAGAAGACATAGAGCCTTTTTATAACATTATTACAATGTGCCTTGAGGCAATACCATGGGTTGTGAAATACGATGGATGGGAGAGGTGCAATGTGCCTTGAAGCCATACCATGGAACAAAACTATGGGTTGTCAATTACCATGGATGAGAGAGGGTGGCCTCTTCATTTAATGCTTTTATGATGACCTGAGAATGTGTGGCCTATCATTAAATGCTTTTATGACTCAGACACCCGAATTTAGACCATATTCCCCATGAAATTCAGATCATTCTTCCCCCCTTAGAAAATGATGGTCCCCATCATTTCATACTAAAAAAAGACCTATGATTACAATGTGTCAATTGCCAATGAAGAGAAGGGTTTTCTGTGGTTAACCCATAACAGTGGCTTTTGTGTGGTTGATCCATAACCACAAATATGGGTTTTGTGTGGTTGACCCTTAATCATGGGTTTTGTGTGGTTGAACCCTAACCATAATTGTGGGTTTTATGTGGTTGACCCATAACCATTGGTTTTGTGTGGTTAACTCATAACCATGATTACAATAGGATTTCATAAAAGTAAAAAAACAAAATGGTCTTTGGTGAAGTTGATGTCTCGCTGCAAATCCATTCATATATTTTGATGTAGGTGATGAAATTAAATTCCGTTGAAGACCCATTTGAGATATTAAAGGTACCTTTCCATCCATATAACATAATTTCTTTGTGGTATCCCAATGAGTGAAAAAATGGTTTCCAAATCTCACGGGACGCGTGCACATTGGTTTTCCAGACACATGTTGCTTCAATCGATGATATCTCTCAAACCAGAGATCCAAATGAAAAACCACGAAATACCCATTTTAGCTAAAGGAAATATATTTTCAGTGAACTATGGTAGAGCCTCTGATATGTTCTGTGGATTCCTTGGTAGTTATTTGAAGTTGTGGTACGTGAGGTCGCAGTGTGTACAAACATAGGTTGCTTTAAACAAGCATATCTCACAAACCAGGAAGGTAAATGAGAAACTGAAAAATACCCATTTTAGATGAAAGAAATATTTCCAATGAACTATGGAAGAGACTCTAAAACTCTCTGTGCAATTTTCAGTATCATTTTGAATTTGTAAATACATGTTGATCTTCAGTTCGTATATTGCCAAGGGTTTGTAGAGCCAAATCGGATGTTGTAGAGATCATGGAACTTCCTCTTGAAACTAAAATATCCTATATTGCCTGAGGACCAACTACGATGCTTACAGTGTATGGCCCAGCAATGGACTCCGAGTGTGCCAAAAGGAGGTTGGAAATCTCTGCAAATATTTGAACCCAAACTATGCTCAAACCCTCATTCCCATGGAGAGTGTACTTGCTCTGATACCACTGATCCAGATCTTGGGGGCTGAGACCCGGAAGGCTTGGATGCCGGGAGAGGAGGAGATTAAAGCTGCAAAATTGTTAACATTTGATGCATAGAGTAACATACATAGAGTAAATATGTCACATGGAGGGGTGAGGCTCAAAGAGGGTTCTTTGAGCCTCACCTCTCAAACCATATTAAGAAAAGAACTCAGAACCAATAACTCAATAACGCAATAGAATAAGATAATTGGAGGATGTCAAAAATCCTTGAATACTTTATTGAGAAGACATAGAGTCTTTTTATAACATTATTACAATGTGCCTTGAGGCAATACCATGGGTCAAAACCATGGGTTGTGAAATACCATGGATGAGAAAGGTGCAATGTGCCTTGAATCCATACCATGGAACAAAAATATGGGTTGTCAATTACCATGGATGAGAGAGGGTGGCCTCTTCATTTAATGCTTTTATGATGACTAAGAGTGTGTGGCATCTCATTAAATGATTTTATGACTCGTACACCCAAATTTAGAACATATTCCCCATGAAATTTGGATCACACACCAAGTCTTTCTCTAAATTACTCAAACTTCACTCTGGCTAGAGGCTTGGTAAATACATTAGCTATCTGCTTGTCTTTTGCCATGTATTGGAGCTTCACTTCTCCTCTCTGTACCATATCCCATATATAGTGGAGCTTGATCTCGATGTTCTTTGACTTGTCATGGAATACTGGGTTCTTCAACAACTTCATGCAACTATGGTTGTCACAACAGATACAAGTTGCATCTATATGTAGATCAAAAAAATTAGTTAGTAGGTTCTGCATCCATACTGCCTCACAACTAGTCGAGCAAGTGGAAACATACTCTCCTTCATATGTACTCAACACCACACAGGACTACTTCCTGCTAAACCAAGAGATCTTTTCGTATGCAAAACTAAAGCAGCAACCTGAAGTGCTCTTCCTATCAGTAGCACAACCTTCCCAATTAGAATCAACGTAAGTGTGCAGGTTAATATTCTGATTCGTATCATACTTGATCCCATAATCCACTATACCCTTCAAGTACCTCAATACATGATTTTCAACAACCAGGTGATCATGTCTCGGATCCATTAGGAATTGGCTCAGGGTGTTCACAACAAAGAATATGTTCGGTCTTGTATTCATCAGGTACATCAATGAACCAATCATCTGATGATACATTGTGGCATCAACCAATTCTGATGAAGCTTAAAACAGAAGCTTCAAGTTTGATGCCATGGGTGTGGTTATTTCCTAATAGTCATGCATTATGAATCTTTTTAGAATCTCTACTACATACTTTCTTTGACTAAGGAAGATTCCATCTGCATTCTGCCACACCTCCATGCCTAAAAAGTAGTTCATCTTCGCTAAGTATTTCATCTCGAACTCAGTGGAAAGCTTCCTCTTTGCATCTACAATGAGTTTGTCCACTCTTGTCAGTAACATGTCATCGACATATAGCATGAGCATCACCAGTATTCCATATTCAACCTTGAAGTAAAGGTTGGAATATGCTTTACTCTTAGTAAATACTAAGCTCACCGGGAATCTATCCATCCTGTTGTACCATGTCATATGTTCATGTTTCAATATGTACAAGGCCTTCTTCAATTTGCACGCATGAGTCTATCTATCATGTGTCCCTAATCCGAGTGTTTGTTCTACGTACGCTTCCTCTTATACTACACCATTGAATAATGCTATATTGATGTCCATTTGGTGTATCTTCCATTTCATTACTTCAGCCAATGCAAGTATGGTTCTAATGGAAGTGTACCTTGCTACGGGTGCAAATGTCTCCTCGTAGCCTATGCCTTCTTTCTGTGAGAATCATCATGCCATGAATCTTTCCTTGTGTTTCTCTATTCTACCATATGCAGCATGATTAATATTGTAGATCCTCTTTGAAGACACAACATACTTCATTTCCAATCTCGAAACTATCTCCTAGACATCGTTCTTCATAATTGATTGATACTCCTCGATCATGGAATCATTCCATTCTTTATTTTATGCATCCTCTTCATAGTTGAAAGGTTCCTTGTTAATGATGTCACACAACATGGACACATAGCTATTGTAATATTTTGTTATTTTACTTTCTCTTTGCATCCCATCTAGAGCACCATACCTTTCTGCCTCTTGTATGGGTTCTCGTGCCCATGTTGGTTTTCTCATGCGGGAGTCCTTATCGTGAGGTGTCTGTACAATCTCTTGTGGTTCTTCCATGTCATGATCCTCATGTAATTCTGTAATTGCTTCTATAATTTCCATACCTCAAACTCTCATTCCTTCAGGTTCCTCAACCTCTTCAATAGGTAGATTCTTGTATCTGGAATATGTCTAGTCCTCATCAAATTTTACATTTCTATTTATTTCGATCTTCTTGAATCCTAGGAAGTATATTTGGTAGGACTTTGAGGTATCACTGTATCCTATGAAAATTCTCTTCTTCCCCAAAGGATTAATCTCGGTACTTTTCTCCTTTGGGATGTGTATGTATACGGGGCAGCCAAATATCCTGAGATGGTTGACTTATGGCTTCTCTCTTGGGAAATCCTCTTTAGGAGTCTTATTTTCGAGTACTCACTGAGGAATATGGTTATGTACATACACATTTGTACTTGTTTCTTACACCCAAAGGTGCATTGGAAGATCCTGGTCATGTAGCATTTCTTTCACTGCTTCCATTATAGATATGTTCTTTTATTCTGCAACGCCATTCTATCAAGGATTGTATGGAACGCTCAACTTCCTCTTAATCCCAGACTCTCTGCTGAGTCCCTTGAATTATTCTGAGGTAAAATCTCTTTCGTTATATGACTGCAAAGTCTTGATATTCCTTTCAGTGTGGTTCTCGACCAAGGCTTTGAATTCCTTGAATTTACTGAACACTTCATTTTTCCCTTTCAATAAATATATCCAAGTTGTACGTGAGAAATCATCTATAAAGAAAACATAGTACACATACATGCTTAATGAGATGGAAGACATGGTCCCACATACATATGTGTGTACTATCTCTGATATTCCCTTAGATTTACTTTCATAGCTGGGAAATTTCTTGTTTGCATTCTTTCCTTGCACGCATCCTTTGCAAGTGCCTTCATGCTTTCCCTAGATTTTTGGAAGTCCTGATATTGCTTTGCTTGCAATTGGTGGTTCTCTATAGTGCACATGTGCAATCCTTTGGATCCATAGTTCACTTGGCTCTATCAATTCATGAACCAATGCTTGTTCAGGTTGTCCCTTCAATTTTTACAAGCCTCTGTATTTCTCTCCAATCATTGTTTCGTCATTGGTTGTCTTTTCTTTAGGAAACATTAGAAATTGGCCATCAACAAATGCAAATCTCATTCCCTTTTCATCTAGTGCAGATATGGAGAGAATATTCGTCTTCATTCTTGAAACATATATCGCGTCTTTCATCTTTAATGATTTTCCAATGTCTAGCTTACATGAAGCTTCTCCACTTCCTTTTATGGGGTATTGATAATCATCCCCAAGTTTCAACTTGTGAGGTCACTCATGCTCAGATATATTGACGAGTGATTCTTTGTATCCCGTCATATGTTTAGATGCCCCACTATCCACAATCCAATAATTGCTTCCATGTGAGATAGTGCCTATGAGTGATGAGATTAGCACATACTCTTCATTTGAATCATCCTTCTCTCTTCTGAATATTTTGTTTGTCGATTCATTGTATTTAGCGATATGAGAATGATGTATCTTATTCTTCTCACTGAATGAGTCTTTGTTCTTGGGACAATATCTTGTAAAGTGTCCCTTTTCATCACAAGTGTAATATCGAATGTTGGAAGGATTTCTTCTGAAATTCTTTTGTTTCTTGTCATTCTTTTTTTGTGGCGGTGGTTCTCCTTCTTTCTATAGTTTTTTCTAGTGTGAACTGTGAGATATTGATCTTTATTTTCTCCCATAATATCTTCTCTTGTTATTATATGAGATTCTTCTTGTGTGCATTCTTCTCAAATTTTGTTGAAATAGGTCAGCTTCCTTCTTGCACAGATTCCTTGCATGTATGAGTCCCATGATATTGGGAGGCCATTCAAGGAAGCCATCACAATCTCTCCTTGTCTATTCAACTACTTGAAGTTGTTCCTTGAATTAAGAAAAACTTATGAAGGAGGACTATATAGTCTCTGAGTTCTGTATGTTCACATTCTTCAACTGGTTCCTCAAAGTCATCTTTTGATAGATGGTCTTTCCTTCGAACATATTTTTCAAAGCATAAAATACTTCCTTCAATGTATTAAAGGATGACACATGGGGGATGAGATGATCCTTAATAGATTCTAAAATTATTCTCTTGGCCTTAATCAAGTTCTTCTTATGAGCAGTCTTAGCCTCATCTCCCTCCACCTCTAGAATTTCTTCACTGATGTACTGATCCAAATCATTTTCTTCAAGAATCATGGAGATTTTGTACTTCCATGATCGTAATTTATCATATTCTCCAAGATTTTCCTCAAGTTGAGTATGACGAGTCATTTTCAAATGAGAACCTCAAATGGAAATAGAAAATATTTAGATCTTACTAATTTGAGGTGTCCAACCTAGTTCCAAAGCTGACTGAACTTGGGTTTGTCATAGAAACTCTAATTTTCCAAACTTGGAATTTGGAAATTATGTTTGGATAGAAAGATGCACCTCCTTGAGGTGAGTTTCTTAGCTATGTAATTTTTTGAATACTGAGGTGGGAAGCCTCCAAAACTTGATGCCCTAGTTTCTTCCCACAGTGTCTCATAGTGTCCCATAGTAAAAAATTGAAACTTCTCCAAATTTGGAACTTATTCCAGCAAAATATGCGCCCTTCTATGGAGAGTTAGCCTAGACCTCTTTTCTTGATGATATTTGGAGACAAGACCTTGAACTAGGAATCCCTGGTTTTCACTGTTGCATAGTGGCTTCTTTTACAGAGGATTTGATCCCATGTTACTTTTTATAATATAATTAACTTGATTAGGATCTTTATCTTAAATAATAATACTAACAATATACACAAGATAGAGAAGATACAAAAGACACAAATATTTTCACTGGGGAAACCATAAAGGAGAAAACCCTAAAAAATTCCTCAGAATAGTTCTGTCACTAATACAATATCACAAGATGGAAACACCCAATAAGAATAATTCTCCTGCAGCTATCATTCTCCCCCCCCTTCTCTCTCTCTCCTCATGCGAGCTTGAGTGAGTGTCAGTGTGTATAAATGAGGGAGGGTATCTCCCTATTTATACCCTTTAAGTGACTGGCCTCTCAACTTGACTAGGCCGACCTCTAACACTAAGAGGGTCGGCTTATTCTAAAGAGACTTCAAAAGTACTGTTGAGGCCTGGAAAATCGCAGGCGGCAACAGCAAAGGATTCTCCCCAATCAGCGTTCCTAACTAGCCCGCTGACTGTTTGGTATAGGGAATCCGTCCGGTTTGCGGTCCGGCCACCGTAGGTCAAAGTAACAACGAGGGTTTACCGGTTGCGGCCCGGTCCACCGGAATTTGTATTTTGACTTAATGGATGCAATGCACATGCCTATCAAAAAAAACATGCAGGGTGATAAGGATGCCGGGAACCACACCACGTGCTGCGCAGGTTCTTACCTCTCGTCTTATGTTCACTGCACCTAAATCACATATGCAATTATGAAACCAAACTAACTAACTATCTATCCCCGGGGAGCTAGAAAATCATTATTAGTGAGTAATGCACCACTTTCATGTATGTTAAACTATATTACAGATAGCTGCTATTTACGTTTACAACGCATGAATGAAAATATATTCTAACAACCAGATAGCCAATTGTTATATACAAACACATGCATTACTCCAAGTGAAATTTCCATAAATAAAATCAGAAATTATTCAACCAGACATAGGTCATAAAGTTAGAACAATCTCACGATTCACAGACACCAGCTAAAAAAACAAAGTAATTCGTCTTTCCACGGTCCTTTCTCCAACAGGCAAACCAAACTCTTTATTGCAAAATGAAATAGTTCTTTTTACAACAAGTCTTCCAGTCTAACTGGGAAAAAATCCCTTTCTTTGTCTCGCTTCCCCAGTTTTATACAAAAACAAAAATGCTTGGGTTGCCCAAAGTGACCTTTGGGCTCCCCAACGCTCCAATTTCTCTCTACCCTTTACAAACTATGACATTCTTCAAAATTTGACCAATCCTTCTCATTTGGAGGGGCCCGCTTGGTCTTCCAAAAACTTCCTCCATGCTATTGTCTCCTTGGCGAGTCCTTCAAATGATTGGGGTTCTAGGAATTGTACATTCAGCTCGTACTTATCTGCTTGCTTCTGGATGGCTTCGATCCGGGCCTTGTTCAGACGCACATGTTCCTCCAAGAGCTGTACACTAATAGCAGCATGTCCAATTTCATTTCTCAGGATCGGCTCATCGAGGGCTATGATGCATTGGGCCTTGGCCTCCCCTTCCTGATGCCTTGTCTGCAACATCCCTGTAAATGTATCATGATCAGGGAATTCGGGTAACCTATGCGCGGCTTCCGCTTGACAGCGATTGTAGGTGACAAGAGCTCTTCTAAAAAACTCTGTACATGCTCCCTTCGTTTTTTTCACTGTCTTCTGAAAGTCCTCTGCAGCAATAACAGCAAAATCGATCAGATCATGGTCCCACCTTGAAGTTTGCCAGTCCTTAACTGATAGCCCAGCTGGGACTTCTCGATCATCTTCTACTCTGATAATCCTTGAAGTCAGCACCTCCAGGATGTCTTGCGATTTGTCTACGAAATGAGATGCTGTAGTTAACAATTCATCTAGCCTGCTATCAATTTGCAGGACTTTACACCTTTCTTCCTCCAGGTCCATTTGCAACTGCAGCATCCTAGCCTTCCGAGCCAAGATGTGTTCTCTGACCGGCTGCAGATCCACTTGCTGCTCCTTGGCTGCCTTCAGCTGCTCTTGCAGATCTTTAACATATAAGGTATTGGCTTCATAGATGTCTTTCTGCTGCTCTGCCAGCTCTTCTATCTTTGCTTTCATCTGTTCCTTTTCGTCCCNGCTGCTCTTGCAGATCTTTAACATATAAGGTATTGGCTTCATAGATGTCTTTCTGCTGCTCTGCCAGCTCTTCTATCTTTGCTTTCATCTGTTCCTTTTTGTCCTTTAAGCCCTGAATTTCTTGGTGTGCCTTATCCAAGGCTTCTTGTGTCGTCTCTTTTGCTTGGGCTTCCTGCTGAATAGCATGAATTTCATGCTTTGTGGCCTCCATCTCCCTAAGTACCTGCTCGTACTTTCTTTTTAATCTGTTACCATCCTCTCTTTCTTTCCTAAGAGTGTCCTTCAGTTGGGCGGAGGTTTTCTTGGTCGAGTCTATCTCCTTCATCATTTGATCGAAATTATCCTCTGTAGCGTCTATTGCTGCCCTGCCAGCTCTTATGACAAACTTCGGGTCTTTATCTGTTCCGAACATCACAGCTTTATCAGATATCATTGTGCTGGTCATTCCTTCAGCTCCTACCTTTAGCTCAGTTCTTCTCATGATCCTCTTGGTAGCCTTATCATAATATACTGTGCTAAAATCGGGGACTTCTTCCCCCTTTTTCGGTGTAAAGGGCACTAAGTGGAGCATGGAAGTAGGAAGAGTGGCCGTAGTGAGCACTTGCACGGTTGGCACCTCAGGGTTTTCCTCACCCTGACTCTGGTCTGATGGTATTTTAAGGGCTGATTGCTGTATCGATTCTGTCCTTTCAGCTTCTTGTCTGTGAAGCTCTTCATTCAGCTTTTGCTGGGCCTCTTCAGCTGCTTGCTTAGCAGTTTCCTCAGCTTCTCTAGCTGTCTCTTTTGCTCTTTCAGCAGCATCCTGAGCAGCTTTTCTCTTTTCTTCTTCCCCTTTCTGGAGCCATTCCGCGGCCTCCTCCTCTAATCTTTGAGATTCCTCTCTTATTCTTCTGGCTGTTTCTTTAGCCCTAGCCTGTTCAGCCTTCTCCTGCTCAGGTCCACCTTGTGGCTGGAACCTCTTACCAAGAGCTGTCATGTTAGCGGCTCTTCTGAAAACAGATTCATCCCTGTCAATGTGATGAGTGTACTCATAGAATACTTTATGTTTCTTACAGTGCTCGGCCATTCTCTCATGGGTATCATTCCGTCTAAAAGTCATCTCCCCGAAACGGAACTTTTCCAGTTCCTGTATGAATTCAGGGGCTTGCTTCACATTTGCAAAGCTGCAGCCACCTAGCCTGAAAGGTAGAGGGGGGTAGGAAGACTTCTTCTTCGTGAAAAGGAAATGACCAATTCCATATATATACACCTGTCTGACAGCTTCCTTGTGTACAGTATAATCTGTTGCGTACTTGGGCAACAGGAAAGGGGGCTTTGAACCACCAAACATCCTCAGATACATCCCGTTCTGTGTCAGGAAATAGTCACCAAATT
>LPNX010825431.1:0-14633 GCA_001517045.1 Pseudotsuga menziesii | reverse complement strand
AATATCTGTCATAGATAGGTCGAGTCTGATCCGTAGATCCCGTCATGTACAAATATACAAAAATGTGGATCATCATCCATCAAAATGCCCTAGAACTAAGCTTTCCCGCCATGGCCACTAGGACCTCCTTGGTCCCTGTGATCTCTGTGCCCCCTGGCTTCCTTAGCCTCCTCGGCTTCGGCAGCCTCCACCGCATATATGTATACAAGTACTTCCCTAGCTACTCATCTGAAAAGACGTAGCCAGGCCAGTGGAACCCCAACTACAAACTCCTGCATAGCTACAGGGAGATTCTCTATCCGTATCGTAGTTACTCGCTCGGTCAGCCTGCCTAGCTTCATCTTGAGTACCCTGATCAATCCTGGGTCTCCCCCTGCAACAGGACGTATGAAGGTACGTGGGTGCCCTTCAGGGCGGACTGGTCCAATATCTGCATTTTGACACATAAATAGGGTTTAGACTCGTGCATATGTATATATCCTATCATTTGAAAATTCATAAAAATTTGATAATGACAAAAAATAAAAAAATTACTTACCCATCTCTCCCCATGCTCCTCCTGGAGGGAGGACAAGGTCGGGATCACCTCGGAAATCTAACCCGGCGTATGGAAACTGCTCCAACGCCGGCACCTGCCGTTCCCACCATGTATAGAAATCATCATCATACATGCTATGTACTACGTCTCCTCCTCTTTGACGGAGGAAGATATCTCCCCACTGGCTCAGCCTCGGCTGCCGTGGATGACAGACCTGTAATGGTATAGCAGGGCTCATAGCGGGCACTCTCTCAAAGAAGAACGCTACCAGTATACTCACATAGCCGAAGTTCTTCCATCTTCCCCTCCTACAGTCGGATAATTGCCTCTTCATAATGGGGGCAATTCCTGTACACCAATCAAAGAGAGTACCTCTAAAGCAGTCCACCGCCACTCTCATCTAAGTCCTGGTGGCCATGTGTAACCCTGTTGACCCTGAAAGTCTCACTATAGTACTGGCCAATACCTGAAGTGTAAGATCATGAATATCTGCGATGAGAACGTTGCTGCCTTTCTTTTGAGTACCCGGTCTGCAAAATACATCGACATAGTTCTGGACACTCAAGGGGTCTCCACCCCTGCAAGTGCCTTCCAGGTTCACCGGTGCTCCCCGTTGTGACAACCCGGTTATGAAGTAGATGCCTTGTACGGTAAGCTCCAAAGTCTCACCTTGGATATTGAACATCCCCAGGTCATGGTCCCAGTAATGGACTAAGAACTCTAATATGCGGACATTGGTCCGCATGGGTGATGTGGAAAAGAACTTGAGAAGCCCACTAGTCCTCAATTCTTGGATAGTAGGCGAGCTTTGGAGAGCCGCTTGATCCATCATTTCATGTTCCCTATCTCTCCACTCCAGCACCATGTTTTTCCTGACAAAAACACATAATTTGATTCAGTATTCCATCATAAAATTTTAAAAATTTTGCATATTTTTAAAGCTTTTCCCTATTGTGCAGCATTCACGACTGTCCATTGGGACAAGTCGCGAGTCATTCACGACTTTCCTCTTGAGAAACTCGCGAATGAAACGTGCATTTGCGACTTTCATTCCTTGCAACCCACGAATGCATTTTTCTATAATTTAGGTTGATGAAAAATACTGAATTAACCATTAAATTGAAAATTTGTTTGGATCAAATTAAAGAGCTTAGGGTGTAGATCTACCTGAAGCTGACGGATTCTGAATCTGGTAGTCCAATTGTCCACGGCGATCGATCAAAGATAGAGGGTAAACTTTCCTTTTTGGTTCAAAAAGTGCAAATGGTATGAAATGTTTTGATTTTGAAACTATTTATAGAAATAATATTTCGTAAAGTGGGTCTTTTTATATAGTTTGAAATGTCAATTGATTAATATCACCCTCTTTGTTCCTTGGAACAAGTTTACCAACTTTTACAAAGTGTTGATGCTTCTATAGGGTGGTTTTTGCTCTTTCCAACACATGTTGGCATCTTATCACTCCACATTAACCTTAGTAATAAACATTTTTTCCACGGACTATGGTATTTTAAGCCATTAGTCCCTTGTCTCTACCATTGTTCTTCTGTGGCTAGGATCCCTTTCCATGAGTATCATCCTTATATGCCATTACCATCCTTTGGTACTCATTCCGTCACTGTTTCAGGCCAAGGGGTTTCCTCATAGTTATTTTTCATGCCAAATAGAGCTTCTTATGAATCTCTTTTTACAAGCTATCCCTTTATAGGACTCCCCAACCTTATGGAGTTTCTTTAGGCCCAGGTCTGACTCCTTCAAAAAAGACTTGACTGCCGAGTTATCTCATCCGTTCAAGCTCGTTAAGAATATGTGAACGGGCATCCGCATTGGTGGTAGGATATCTCTTTCTCGGACCATGCGGAATAATACGAGAAAGGATCACTCTCTTTTCTTCAAAATTGAGAAGAGTATTCTCAGGTATAGGTTTATCACTTTTCCAGACCTGAGGGACTAAATTTACAGAAAAGGAACACCCGGTTTGAGCTTAGTTTTCTCTTTTTCGTGCTCTGGACCCAAACATGAAAAAGATTCCGAGTGTACTTTCTATTTTTGTCATGCTCGTTAAACACTCAAGAAAAAAGCAACGATTTTATTGTTGTAAGCCCCATTTCTCGTAACCAAATGGATCTTTCCGAGTGATCTTGCTTTCCTTCACACTCATAAAACTCAAGCTATTTTATGCTGTTTTGGAAGGAGCATTGGGTAGGTGGTAATTTAACCTTTTTCGGACCTTCCCGACTAAGTACGGAAAAGGTTCACCTTTTCTTCTTCGGAAGTTAAGAGAGTTCCTATGTGGTTTGTTTTATACTTTTTCGGCCTCAGGAGACTAAATTGGACGAAAAAGGACCCCCCTGGAGTCTTCTTTGGCATTTTCAGACTCTCTAAATGTGAAAATACCGCATGAGCATGTACTAGTTCGGGCTCATTAAATCCACGGATCAGTCTATCAAGCATTATTTTCCCATCTCTTCAAGCTTGTTAAAAAATGAAGAGGGAACCGAGTTTACTTTCCTGGACTTGTTAAAACTTAACAGGGAAGGTAAGGAAGAATTTTTCTCTTGTTTTCAGTAATGGCAGCATGTCATCCTTGAACATAGCACTCTTTGTTTTCCGATATCCATGTTTCAGTATACACTTGTGTTCAGCTATCACTTTGAGTTTTGACTCCTCCTCTTGTCCATTATACCTGGGGAATCTGATCATGTCTCCTACATGACAGATAAGTCTAGTTGTTCTATCTATCTGTTGTATGCTTCCTTGGGTCCTCTCTGTGTCATGCTCACTATTCAAGGACTATACTTAATGTCTGACCTATCACCTAATCCCATCACCGTTATATCTGTTATCCATTTTACTTGTGTCTCCCTTCTTTTTCCCAGTTCCTAGTCACTCTTATGATCCGTTGGAGGATCCATTGCCTTCCTTATCACAGTATGGTTCCGTTTCAGCACCTCCTGATGACGAAGACCTAGAGTTTTGACGATAGTACCTCTGGATTCACTTTCATCATTGGTGAACTCCTTTGCTTCAGTTGTCAATTATCACTTATTGATTGACAAACTATTGAATCCTCTCCATGTTCGACTTCAGCTTACCCTTATTCACATGGCTTGGATTGTACTGGTTCTTTGGGATCATTTATGAAGACCTTAGTCCCTCATTTTGGGCTAAGTTGCACAAGACCATGTTCTATTCTGATATCTAGCTCCCAGATCATTGAAGACTCATCATTATTATATTGTGGCCCTGATCCACCTTTGTAATATACGTGGTTTCTACCTGTATCATATGATGTAATCAAATATTGTAAAGGAGATAGTGTTCCAGTAAATTGAACATAGCATCCTCAGATGTAACTTTGTATATCACATTATTATGTATTTGTTTCATGTACTCTCTCTGCTCCATTGGATTTCTGAGTTTCTCTAGAGTTAAATATTATAATGTATTTCGGCCATCGTTCCCCTCTGACCTCACACATTAGGGGGCATTTGTTATACACCTGAGTGGCACCTCTCTGTCCGAGTGCTGATATCCCTCATGTCGGCACACAAAAGGACACTTATGGATAGAGGTTTTCCCTTAACATTATAGCTTGGCTTGTTATGAAATACATTCTACCTTCATCCAGCTAGTTACTTTGCCATTTTTCCATGTTGGGATGTATTCGCGACTCTCTTTTTAGACAACTCGTGCATCATTTGCGAGTCTCCCTTACAGCAAGTCACGAATCCTTGTATTCACGGGTTGTGCTTATACAGAGTCATGAATCATTCGCGGGTTGCTCTACTACATACCTGCGAATATGCCTCTTAACATGAAAACACAAAATCATGTGCTAATGGGAGTTTAGTTAAGTCATTTTACTTAATCTCCCTAACTGCTACAACTTCCCCAACCTTCGAGAACTGCCTTATTTCACCCATATAAATACAGGCCTTGGGGAGGGTTGTAGGGACTTACACTTTGGAGCAAAGTTATGCTGGTGGATTGTTTACAGAAGTCTTTGGAGCAGTGAAACTCATAATCCTTTGGTGACAGAGGAGTCCTTGTCTCAGACGTTTGGTTGTACTCTGAAATTTCTCATTATTGATAATAAAGAGATTACTTCTTCCACATGTGTCTCATATATCTTGGTTTGATAATTGTTTATGCTTAAGTATTTCATATTTGATTTATCTAACCTGCTAATATATATATATATGAATCATTCTATATCTAGAAGATTGTCTCTGAACAGGTGAAAGAGGAGTGAGCCTTGAAGACTTTGGAAGTGGAGTAGATTGGAAGAGGACTAGCAAGGATCGAACTTCGTTTAACAAGTAAGTTCTTCTAACCCTTCTATTTCCTATTCTGCACTTTAGAAGTCAATTTTCTGCAAGTGTTTGAGTATGTTGGTAACCCCCGACCTACGATTATTAGGTGCATAATCCCTTACAACAAAGTCACACTCGACGCCTCATCTATCATTTTTGTTTCCCTTTTGATAGTGTTCAAGTTAATGAAATGAATGTAAGTACACAATTTAAATAGATTTTGTCTCTCATTAATAAATATTGGTTTTCCATTTTATTTTGAACTCTTAGTAGATATACCCATAGTTTAACGTTGAAACATAAATAACATAGGTTTATATCATTGATAGCAAGGGGCCATGTATGTGGTATGCTATAAAGACATGACATATGACTAGTTGTATTGGAAAATTGTTTAAATTAGGTGGAAATTTTCTATTCATATGGGATAGTGGTAAATTAATCTCTGTATCACCTTTATTTATTTATTGGATTTTCCAGTAGAAGTCAAAGAGTATTCTTCTTCTATTAAGGGGAATGTTATTGTAACTACAACCTTTTTGTCTTTCTGTTATAGTGTCTTGAATTGCATTCTATTATTGGATTCTTAGCTTATGGGTTGAGTAACTCACAAAGTGAAGGGCACCCATGACATGTGACCGTTGCAAAATCTAGTTTGATGGGAAAAGCTAAAGCCAAATTGCATCCCTGGTGGGTAGGATTGGTCCTGGAAGGACTCAGATATTGACAAATTCCATGACCAGAGGAGTTGAGCAAAAGAAAGGCTCCCCTTAAGAAATTTTCAAAGTATGGGTGTGCAATTTTGGTTGTTGTCTGAGAGTTGCAAATTCAAACATAATCATGAGTGTAGGATGCACATTGTAGGGATTAACTTTAGCACCAATCAAAGTGGTGACTTAGATATGTATTGCTAATGTTTTAATATTTTACTTGCATAATTGTTGTCTTTAGATACCAATTATTGGAATCTTGATTAATGAAAATATCTTTCTTTTCTAGATGGCATGACTATGTAAGTCATCTCTCTATGTTTTGAAATTTCTGGTATAGATAGAATTTACTGAAAGCTCTTAATTTAGCAAGTTATTGTTGTTGTGGGAATTTTTGGTCTAAAAGATAGCTCTGGAATTGAACTGCAGACATTTTTTGGTGTAATTGGTACGTGTTTTGATTCAAGAATTATGTTTAAAACATGTAGTGATGCCCACATAATTCTTTCATAATTCTAAAGAAAGAGATATTTTAAACGAAGAGATATAGGCCAAAGAGAACTATACATCGGAGATGACCAGAATGGAGATTATGTGACAGAATGAGATTTCAACAAGGCTTAATGATAGGTTTGGAAGCTATTGGAACCCAATTCATAAATTTTGTAGCACAATTCTAACAAATCATTGGAGGGAAGAAATGAGTATTATAGAGCACTGTATCATCATGATTCAACTCGCCATGGTCATAAATTGGCCAACTACCCATCTCAAACATTTTTAAAAGGGAACAAGACAGAGAAAAATACACAATTGGGATAGTATGTTTTACTTCCTTTTCTATTAATTATATTGCATTTGGAATGATCCCAAAATAAAATAAATTAGGTTGATATTTGTAAAACCTCAGAATGAGTCAGTTCATTTTCCAATAGATCATAGATATGGTATTTCATGGTAGGATACTATACAATTAAAGCACTGGTTTTCTAGTTTTCAAAGGTGTTATTGAAGTTCAATAGAAAAATTACTAAAGCTCCCTATTATTGTAATTCAATTAGTCATTTGGCTCCTAACTTCAAAAGGAATCAATTAATTTTTCAATAGATCATAGATATGATAATCCATAGATTTGGGATAATTAAAGCTCCGGTTTTCTAGTTTTGAAAGCTCCCTATTATTGTAATTCAATGAGTCATTAGAATCCTAACTTATTGTTATGTGGTTTGGACAGTTTTTTCTACACCAGGGTTCAAGTGGGCACTCCCAACGTAAGCTTACTTGTAGCACTTGACACGGGTAGTAATGTGTTCTGGGTGATTTGTTATTGGGCACTCCCAATGTAAGCTTACTTGTAGCACTTAACATAGGCAGTAATGTGTTCTGGGTGACTTGTGATTTCCAAGCGTGTGCTACTACTTCTATCTATGGATTGGTATGTATTGCATTTTCCGCTTTGCCCTGTAAAACTTACTATTATCACCTTAATTTTCCGATTCATTCTTCTTTATCAATAGTTATGTTGAATTAGACTGATTGTACAATCCATTTAGACTATGATTTCTGAGACTAGATAGATAAATCACATGAATTCAATCATGGGATATTGTGGTTAGTAGTAAAGATTCATCTTAACTAACTCCAGATCTAATAAACACAAAAATCAAAAGAATTGATCTCAGTACCTAAAATATATAGGGTTAAGATGGAGCTATTTGTTAAATTTTTTATTTGAAAAACTTCAATTTAACATATTAAAGTTGAATATTTCTAGATAAGTTATATGTAGATGCACCTGGATACTATGGGTGCAATCAATTTATTTTTAAACCAGATCAAAATAAAATTCAATCAAGATATCTGATTGTATTTTGGTGGTTCACTTTATCCTTCCATGGCTTCTCTGCATTGAAAATAATTCACTTTCTTTATTGTTCCAATCCTGCATCAGTTGTAGAAATGCAAGGTACATCTGCAAAGACAAGCAAAATCCTTTCCTCTTGCTTGGCAGAATAGAGGTCAACAGGGTATATAGTCCATTGGCATTGCTTCATAAACTTGACAGGGAAGTTTGGTTGACATTAGAGGAATTTTGAGGTCTAAAATGGGCCTCCTAAGGAAAATAATAAAATAATAGTTAAAATAATAAAATAATATTTATTAATTTTGGAGGAAAAAAGAAAAAAACTCCTTTTTGTGTTCGTATTTTCGACATATCTCCCTGTGTTTTTACTCAAATTTTGATTGGGAGAGCTTGTTGGATGGGAAATTTGATTCCACATCTAATGAGTACCCATACTGCATACTTTTGGTAGACCCCACTACCCCAAAAACAAAACAAAAACCTGAAAAAAAGTGATGATGACATCATCATCATGTTTTTTTAGGTATTTCTTGTTTTTGGGGTAGTAGCGTCCACCAAAAGTATGCAATGTGGGTACTTGTTGGATGCAGAATCAAATTCTGCATCCAATGAGCTCTCTCAATCGAAATTTGAGTAAAAACACAGGGAGATATGTCAAAAATACGAACAAGAAAAGTAGTTTTTTTATGACAAATATGTAAATTCAACCATTATGGTTGACTCATTTTATTGGAATTCTATTGGTTCTTCAATTCCAACTCATAAGAACTTATTGTTGGTCCATTTTCTTATAAGGCCCATTTTAGACCCTAAATTTTCTCTAATCTTGGTGCTATTTTTTTTAATAGAGTACCAACAGGAGCTTTTTGTTGTTTGCAAAATGTCAAGCATTTAGCCACTCATTCAAACTGAAATTGTTTTACTACTTAAGAAACATCATGGTAAAATATATATAAAAAATATTTTATTACTTAAGAAACAACAAAGTAAAAGATATATATGAAACAGTAGGGTAAAATATATAACATAACACAGACTACAAAAAATATTTGATTCACCTGGTGCTTGAAACTGAATTCTGTCAATCAATTCGAACTAAAACCTTTACTTTTAACCATCATTTCTTGAAGTGTTTGACCTAGCCATAAGGATTTGCAGATTCTTCCAATAATAAAATCCACTGAAAATAGGGAAAGGAACTCCTATATTGTAATTTATCAGTTAAGAGCATGTCTTTAATGAGTTTTAGAACTGCAATAACATCTTCTGACTTACCCAAAAATAGAAATCCTAACAGAATTGGGATTGTAGCACCTTCCAGCTTCTTGTCTACCTTCGAGTTTCCTCATGCATGTACCATGCCTTAGGGATTGGTTATGAATATAATTTACCAGTAGAGTAGGTTTATGTGAAGAAGTCAAAATTTGGTGAAGGTTTTCATTCACATATTTATAAGATTGATTAGATCCATGAATCTCGGATTTAGCAGGGAACTAGTCCCCAATATCTAGTACCCTAATCTGAATTGGATAGCACTGAGTAGCAATGAAGATATGTAAATCTTGGATTTCTCCCAATTCCTCCGAAATTTTCCCAGTTTTTGTGGTTGCTAAGTTTTCTGAGATTTCTAGGTCTAATTTTATGCTTGCTAAGTTTTGCAGATGTTTCCCCATTAAGCATATTTCTTGAATTGATGACCCCATGCAATTATTTACTGATTCCAAGTTTTGTAGCGCTACAAAATATTACCTGAAGAACTGAATTACAGGTTGTCCCTTCAACCTACACTATCCTACTAATACCTTAGAATCATAATCATTTCAAACATCATATCTATAGTTGGGAAGATCATGCTAATACCACCAAGCTCATATGTTATTGTACTTCCATCATTCCCATCAATCTACATCTCCTAAGGATGACTTTCAAAGTTGGCAGGCATTAGAAGCAGATTGGCCTTTTAGAGCCTTGTTTATTGTGGCAAAGTGACAAAGTTCCTTTTAGTGCACAACATTTTTTCCAGTTTATTTTATATGGGAATCATTGTTTTCACTTTCTAAATGCATTTGCATTATTCTTTGTCAAGAAAATAACTCCTCTTTAGTGGAAGTGGAGCAAGTAAAACTTATTCCTAACTACATAACAACCTAATACCTTTTGAAGTAGGATAGAAGTGCCAAAAAATATCTTGTTGGTTGGGCTGTGGTCCAACGTTAATCATTAGGAGTTTTCCATCACTGATAGTGCCTTAGGGATTCACCGGATTCTGGTCAGGGTTGTAGGAAAAGGGCCATTTTGTTACATGTTTAATCTTCTTCATATCTTGTGCTTCTGTGTGTTCGTTGATATGAAGTTCCTCAGCAAAATAAGTATATGCTTGAAATTTGAATGCCTCGACTTGGAATGGGATTTTCTTTTGCTGATATTTACTTCTTCTTTAAACAACTTACCAATTTACACACTTACAGTACATCAGCCTCTTAGAAACGAAATCTAGTTGCTTGTTGTAATACTCTATTTCAATTACGAAATATAAGTCACCGAGGCACCTGATATAAGGTTTTCCATCTATCTGTTTTGCTCATTTTGTCTTGCTAAGTCTTTTTTAGGATAAATAATAGGATATTGTCAATATTCCTGCAAATCATTTTGCAAATGAACATTTTAGCAGGACATCTTATGAATCTTTTTAGACTCACTGTGGTGCATCATGGCCACTATCCCTGTTTTGCAGCATATAGGATATGAGTGGTTTATTATATCAACCAATTCTCCCATTCAATTTTGATTAGTGTTCTCTTGTCTTGAAAGGAAAAAATGTAAAATGATGTGATTCTTGATGGTGAAAACTAGCATTTGATCAAGTTCTAACTAGTATGTAAACATATGGAAAGGAATTGGGTAATTCTTTCTAAGGTAGAATTTAGAGCAAAAAAATTAGGTCTTACATACAGTAATGCTATCAACACTGTCATCAATGGCATCATAAGGAAGTGGGAAAATATATGTATCCAAATTTGAGGAATCAATTGCTAAATATGATGATGAGATGAGTATTCATGCTACAGTTGCAGACTTGCTTTAGAAAAATAATGCACAGATGTAAGATTCTCAATCACATATTTATGCATTGGATCAATTTGCAAGTCAATTCAATTGGATGTTGTTAGATTTATCTTTTTGGATATGTATTGTTTGTAGAAGATATTCAATGTTGCAAACATCTCTTCTTTTGATGTAGAATGGCCAAGCAATCCAAGCTGAAGGAGAAAGAAAGAAATGAACGGAAGAGTGAGATGGAACAAAAGTGGTTAGAGTGGGAGATGAAAAGGGATAAGGTTCAATAGGTTAGTTGGAATGTTATGGAAGAATGCAAGTTTTAAAATCTAGGGTTTGGATTTTTTACTAAAATTTTTTATTACCTTTGAAGGAAAAGGAACAAGATCGTGCTCAAAAGGAATCCATCATTCAAGTAAGATTCCAAGGCTACATCACTTTCTTTGATTGCTCATTGAAACACATTTGCATGATTTATTAATCCAGTTGTTGATGCAATTGTGAAAGTGAGAAGTTAGTAATATCAAATTTCTTTGTTAGATTATTAAAACTATGAGGACATGTTATCCTATATTGAGTTTATCATTTTTTCTATTTATTCCATTTCATTAAGTTATTTATCAAAAAATTCCGTCTTCTACTTCTGTAGTATATGTGGAATATACTTGTCTTAACATTACAGTTAAACTTTCAAATTCAAGCAGAAAACTTATTTTTCCAATTTAATATTTATATCATTCCAATCGGGAAACACTTATACTCTGTGTTCCATAATGGAACCATATACAGTTGCTAACATCTTTAGTTGCGTTGAACCAAAAAAAGGAAAAGAAATGACAGCAAGAGAAGGCACAAAAATAATAGAAGCGATGTGAAAAGGAAAAAGCTGAGATGAAAAAGTAACTTGCAATACTAAAATAGGCCACACTTATGGACTGATTTCTTAAAAAAGATGCACCTAACACTCAAATAGTGTCCACTGTATTGAATGAAACAATTTATAATTTTTTGTAGGAAAATGCACAGATTTGCTGTGGTGTTATGTTGTCAATGGATAAAATATTACTGAAAGCAGCGGAGACAGAGATAGGGGATCTTCTAAGGTTGATGTTCTAGATTTTTATAAATGTCTAAATGTGGCATGAATATGTCATGTTCTTTCTAGATTCTAAGTACTTTGAGTTGAATCGATTTGATTGTGTGATGTACTTAGGTCACACCTGGTATCTTGGTGCCATCTTAATTATCACACTTCTGCACAAAGACATCTAAGTTGGGGTATTTGGCATAAACCCAAATTTGAATTGTTCAATGAAATTCGGTTGCAGGGGGAATCTACTGAAGCTTTAGTGCTGCCAAAATTGCAATCCTCTATAAACAAAAAATGGACGTATAGTGAGGTTGAAGATCATGAGTTCATGTCAAAGAACCTTGTAAATGACTGGGAAGAAGTTTTGAGAGACGGTTTTCCATCTGATAATGGGAATATGACTGCACATAGAGAAAATAGGATTCAAAATAAGAGAAGAAAGCTTTTTCAGTTTGATCACAGCCATAGACCTTCTTATTATGGAACCTTCTCAAAGAAAAGGTGAATATACTTTGCATAATTTTAATTTTATTAATTATCAAAGAAATAGGTTGTGTTTTAATTTTGATAGCCCATGATGAGAAACATATGAAAAACCTTGAATCTCATGGATTCTTAATATTGCAATAGACAAGAGGGAAAGTTTTGTTTCCGACTCTTTATTTTTTATGCAGTGATGGCATTGGGCCTCAAAATCCTTTCAGGAAGAACTTTTCTTTGGACTATGAGAATGATAGTGATAAAGAATGGGAAGAGGTACTCATCACTAAATCTCTTTGGTAAGAGTATTTGTAGTATTTTTAATAACTTTCTTACTTTGTTAAAAATTTCAGGAAGATCCCCGGGAAAGCCTTTCTGATTGTGACAAAAATGATGAGGAAGAAAAGAATGAGGTTGACATAGATAAGTTTAAATCTGAGGAAGATGATGACAATGATGGGTTTTTTGTACTTGATGGATATATTTTTGAAGATGAGGTAAATTCTACAGAAAAACGTTGTTTGATGGGTTTCTTTATTCTTGAGTACATAAAAAGCCTTTGCTGTTGTTTTAGTGTTTCCTGTTGCAATGTCCAAGTTTTATTTGGGGTAAATGAAGGTTCATCCCCTTGTTTTAGTGTTTCTTGTTGCAATGTTTTAGTATTATTGGGGGTAATTGAGGGTTCATTCCCTTGTATTGTTTCTATAATTTACCTCAAAAGCAGGGTTATTATAGAAGTATATAAGTCGAAAGAAATTATTTAATTACTTAGGGGATGTATATAGTTGAAGATATTTATTAGACCTGATGACTATTAGTAATATGTCGAACTATGCATCTAATGGAGTTAGAGGAAGGGATCCTGACGGAGCAGTTGCTGCAAGTCCTATTAGAAGAGACCATGGGAAAGCTATAGGAAGTTCTCTATTGAAAGAGGCCAAGGATTTGAAACACTCTACAGATAGATTGAATGTATGCTTTATGTTATTTATCCTTATTACTCCATCTATACATAGACTAAAATTATTCTCATGATTTGATGCAATCCAATGTTTAAAATGATAACTTCCTTAGAAGTCTAACATAGTTGCAATAGATGTTGTAGACTATGGGAGGTAACGATTTTGAAATCACTGGTCATTACTTTCAAGCAGCTTTAAAATTTCTTCATGGTGCTTTGCTTCATTATTGGAGCCTTGCAATTCTGACAATGCAAAGCATGGAGAAACAACTTAGGATATGAAGGTGTATACATATACTTCCAGGATCTGTGAGTAAGTCTCATAAGCTCTTAGAGTTTGAGTTGAAATTTTTATCCATTTTTTTCATTAGTCAATCTGGATGTGAGCACACTGTATTAGCTTTACTTTTGGAAATTTCTCATGCAATTTTGAAATATAGTCATGCTGATTCAAATATTGATAGGTTAGCTTCTCTATTACCTTTACAGGTTTATGCCTTAACATATGAGAGAAGAAAATAAATGGTAGTTGCTGCCCTAGAATATAAATGCATGGGGTAGCACACATGAGGGTTGTGCTATCTAAAACTCCATGTTTAGACAACGATGTTCAATTTTGAGAGAAGAAGAAACAAGTGTGAGAGATATGATCGAAATGTTGTTCAAAATACTTTGAATACCCTTAAGAAGATTGAGGAAGTTCGTGTTGGCGGGGAGGCTAAATTATGGGAGAACATGTTTGTCTCATTCTCTTCAACTTTCCTTGTAAAAGAGTCAAGGGATAAAAAATGAAAATTAGCTAATTGGTTATATTCTAAGTGTTGTTTCTTGTAGCACCTGTGTGTCCAAATACAGTAGAACCAACATACAACATTTGTCTGTTCTCAAATATTACCTTCGTTGTGGTGATTTTTTCTCCTATCTTTATTACCTTTCCTGTGGTACACTTCTGGAGTGCCCTTGGTTGTGATAATTCTTTGTATCATTCTAGTTGTGGCTATATCTAAGGCAGGTTGGCCAGAGATAAACTTACAAACATGATTGAATGTTTGACATTGATTTTCATATAAAATTGTGTCAACTATAATGTTGGGTATGATTTTATTATTTCATTCAACTCTTTTTGAAATATGTGTTGAATTTGTTTTGCTTACTTATTTTGGTAGCCTTCAGACTTCTATAAAAATATGTTTCATTTTCTAGAATTGGTTGATATGGCAGCTTATGCTTTGAAACACTCAGTCTGAAATCTTTCGCTTTCATGTATTTTTATATTTTCACTGATAGATTGTTTTATGAATGGCAAGGTTTGCTTACCTTATTTGAATTTTATTTTGCTTGATTTCATATAAAGATATGTTTCTCATATATTCAGGCACTCAAAGAGATATTCCATAAATTGGTTGACTTCATTGGTATCACATCCATCACAGAGGTATTCCATTCTCTCTGGTAACATGAATGGATATGCCAGATAGGGAAAATTTTACATAGCTCTCAGGAATTAGTTTATCATAGATACTAGTTACTGGTAAGTTGTAATAGTAATAATTATGTAGTTTGTAGATTTCTATCTATCATAAATTTGTTTGAATATCATCATTTTCAAGCAATAAC
>LPNX010825407.1:93803-97961 GCA_001517045.1 Pseudotsuga menziesii | reverse complement strand
CACTCTCCTAACTTGCATGATTGCTCACCAAACCCTAGTTGGACATCTCATACCTTGCCAGTTCCAATGCCAGTTCCAACTTTATACTTACTGACATGCATATGAAAGAAAATTAAGATGCCCTGTGATACTAAAATTCGGATCACTTTGATATGCACCATCAAGGAAACCCATGACTTTGATATGTAAGCTACCATGGGAAAAGAATTAGACATGTACATGTGTTTCTAGTGTATTTTTTGAGAAAATTCTTGAATAAGAGATTAATTCTTGAACAAAAGAATGGTTTTTTCCTCAAGTAGAATTAAGAACTAAGTTCATCCCTAGCCAAATCCACGATATGACCATGTACAAATAATTACTTTATGATGATTTTGAGTTCTCTTTTTCCATACCAATGCCACTAACAATCATAATAAAAGCACATCTCATACCTTGTTCCGTCTCATAAAGCACATCTCATAACTTGCATGATTACGCACCAAACCCTAGTTGGACATCTCATACCTTGTCTCAAGACGCTAATTGGATCATGCAACTTGGTGACTCATGAAAGCCTAGTTGGTGTTAATGCAAGTATTGGTGATCATGTGTTTGTAGTTCACTCTCCTAACTTGCATGATTGCTCACCAAACCCTAGTTGGACATCGAGCATACCTTGTCTTGAACCTAATTGGAGCATGCAAATTGGTGACTCATGAAAGCCTAGTTGGTGCATGCAAGTATTGGTGATCATGTGTTTCTAGTTCCCTCTCCTAACTTGTATGATTGCTCACCAAACCCTAGTTGGACATCTCATACCTTGTATTGAACCTAGTTGGAGCATGCAACATGGTGACTCATGAAAGCCTAGTATTGGTGATCTCATGTGTTTCTAGTTCCATCTCATACCTTGTCTTGACCCTAATTGGTGCATGCAAGTATGAAAGCTTCTATTTGGACTCTGATTTGTACATGGCAATGTAATTAAATTTATATATTAAACTAAAAACATCAAGAAATGTAAATTTCAACAACTCGAGAGCTTGTTATTTTCCGAACTATATTTGGTGGTGTCTAAAGACACCATTCTTGGCACCTCTAATGTGCCGTAGATGGTGTTTGTATCCTAGGCACACGAAAGGATAGAAATTAGTAACATCATAAGAAAGAAAGGAGAACCCAATGAAAATGTGCAAACATGGTTTATAGATAAATCACCCGACGTTGTACGATCATGTTTATAGTGTCCAGTATCCTTTGAATAATATTATGTCTGTGAATGGTATCTGTCAATCGCAGGTTTATTACATTGGTAATACAGTAAGAATAATTAATGGAAATTGTGCTTCATAATCCACTTTTAAAAAGGTTAAATAACGCACCTAACAATGTACTCATACAAGTAGGCCATCCGTATCATCTCTGGTGCCGATCGTGTCCATCAATCTTTCGTGCTCTATATGAGGTAGCAAGTATCGTACATGTGACCTATTTTTGTGAGCAAGTGTGTGGAGCTTGATGTTTGTACCAACTACTAGCTTGGTGAAGTGGTATACAATAGCTCCTGCTCTATAATCCTAATATACATACCCACCCTTCCATTTCTGTTGTGCTGCAAGTGTCAAGTACTCCCCTTTTATAACCATCGAGCTGGTTGGTAATTCAATATTTTCATCATTTGTAATATGTTCTAGAAGGGTTTGTTTCCCCTCTAAGCAACGTGCCAACCAATAGTCAGAACCCCATTCATTATTTTTTGGGGAAACCACTGCATATATCTTACCTGTGAAAGGAAATAGGTTGAGTTAACAATACATTTTGTAAATAAGGTCTTGCATAAATCTATTTCTACATAAATTAAATTCTACAAAGGTCGAGTAAACAATACATAAATACATTTTCTTATTTAGGTACTACTCATGTACCAACTTGTATGAGATCCGATATGTGATCATAGTCTCTAGAAATATGTGTCTGATCATCTTCCAAATGGTCTATTTCATTACCCCCATTGAAATTGGTGGCAAGTGTCACTCGATCCCATGTATCAACGGTATTAGTATGCTCACAATCACCCCATTCACCGATGCTACAGGAACTACAAAAACAAGCCTTCAATCTTGTTCAAATTTGTAGGGCCGAGTTGTATGAGCTTCTAATTGAATAAAACTGTCGAGTTCCATGCACTGTGTTCACCTGAGGTGTTTGTGATCGGTCCACATTTGTAACCTCCCAGAATATTCTTTGCACTAAGTGTTTCCTTGTTTCTTGTTCTCCCATGATAGATGGACACCATTGGACTATAGATGCAGTGTCTTGAAGGTGAGCACCTGTAAACTTCATCTCTTCCCTTCGAAGGGCAGTTTTAATGCATGCACCAGCACCATCGTGCTCTCCTTTTCCATGACCAGTTTCAAAGTAGTTCCATATATGTGGCACCTTGTATTTTATGTGCAACAAACACGACCATTCAAATACACGTGCATTCTTGAACTGTCCAGCACAACCATCTGACCAAATGAAATGACGATAAAATGGTATATCCATAGCTATCATGTGATCATAGAATAATTTAAAGCAATATTGCATGTAATGGATGTCATGGGTCCGGTCGTCACTTATGTAGAAGTGACTTTCTTTCAGTATCACATGTTTCTCTTCACTGCTATCTTGCCCATGTCGATACGTGATATGCACCATTATGCTCACCTGCTCTGAGTGATAGTATTGACTTTGAATTTCATTTTGTGGTTGTAGGGTGTAATTTTCCGCAAAGTCAACCACTGATAGTATTGTTCCAAGAGGGAAGGTATCCCAGCATATTCTGAATTGCTTATCTTGCCACCGTGCCATATCGACATGTTGAATGTACTGTTGGATCTTTCTATGAAAAACTGGAATAAAATCACATACTCGCACCTGGTACATGAATATTAATATGTCAATAAACCACATAAAAAATGTGTGTACATGAATATTAATATGTCAATAAACCACATAAAAAATGTGTGTACATGAATATTAATTTGTCAATATTCAAGAATTTACCTGTGAAGTCACCAATTTAATCTTCCTGCTTCCTTTCCCATCATTTAGTTGATATGTCTCATACTGATAGTTCTGCTTCTCGACAATTACATTCCCGAACGCTTGATCTTCACTTTCATGGATGCAATCAGACCATAAGGATATCCCACCACAATTGTTGCAAGAATCATCTACACATTGTTTTAAGTAATGTGTCTGCCCATCTTGCCTCGGACACATGATGCTATGGATGAAATATCTGGATGACATTGGCGGTACTATACTTGAGCATTCCTGCACATGGTTAAGATGCAAAAAACGACGTATATGTGCAAATGTATGGTAATATAGGTCAAACTCTATGTGGTATCTACAACAACAAGTGTTCTGGATGGTATTGATTCTAACATACCAAGGCTTGCATTTTTCAAAAGATCTTTGCCCAAGCCTTAGCTCTACATGGGAAACTTTAAACATCTTGAACAGTTGAGTTTGTCTCATGTCAAGATAATGCTTAACAAGAGGTTCAGTGTGATGAGAACCCCTACAATGTTTTAACACATCCTTCGTGTTAGAAGAAGGCCTAGTGTTATCATGCCAAAACGTTTGCACTAGGCCCTTCACTCCTTCGACTAACTTCATGTCTTTGCGGGGAAACCTAAAGCTAAATGCCCATAATGTTTCCATTTGTCCCTCTACATCAAGGTTGTCTCTTCTTACTAAATATTTTTTAAGTGTCTTTGGATGTAAATGAACAATTTCTGATGTGCATTTAAGTAAACAACATTGTCTTGTGGATCTACATACAATTGATTTAGCCAATACACGATGAGCCACATTACAGTCTTTTGAACAAGTTTTTTTACCAATCGATGTGAATGCATCAGCAAGAGATTTAACAATGTGATTACTTGATTCCATATTCTTCATTGTTGTTATGCCTAAATTTCTTCTAACAGTTGCCATATTTCTAGATTTAAGCAAAGCTAAAAACAGTTGGCATTTACCGGCTTTGGATTTGTTATCAAAATATTGTTTCATTATTTGAGAAGAATGACGAAGGATAGTGCGTTTAGCCACGTTACCTTCCATGGAAGTCAATCCGCTCTCATCCACTTGTATTCGTTTAGGAGTTTTCTTTCATTTTGA
>LPNX010825407.1:83803-88803 GCA_001517045.1 Pseudotsuga menziesii | reverse complement strand
ATACACTATTTTTTTATGAAAATGTAGGATATTGTAGAGTACGAAATGATGATTCTGAATATGTAATTTTTTCCTTCAAAACTATGTTTTATTTATTTATAATTATTTTTCTAAATGACACACATTAGTTTTCAAAAATACATGTATCGATTGTTTGTTATATAAATTTTGATTTCCATCACCATTTTCCAAAAAAACTATATGGTGCACTAGACGAGATCAAACTCTACGATCTTATATTAAGAAATCAAGGATTTCATTAATTTTTGCCCCTAAAGTGTTGCACCCACACATAAGGTTTTAATTTCAAGCTTTTATTATTTCAATAATTAATAATTAAAAAAATAATTCATGAAAAATTCCAAATAAATAGTGTTGCACTAGGCCCATATGTCCTTTATATGTCTGCAAGATTTTATCCGAAATGGACATCATTTACCTCATATATTTCTGCACCTGCACAAACATATATGTTAAAATGTGTTGAAAATCTGAAAACCCACTTTCACGGAAACTAATTTTATAATCATTTACACACATTTTCTCTACATAAATGCTATATATATTATGAAAGCTGATTCAATTACCTATCTTTTCTCTTTTTACTTCATCTTCAAATAAGTTAGGGAACTACCGCTAATTGTCACCTAAATTCAGAGTTTCCCATTTATTCCAGTATCATGTGGCATCTAATGTGTATTTAAAGAATTCCATGACTGTGCATTAGCCCATAAATTAATGAACACACACACATATACGATTTCTCCCCCGTAGGATGCTCATCAACTAGCAATCCATATTATTTAATAATATGGATTATATACGCCAATCAACGCATATCAACCACTTTTAAATGTGTGACCATGGTTGATATAGGTCGATTGGACTATATAAGCCATATTATTAAATAATATGACTACCTAATTTTACAATCTAACACCATATATAGACTCTCATCATGTATATTTTGAATTAACCAAAAAAAGACTTTTATTTATGGTTATATCTCATTTCATTTTTCTATATAGTAATTTTAAATTTATATTATTATTGTTATATTTTATTTATGTTTGAAAGTATATATATTTGTAAATGAAAATTTTAAATAAAAGTTAATTGTAAAAATGAGATCTTATAAAAGAAAAATAATTTCAAAAGTGATTTATCTTTTTGAAACATGTTGTGACCTAAAATTCTTAATTGTAATCTTTTATGATGATGATAATGATAGTTAACATGTAGTGAGAACTTTAGTTTACTGGAATTTAATAAATTGCTGTATTTGTTGTAACAAATTATTACTATGCTGAAAAAGTTTAGAAAGAAGCTTATGAAGGTCACCATAGTTTTGACAACTTAGAAGATTAGAGAGGCTAGTATTATAATGTTAGGAATTATGATCCAAAATGTAATAATTAGAAGATTAGTTTAATAAATGTAAAAGGGCATCTACACACTCACGTGATTATGTGAGGTGTCCCTTAGTTAGTTTCAGTAACGGTAAATTAGTTGTTAATCTTTGGATATTTAAATCCATCGAGTTTTCCATGTGAGGTAATCTTTCGGGATTTAGCCCTCACATCTCTGTGATGTAATTATTTTCCTTCTTTAATAAAATTATGTGTCTGAGGACACTTTGTCAAAGTGGTATCAGAGCACGTGGTTGAAGCTTGGTCTGGTTGGAACCTGATTGGAAGATGCTAAAGGTTGTTTGAAGAAGGTCATCTTCAAGGTTTTGGAATAGCGAAATTTTAACGGTAAGTTATTGCTTCCTATTCTTTTGGGCTAAAAAAACTTTTAAAAAGATCTATGTAGGAAAGTTTTTTTCGAGAGAGTAAATTTTTTTTTTAAGGCAAGGTTATTTAAATTTTGTGGAAGTGAATTTTTAAAAAATATATATATAGCTGGTGTTGAAGAGAGAGACTAAGCATAGAGTCCAGCTTAGGCGTGAAAGAGTTCACCATCCAGCGTGAATAGAGAACCTGTTTGTTCAGTGTAGAAAGAACCAAGTGTTAATGTTTTTGGAGGAGAAGTTAAAAACGAATCCAAGCATACACTAAACAATAGTGTGAAGTTTTGGAGTTCAGCGTGGAGGCTTAAAGACCAATTCGATCCAGCCCATGAGATAAGAGCCTATCAATTGCATTGTCAGCATCCCCCTATGCTCGGACAAAGCCTGCACCGTGGAAGTTAAAGTCACTGCAGCGTGGAAGTTAAAGTTTGAAGAGCGTAGAGACCAGCGTGAAAGTGTGAAGAGTGTAGAGACCATCCAGCACCTGCATTGAACCAACCAAATAGCAGCGCGTGAAGAAAGACCAAGACCATCTGCGTTGAAGAAAGACCAAGACCAGAACATTTAGCGTTTACACCAGCATAGAACAATCCGCGTTGAAGAGAGAGTAGTAAAGACCAGCGTGAATCTGGAAGCAACATCAATGTTAAAGAGAATTTGGGCGTTGAAGAGAGAGTAATAAAGATCAGTGTGAATCTCGAAGCAACATAAAGGTTAAAGAGAAGTTGGTTATACTTTTTTTTTCATTTAATTCACCTTTATGTAAAGTGAAAAGTGAATTAACTTTTTTATTTGGAGAGATAATTTCATTCACGTTTATGTCATTGAAACAGGGATGGAATTTGGCGGGTAAATGCCCGTCATGGGCCAATTTACCCGTCAAATACAGCTAAGTTTTTAGAGAAACCGTCAAAATCTAGCTTAGAATATAAAAAACCTTTCAAATTTTAGTAGTTCCTGGCAATTTTGACGGGTGTCCGTCATTTGAAATTCCTACCCTGCATTGAAAAGTGAATTAAGTTTTTTAAAGTGAAAAGTGAATTGAGTTTTTTATATTTTTGGAGATTTTATATTTAAAAAAAAAAAAAAAGAGGGGGGTGGAGAAATAAAATTTAAATAAGAAGGGTTATTTTTGGAGTTGATGGGACTAGAACTTATAACCTTCGACTCAACAATATTGTATCTCTCCAATTCATGTATAAAGATTTGTTATTTTTTGGAGTGATAAGGTGTAATTTTTTATTGGGCATTGGAGTAATAAGGAGCATTGTTGGTGTCATAAGGAGTACTTGTATTTTCACTCAAGGTTTGATTAGAGCAAAGTGAAGCTCTATCAAATTCTTTTATTGAGGCTATAAGTGGGTCAAGGCCAAGCCCCTATAGCATTCTTTTGCATGGTGTGTGGTGTTTCTTGTAGTATTTCTTTCATGGTGACTGGTGACTCTTGTTGATGAGTAATTTTCTTTTCATGTTGGTGGTGATATTTTTGCATAAAATCTTCTATTGGTGATATAAGGTTATTCTGGTGACATAAGGTATACACATCTTCTGGAGTTATAATCTGACAAGTTGGAAGGATCGAAAAATTATAAAGTTTGGAGTCAATGAATTGTGGAAGGGTGTCTGTAATGCTCATCCTACCAAACCGACTAATCCTGATCAGCTTGCAAAGTGGGAACTAAAAGATGAAAAGGCCTTAGCTTTGATTCACAGTACTGTTTCTCATGATATTTATGTGCGTATTGAAAATAGTTCTAATGCATGGTCAGCTTGGAAGAAATTTCAAGAGCTGGTTTTGGTAAAATTGAGGATAGCATGATGGTGACCATTTTGATCGCAGGATTGCCTGAGACATATAAGCATTTTTTGGAAACTTTACAGATTACAAATAATTGGATAAAATTTCTTTTGATGAACTAAGTGAATTACTTGCCACACATGACAAAACTTTTGGTAAAAAAAAGCAAGCAGGAGAAGATGTTTTGGTCGCAAGTACTAGCAAACAGTTTTCAGGTAATCATCAAAAGGGACATGATCAAAAATCTTTTCAAAATTCAAACAGAGGTCGTGGTTAGTGTTTTGGAAGAGGAAGAGGTCGTGGAAGAGGAAGAGGAAGAAATCAAGGAAGAGGTTCTAAAGATTCTGAAAGTACACAATCACAGTTTTCTGGAAGAGGAAGAGGTTCAGAAAATCAACAGGTCTCTGGAAGAGGAAGAGGTAATAAAAAAGTCACATGTTTTCGTTGTAATAGAGTTGGACATTATGCTTCAGACTGTAGAGTTTCATTTGAAAAAATTCTAAAAGAAAGAGAATATAAAGAATCTTCATCAGTGGCACATTATGCTCATGCAGACGATAGTGAAAATTGTGAATATGTCTTTACAACACTTGGACAATTAGAATCAATGGATTTTGTTCAAGTTCATCAGTTGGAATCATTGAATTTTGTTCATTCTTCTTATTGTTTCAAAAATGATTTTGAAGATGCTTGGATTATGGATACAGGGGCTACTCAGCATATGACATACATGAAAGATTTCTTTTGGAGTTATGAAGATTGTCATTTAAATTCAATTTTTCTTGCAGATGATTCTATTCATATACCACAAGGAAAAGGAACAGTTAAGGTTGATTTTCCTGGAATTGGAGAAAGATTGATTTCTAATGTTTGGTATGTGCCTACATTTAAGAAAAAATTGTTGTCTTTAGTTTTCATTCGCCAATTAGGACATCAAATTGTAATGGAAGATGGTATCCTTTTTGTTAATTCAACAAACGATGCATACAAAACAGTTATGACAGGTTATGAAGACGGAAAGCTTCTTAGGATGAAGGGAACAGTCATTCCTAGATCAAAGGAACATTTGAAGGAATTTGCAGGTTTAGTTGAAACTGATGTTTCACCTATCCGATTATGGCACATTCGTTTCGGGCACTTGAATGTTGATAGTCTTGTACAGCTTCAAAAACAAGAAAATGGTAAAGGGGTTGCCTACTTTTCAAAAGGAAAATGCAAAGTGTGAAGCTTGCATTTATGGTGAAGAGAGAAGGATAGCTTTTTCAAAAAGCACTTGGAGAGCAACAAGGAGATTACAGAGTGTTCATAGTGATGTTTGTGGTCCTTTGGAAACTTCACTTGGTGGTTGTAAATTTTTTTTGTTGTTTATTGATGATTTTAGCAGGATGGTTTGGGTGTATTTTCTGAAGG
>LPNX010825407.1:0-83530 GCA_001517045.1 Pseudotsuga menziesii | reverse complement strand
AACCTATGGTCAAACATTTGAGAGTTTTTGGTTCAGTTTGTTATGCACTTGTCCCAAAAGAAAAGTGAAAGAAGTTAGAGTCTAGAAGTGTTAAGTGCATGTTGATTAGTTATTCCGATGAGAAAAAGGGGTATAGGCTTTTGTCAGATGGAAAGTTTATTGTCAGCAGGGATGTGATTTTTGATGAAACAGAAATTTTAAGTGTAGAAGACATTGAAAAACAACTTAGTCACTTAGAGGAAAAGGTAACTAAGGAACAATTAAGGATGCAACACTTATACAAGACAAGGAATGAACAATGGTTTGATCTCACTTCAGAAGTACAGGATGATGAACAGGTTGAAGACACCTTGAAACAGGTTGAAAATACTTTGCATTCTTCACAAGTTAACTTAGATGATTCAAATCAAGCTAACATTGAAAAGAAGAAACCAAAATGGGCAACTAAGTTACTTCAAGATGTTAAGTCTGATGAAAAAGGAAAAACAAGTACAAGGAGTTCTAATATGGGTTCAGAAAATTTTGCTCTTTCAGTTGTTGAACCAACTACTTTTAATGAAGCAGTTGAGTATGATGAATGGAAAATGGCCATGCAAAGTGAGTATGATGCAGTAATGAAGAATCAGACTTGGAAAATTGTTGATTGTCCACATGATGTTAAACCCATTGGTTGTAAGTGGGTTTATAAAATTAAGTACAAAGCAAATGGAGATATTGATAAATATAAGGCAAGATTGGTGGCAAAGGGTTTTGCTCAGAAAGAAGGGATTGATTATGAGGAAACTTTTGTTCCAACAGCGAAATGGAATACTACCGGGATTGTGCTAGCTTTAGCTGCACAAAATGGATGGAAAGTACATCAAATGGATGTAAAAAGTGCATTTCTAAAAGGTGATTTGCAAGAGGATGTTTATATGACTCAACCTCGTGGTTTTGAGGTTCCAGGGAAAGAAAATCAAGTTTGTAAACTGGTTAAGGCATTGTATGGATTGAAACAAGCTCCCAGAGCTTGGTATGCGAAAATGGATGCCTACCTACAGAAAGTTGGTTTTCTTCGTAGTGAGTCAGATGATACTTTGTATGTTCGAATCCAAGAAAACAACTTAGTCATCTTGGTTATGTATGTTGATGATTTGCTCATAACAGGTAACAATAATGATCATATATTTCAGGTTAAGAAAGAACTTCAAACATGTTTTGAAATGACAGACTTGGGATTACTTCATTACTATCTTGGAGTTGAAGTAAAGCAGCAGGAAGGAAGTATATTTATTTCTCAAGCTAAGTACATTTCTGTATTATTGAAGAAGTTTGGAATGGAGGAATGTAAACCAGCGATTACTCCCATGGAGCAAAATTTAAAACTTTCTAAGTTTGAAGGGCGGGAACTTGTAAATTATACTGGATATAGACAGTTAATTGGATGTTTCATTTACTTGATGAATACTCGTCCTGATCTATCTTATGCAGTCAGCATACTTTCCAGATATATGTAGGAACCTAGAGAAAGTCATTGGAATGCAGCAAAAAGGGTGTTAAGGTATCTTCAAGGAACAAAGGATTTTGGACTTGAGTTTAAAAAAAACAAAAATTTCAAGCTTGTTGGCTATTCAGATGCAGATTTTGCTAGAGATGTTGATGACAGGGCATCTACTTCAGGTTAGTTAATGAATATAGGATTAGCTGCAGTGGCATGGAGTTGTAAAAAGCATGATACAATTGCAAATTCTACAGCAGAAGCAGAGTATATTTCAGCTTAGGAAGCCGCTTGTGAGATAGTTTGGTTAAGAAGGATTTTGCAAGACCTCAAAGTTGATCAGAAAGAAGCAACTTCATTATTTATTGATAATCAGTCAGCAATCAAGTTAGCCAAAAATCCTGTTTTTCATTCAAAAACTAAGCATGTGGATACTAAGTATCATTACATTCGGGCTCTCGTCGTCAAACAAATCATCAAGCCAAAGTATTGTCCATCAGAAGATCAAACTGTAGATATTTTTACAAAATCTCTTGGAAGGGTCAAATTTGATAAGTTTAGAAATGAACTTGGTATTTGTTCAAAATAATTTTTGGATCAAAGGGGGGATTGTTAGGAATTATGATCCAAAATGTAATAATTAGAAGATTAGTTTAATAAATGTAAAAGGGCATCTACACACTCACGTGATTATGTGAGGTGTCCCTTAGTTAGTTTCAATAACAGTAAATTAGTTGTTACTCTTTGGATATTTAAATCCATCGAGTTTTCCATGTGAGGTAATCTTTCGAGATTTAGCCCTCACATCTCTGTGATGTAATTATTTTCCTTCTTTAATAAAATTATGTGTCTGAGGACACTTTGTCATATAATATGGTTGTACGTAAAGTGCTACTATGCTGAAAAATCTTAGAAATAAGGTTCTGAAGGTTAACATAGTTTTGACAACTTAGAAGATTAGAGAGGCTAGTATTATAATAAAGAATGAGAAATTCCGATCTAATATGGTTGTAGGCAAGGCACTTTACTGGAAAGTGACTTTCATCCTCAAATATCTTAGTCTCACAAAGACGTCAAATCCTATCCTCCCGGTGTTTTAGGAATTGTTCAACATTGTGTTTCACTAAGAAATTCGTCCGCATTTTCTCTTAAAACTTAGATGTAATAGTATTTTTAAAGTTATTGATATTTTGCAAAGTTGCATTTTCGTTTATCCGTCAATGATTTATCCAAGCCATGTTATCTTTATGCGAACCTTTCTTGAGCAACAAGTAGTCTTGATTGGATTTTAAAGCAATTTTAGGGAGTATCTGGTGTCGAGTGCCATTTATCTTGTACTTGCACATCAAGTTCATTACCATAGGGATGCTCTCTATGGGGCGAGGCTTGGTTCTATAAGAAGAATAGGATAAGGTCTATTATTTTAATTATGAGGTTATATGATGTCAAACACTTTTGGATTTACTCAATCTTCCTCCAGGATTTTCTAGAGATGCCACACACCCAAACTTCATAGCCATACAAAAGAGTGATGAGTTTCAACCACGAACTTCTCTTTTTCCACATGAAGGAGTGTGGTGATTTACAATTGTTCTCCAAACCAAAATAAGATTTCCACCCTTCATTAATCTTTTTCCAAATGCTATAGCTTAAATTGAACTTGTGATGAATATCAATTCCAAAATATTTACGAGAAGAAACATCCTAAAATTTGTTATATATATTAAAAGTTTTAATTATATAATTCGTTTTTCTATTTATTTGAAAATATTTATATTATAGTTTATTTATGGTATATTTAACTATTTTTTATTTATTAAACGGTGAGGATGCATCCCATAGCCAATTCCAACTCAATAACCAAACCATCGCATTGGTAACTATATAAAATTTATTTTAATTAACATTGCAGAATATATGATAAAGGATTTGGTTCGATACATGTTAAATGCAATTTTCAGTATTTTAAAATAAAATTACATGGTAGTTTTATAAGTTATCGCAATTATCTTATTATGCCAGATTCTATAATTAAAATATTGATATAGGTATATAAATGTTTTGTTTATAGATTTATGCAATAAAATAATCACAATGAACAGAAAAGCTTGTATATATTTAGGTTGAACTATGATTCTTAATCGGCGTTTTCCATTCGTTGTTACTTATACGTATAATATTTTTTTTTACGCCCATTTTCAAAGCCAGCCTTGCATTAAATGCTTCCTTTACTGAGATACGACCAGTGAGATATGAAGTTCTGATTAAGCTCAGAGAAAACTTACTAGAACCTGGCATACGTCTGTCAATACATATGAAATAGTACATATGAAAATAATTAGATTACGATTTGCAGAGCCATTAGTCAAATTTCATCAATCACTAGTGCTTACCATGACTGAAGCACCGTATCCAAAACCCATCCGATCAGTCTGAATCTTCACTATGACTGTGAAGCACCCTATCCAAAACAGCTCTAATCAGTCTGAGTCTTTATTAATTTCTTGAGCGACCAGTACTGAGTTGTCTCTATCTATCAGCTACAACATTCAATGCATTGTTTTTAGTGGATAGTGGATATACATTTCCTCCAGGTTTCCAAAGCTCTCACCAGTGACCTCTCTGAAGAAATGACTGAAGATTCATACTGGTTAGAGCATGTCGAATAGCGGTTTTGGATAACGTGCTTCTGATTGATTAAATTTGACGAATGGTTCTAAGCGTAATTCTAATGCTTTCATATGCAGTGACATACATGCCAAGTTCTTTTAAGTGTTTTTCCTATATTTAGTGAGATTATTGCTTTGGGATATGGGAGAGACAACGGTAATAGGTACACTCAAGTTTCAGAAATCACATGCATCCAAATAAGAAAAAACCAAAGATACATCATTACCCACAGAAGCCAGATGTGAAAAATGGCAGACCACTCAAGTAAACAACGAAATAGCTGTTAACAAAGTTGTTACATTGCAATTCGTGCTTGTTTCTGTCCATGATTTTAATTCTGTTCGAATCAGATCTATCCGATTTTAATTCTGTTCGAATCAGATCTATCCGATTTGAATTATGTCCATGATTGTGTCTGTCGATTATTTGAACTCTGTGACAACCATCAAATAGGTTGGAGAGTCTACTGAGCTTAAGACAATATTAATGCAACCCAAGAATGAAATTACATAGCTCAGACAATCCTTGATTGAGTCACTCGAATGAACAAATAAAACACTGAATAATCTACAATCAATGTAGACATGTTGTGATGAAAAATAAGTGGAAAATTATGCTCTGCATGATCCAGTTATAAGATTGCAAAGAATGTGCAGCAATCATGAAAATATTATTAGTGGATTATGCCAAGTTGGGCTACAAGGTACATCACATGAAAAGGTACGTGTGGAATTATCACATGATCACAAAATCCTAACAAGAAGAATTGTTAAGTGTGAGTAATGCCTCTATGAGTTGCAATGAATTCCAAGACATTGAAAAGATTGGTTCAACTTGAATGCCAGAGAATGAATAGCATTGGCCTTCATACTCGGCCAATTGGCCTTCATACGCGGCCAATTAGCAGTACTCGGCCAAATAGGAGTAACTAAGTGAGGTGTAGGAAGAGCTTAATGTCCAAAATTTGATGTCCAGACAAAGAAAATCTGTGTTCAAGTGAGCTTCAAGTGGAATAGTTAGAGGAGCAAGTTGTGGCAGTGAAAAGGAATCGAGAGCTTTCCAAGACCGAACTGGAAAGGATGTAGAATATGTTTGTCAGTGCAATCCAAAAGGTGACAAGTTTGAAATTAGAGTTCAAAGCAAAGGATGAAATACGTAACAGTTCAAAGCTTAATTGGAAGATATATGTAAAACAAGTAGAAGAGAGAGAAGTAGAAGTTCATTATCACTATAAAGTATCTACAAAGGATGCATATTAAAACTTAATGACAATGTTCTCATCATGCAAAAAATATTTTTTATGTTCATGAAAGAAAGGTCTTCAACATCATTGGAATCTACTAAGAAAGGCATAGGGCTGATGCACAATTATGGACTCCTTTAAACACACTTTAGATGCTACATAATATTGAAAAAACATGGAATTTCTCACTTTAGGTGACAATTAGAGGTACTTTATAATATCCCCAAAATTTGAAAAAAAAAATATTAGGCTAGTCATTTACTACGACATTATTTATACTCATGCGGAATGTGTCATTCTTCGTTTACTGTGCTTTATTGTCGTAAGCTATTCTTACGTCATGCTTTCATATTTTCTGATATGGTTATTAATGTGATACTCATGTTGTTCTCATGTTGATTACTATCTTGGTTTATGGTTACACATTTATATGTATGTTAGTTATTTCGATTATATATTCAGTGGTTATAAAGTTGGATTACTGTTGTATAAGCAATTCTGACCTAACTTGTTATTGAAAAATGGGTGGAGTGGTGGGACTTGTTTCCCTTGTAAACACCTGAGAGGTAATTGTTTTGTACTTGTCACTTCAGGGCTTACTTAGTTCTTACAAACTAATGCATTTATTTTCTTGTCGTGTGCAGGTGCACTTGGCGGCAGAAATTGCTCATAAAAGATGAATAAGACATACTACTCGATTCGTCACTAGGACTTGGCTTGGGTTACAGTCATATCCTAGTGAATACTATGATTATTGTTAGTTGATATTTACACAAGGCTCGATGTTTTGTTAGTCTATGTTGCACGTGCTACTATTGTCATTTTTATGGACTCTACCACAGTGATTTAATTACTACTGCATATATCATTTACATGGCATATGTGGTATTAATACTTTGTAACTTGGTTCATACTCTAACATAGTCTTGGTGTATGGTTTTAATATAATTGGTGTATAAGTTTAATACCTTTGCTATCGTGCTTCATGGAATATTTCATATGCCATGGACTATGGCTTCAACCCTATGTATTCGATACATATTTGGGGTTTTGTAATGCACATTGTTTTGAACAAGGTTTAAGGGGTGGCATAAACTATACGATATGGGTTTGGAATTGTGTTAATGGAGGCTAGGGTGGTGACATAAATGCACTTTGGGAAACGTGGAGTTAAAGCTTGGGGATTAGGCTCTTTCATTGGTTTGGTCATTCGTAGCATGGCTGTGTGAGCTCTTCCTTGCAAGGTGTGGTGGTGTGAAGATTTGATGGTTTACCCCTAATGGTAGGTACGTTCACACTTTGGTTTAGCAACATTGTTTTGTCTGTTCATATTTGTTACAATGCATACTTCTCATCATGGCCTATCTTGTGTTGCAGGTTGCAGGGTATAAAGAAATCGTGGTTGTGGGCCGCCTTGTGTCAACGCCATACCCATTTGGGTAAGCTGTGTTATACAAGTTAAAACTTGCCCCTCTCTCGATGGTTGTTGTGATAGAGCTAAAAATCATCGTGGGTTTGAATGTTTTGGCTCTAGCTTTTAATGGCTGCATTTTTTTGGAAAAGGGACTATTTGTAGAATGAATGTAAGGCATCAGAGATGCGTTAAGGCTTGGGTTTTTGTTGGGTTTTAGTGCCTTCGGGATGGTACTAATGTATTCTAGGTTTTTATTTAAGGATGCTCTATGTAGTGATGTGGTTGTGTAAACTTGATAGGCTCTGCGTATTGCGAATGTGTAAATATGTTTTGCGTAGTGGCGGCAGCACCATTGCTTGAAATGGTGCAAGGACAAGTTTAAACGATTGTGTAATTTATTTATTGGTTTTTATAATGGTTATGAATGTATAAATATACAACAATTGCATACGGTGTCGATTTCGTGGTTATAATTCTTATTAGTTGGACTGTGTGCATTTGAAATCTTCATTTAATTTCTTATATGGATTTGTTATGGTGTTGTTTGGTTCCCGCCATTAGACTACGACTGTATAGTTAGATGAATGGATTATTTTTTTTATATTTTAATTCGTGGTTATAGTTATTATGTGTATAAGAGTCATGACTATGGATGTAACCCTTCAATGGGTGTTGTTGCTATTCACGCAGCGTTGACAAGGTTGTAGTGTTGGTATTAATTGTTTAAATTTTTTATTATGTATAGGGACATGGGACGTAGTTACAGTGTGTATTTTTATTTGGGTCTTTCGACCTATGTGTAGAGATTAGATGTATTTGATTTATGGTCTGTGTATTTATAGTAGTGTGTTTTTAATAATGGAAATGCTACAGCCTCTGGTAGGAATAATAACGAATCCTACATGATCCAATATGGTTACTTGTACATAAAAATGGACTTGAAAGGAGTTGATCCTCGATCACTATGGTTGTTACGATTATGACTATATGGGTCTGTTTTGGGCATAATGCCTACATGAATTGATTCTGCGATCTCTGTGTATTTATGCTATGTTTTTATAGGAGAGATGTACATAGCATTATGGTTGAATTATTATGAATCGATCCTGTGATCTATTGGTATTTATGCTATGTTGTTAATGAGTGCTATCCATAACGATGGGGTTGATTTTATTATGGAATAGATGGATGTATGTTGATGTTCATAAATGTAGTTTGTATGTTAAATTATATGGTTTGGTTGATTACTTTTGACCATTAGATGGTCTCGATATCTTGACTATAGAATCACTTTAATGTTTATCTTTGAATATGGAAATGATTTGTTTCTTAGGTTATGGTTTACTATAATTTAATTAATTTTATTTAATAATTATGCTTTGTTTATAACTTAACCTTAATTAGTATTTTACTCCTAAGTATAGTTCTGTTGGCAATACGAAATATGCTAGTAGAGTTCATATGTAAATATACATATAGACTCTGTATAAAGTAATTTCTAGGTTTTAGGAAAAACAAAGTTTAAGCGATGAAATAAATATAGAACTAAGTATAGAAAATATAGCCCTAAATAATTCTTAGACAGGAATTAATTTACATACATAGGGTTTAGAATTAAAAACACAAATTCTTAAACATTCTGGACAGTCATAGGGTTTATAAATAAAATGTAAACCCTTAAATATTTTGACAAGAAATAAATGCAAACATAAGGCTAGAATATAACATAAACACTTGAATATTCTAACACGAATTATACTAGATAATGGAATAGAAAATCAATAACCTCATACCTACAAGGTGAAGCTATTCCAATGGCTGAAAACCTGCACACTCAAATACCCAACATTAACAAATCACAGGAAGATCTGGCCTCTATATAGATAACCGAATCACTTGGGAACTACCACGTTCCACCCAACCATGACCCGGAACCATTCTTGGTTTTCCTCCGGATCTCGCAGAGCTGGTTCCAACATGCAAGTAGCTTAGAGCTCCTAAGGTAAGTCTTCCCTAATTGGGATATCAGGTCTGAATGAGTTCTCCTTTTTTCTCTTACGAAAATGTTCTCCAAGAACTCTCTTGAGAAATAATAAGGGAGAATAATGATTCCAGCCAGATGGAAGAGATCCCCAAGCCTCTCTTTGGCTTGGGTCTCTATAGACATACTTTTTAGTCAAAGAGGTAGTTAAATCAAGAATCATTTGATTTCTTGATTTAACCCTTTTATTTATTTTAAGTACTTTTAATATTTAACTTAGGAACTTTTAACTAGTTCCTAATTGGGATTTTGCAGGTATTATAATATTTAATTTTCTTTTAGTAATAATAATAATAGATGGAGCCTTTCCTTCTTTCTTACATTATTAATATTGTTACTATGCTTACTCTTTATACATACCACATGTGTGTATATATATATATATATATATATATATATATATATATATATCATTTGTTAAAACTTATCTTTAGGTATCATATATTAAGATCCCTGAACTAATGACACTTTCTTCACTAAGGCCATAAGGTAGGTGGTTAGGTTTACTAGGCTAGGAAACTCTAAACATCCTTGCATGTTGGATTCCCTCGTATAACATGGTAGTTATTAAGTACTTGATGAGATAAAAAAATTTGAGATTTCATTTAATCACTTATAAATAAGTCAGATGAGATCAATATTTTACTCGAGTCGTTTTCACTCGACATCATTAATTCTTTTCAGTAACTCCTATCATTAATCACAGCCCATACTCAATGCTAGAAACAGGGAGTTACAAACAAGTAGTGCAATTCCAGAGTTCCTCGATGAACATTAATGCTAGGATGTACTTTTAGGATACACCTAGGGATACAATGGCCAAGGATCCAATGTTCCAGAGATTATGCTCAACATCAACTTGGAAGGCTCTAGGGATTATGCCCAACACTTCCAATTATATTTTCATGTGCTTTAGAGGTTCCTTCTCAACAGAAAGGTTTACATAATTCATGTGTTTCATAGCCCCTTTATTAACACAACAAAACACTCGTGTGCTCCAGAGCTTCTCACTCAACACAACTTAAACGCTCATGTGCTCTAGAGCTTCTTGCTCAACACAAACATTCAAATAATCATGTGCTCCAAAGCTCCTTTTTCAACACAAAACATCTCATCAATCATGTGCTTCAGGGTTCACACCCAACACATAAAATTATACATAAAACATATGTAATTGCCTTATGTCCAATATATCAAACAAATCACCATGTTCATATGCAGTGGGGTCCTAGACCCAATATATCAAAATAAAACACCAAAGTAACATCATAGTCAATGGGGCTTATGCCCATAAGTGTTAGGTCAAAATTTAGGATATTACATCCCTCCCTAATTAGAAAAACACCATTCCTGGTGTTCTAGGAACTCGGAATGAAATAATGAAACAAGGTGGGGTAATCCTTTCTCGCAGTGAATCCATTCTCCCAAGTAGCCTCCTGAGCTTCGAAGTGATTCCATTGCACTTTCAACTGGACTATCCTGCGCTTCTTGAGCTGCACCTCTCTCTTGTCCAACATATGAAGATGTTCAGTGGAAAAATCCCCTTCAGGTTCCACCTCTAATAAGGGCCTATCAATCACATGTTTAGTATCATAAACATATTTCTTTAATAATGATGGATGGAAAACATTATGGACTTTTATGTGAGTGGGTAACACTAGTTCATATGCCACTGGCACTCTCTTGGCTAGTATTTCAAAGGGTCCAAAAAATCTAGGTGCTAACTTACCACACCTTCCCAAGCTCAACGATCTTCATTTTTATTTTACTTTCAAGTAGACATGGTCACCTATTTGATAGTATTTATCTTTTCTTTTCTTAGCTACGTAGATTTTCTTGTGTTCTTGTGCTTCTTTAAGGTTCATCTGAACCTTGGTAACCAAATGTTCCAAGTCCTTTAATAAGTCAGACCCTAACATGAGTCGATCCAATAGGCTATCCCAAGTAACCGATGTTCTACAATTCCGTCGATAGAGTACCTCAAAGGGACTTATGTTGGCAGAAGTCTGGTATCCATTGTTATACACAAACTCTGCAAGGTGAAAATAATCTTCGCACTTGGTGGGGTTGTTCATGACATACATCCTAAGCATGTCCTCAACAATCTGGTTTACCCTTTCTGTCTTCCCGTCTGTCTACGGGTGATAAGCAATTCTAAAGTTCAACTATGTCTCTAATCCGGAGAATAATGATCTCCAAAATTTTCTGGTAAACTTAGTATCTTGATCCGAGATGATTTCCTTGGGTATCCCATGCAATCTAAATATCTCCTTCAAGAAGATATCGACAATGTGTACTACCTTGTAGGTCAACTTCACTGGAATGAAGTGTGTTGATTTTTACAATTTGTCAACTACTACAAAGATAGAATCATTTTGTTTCTTACTCTTAGGTAGACCTGTGATAAAATCCATACTAATGACCTCCCACTTCAATTCCGGAATGGGTAATGGTTGCAGCAACCCCGAAGGATGCTAGTGCTCAGATTTAACTAGCTGACATTCCTGACATTTCACGATAAACAATGCTTTGTTGGTGTTTAACTTAGGCGATAAAAAGTGTCTCTTAAAAGCAGATATCATATTTTGACATCCCAGATTCCCGGAGTAGGGTGTCCGATGAAATCCTGTGAGGATGCTGGACCAAATTTTCCCTCCATCTAGAACATACAATAGACTCTCCTTGGACCATAAAAGTCCCATTTCTTCTACCTTGTACTTCTTTTGTTGTTGAAACAATCTATCCTCTTAGACCTTTTTGAGGATTTCTACATAGAAAGGGTCAACTCTGTTAGCCATTCTAATCCTCTCGTGTAAATCCGAATCGGTTTGACTTAAAGTCACTTTGTATATCATATGAGTTCGTCAACTCAAAGCATCACAATCTTGTTCTCTTTTCCCTTTATATGCTTTAGTTCGAAATGGCACTAACTAAATACTTCAAACTCACATTGATTGTCTTCAGAAGGAATTTCCTTCCCATGAGGTAGTGCCTCCACATCTTTAAGGAATGGATGATGGTGGCTAACTCAAGATCATGTGTTGGGTCGTTCTACTCATATTCTTTTAACTTTCATGATTTATAACAGATCGTGTAATCGTTCTGCAAGAGGAATCCTCCAAGTCCTTCCTTGGTTGCATTCGTGTAAACAACGAAATCCCCATAGGGATTCGTAATTCGTAGTATCATTGCGGTCATCAAAAGATGAGTGAGATTTTGGAAACTTTCCTCGCACTTGGTTGTCCATAAGAACTTATTTTCCTTCTTTTACAAAGTGGTCATGGGACAATCTATTCTCGAGAATTTCTCAAAGAACTTTAGATAATATCCAGCTAATCCCAAAAAGGATCTAATGTCGGTGACACTAGTAGGGGTAGGCCAATCCTCTATGGCTTTAATATTTTTTGGGTCCACATCTATCCCCATGTCGAGGATGATGTGATCGAGGTACAGTATATCTGGTTTGTAAAAATCACATTTACTAAAATTAACATAGAGCTGGTGTTCCTATAACACCTATAGCAGTATGCATAGGTGTTCCTTGTGTTCCTCTTTACTCTTAGAGTAAACTAGGATGTCGTCTATACAGACCAACACAAATTTATCCGGGTATTTACTGAATATACTGTTCACCATACACATAAAGTTCATGGGTGCATTGGTCAAACCGAATGACATTACTACCAACTCGTAGGGACTATACCTTGTATGAAAGACGATTTTGTGAATATCCTCATTGGAAATCCATACCTGACGGTATTTGTATTGTAGGTTGATATTTGAAAAGATATTGGATCCTCCTACTTGATCGAACAAGTCATTGATCCTAGGTAATGGGTATCAGTTCATGATAGTCATTTTGTTAAGCTAACGGTAATCAATGCACATTTGCATCGTACCATATTTATTCTTTACGAATAGTATCAGTGCTCCCCAAGGGGACACACTTGGTCAGATATATCCTTTATTTATCAATTCCTATAACTACAATTTTAGTTCCACCAATTTTGGTGCACTCATGTGGTAAAGGGGATTTCGAATCCAAAACTGATCCTGGTGTCAATTCTATGGAAAATTCTAGGTCTCATTCGGAGGTAATCCTGGGATCTCCTCAGGAAATATGTCCTTGAAATCTACAAGAACTCAAAAGTAATCTATGTGTTGTTCTCTTTCAATTTCTATGTCTTGGATGTTTACTACAAACAACTTGCATCCTTTCCTAATGCACTTCTTTGCTTGTAAAGCATATATCTGGATTACATAAACTTTCTTTGGTATGCCTTGAATATTTACTTAATTCCCTTAGCTATCCATACACAAGATTTACTTGTGTAAGCAATCGAGAATGCCATGGTGTTGTTCCAACCAGTCCTTGTCGATAAGTATATCATATGATCCCAAGGGTAGGATGTTCAGGTTTACTTTAGTAGGAAAACCATTCAGGTTTACCTCACAATATTTAACTATCTCTGAAACTTTTCATTTCATACTTGTGGCTAATTGTAGTAGCCAAGGTTTATCATGTTTAACTTTTTCTAGTTTACATACATGAACCATTTTAGGCGATACATAGCTCCAACAAGCACTGGGGTTCATCAATATTGAAATAGAAGTGTTCAAGATCTTACCTTCTATCTCAACCATGGTAGCCTCATGGTATTCCTATTGGCCATCCAAGGCTGCATAAATTCGCGGTGCTCCAGCTATGTCCTCTACCATTGGTTCCTCATGTAAGTTGTGCAAGACCCCATTGGTCTTATTCTTACAGTCCCATGCATATTGGGGCCCTTGGAATTTTCAGCATTTAATTTGCAGCGGGGAAACATTGGCTCCCCCATTTGCTACTGGCTTGTTAGCATTTGGAGCTGGTACATATGGATTTGTACCTGATTTGTTGAAGTTTTTGTTGGCTGGAAAACTGTTGTTCTATTTTCTATACGGTGGTGGGTTAAAACCTGGTTTGTAGTTTTCAGAGAATTTCTTTGACCTATCTCTATTTTTGTTGAGGTTCTCTTTCCTTAGCTACCCATGTTCATAGAAAAGCCTAGCTTTGTGTAAGGTGGTGTCAAAGGTTTTAGGCATGTCAAATTAAATCCTCTCCCAAAATTTGGGAGGAAGACATCCTAAAAACTACTGTATTTTTACTTTCTCGTGTTTTATGTAGGGTACATAATGCAATAGATCCAAAATTTTGTTAATAAAAGCATCCATAGTTATGGAGCCCATACATAACTCATGAAACACTTTCACTTTTTTGTCAAAGAATCTTTCCAACATGTATTTCTCTTAAAAAATATTTTGAAACTTACTCCACCGTATTTCTCTTAACTCATGTTTCTTGGTATGCTTCAAGTCTCTTCACCATCTAGCTGATTTTCCATTTAAATTATAGATGGCTAGACGATATTTCATCTCGCTATAGTAGTTATGAACTTGAAAGTATTTTCTCATACCCAACAACCACTCTTCAAATTTTTTCCTTGTATTCATCTCTCCTTCATAGGTTGGGGATTTTATTTTTCCAAACTCTCCCTAAATATTGTCATCATTTTTCAGTTTCTTTCGACATGAAGAAATAGAATCATGAGTAGAAAGAATGTGATAATATCCTTCTGGAGGTTTAGGGGTATTCTCTTCTTTTCCTTCTTCTCTCGGTTTGTTGGCCCGTTTATGGTAAAATTCCTTATTGAACCTGTTTGTGGAAAGAGTGGGTTTTCATGCAGGATTCCTTCCATCATGTTTCGCAACAGTGCTCCATTAACTGCTTGTTGTTCCTTTATTTCATTCAGATTATCATCTCTGAAACTCTACATGTCTACTTGGAGACTTTGTATAGTTTTCATCATATCATAATTCAGTTCCACCACCAGTTCTGCTTCCTGAGTGGGGGAATTCAACTTTCCTTTCCAGTTGTTATCTTCTTCGGTATTCATGATTTGCACTGTTCTTTTAAAATCCTGTAATTTGCAAATTTTTAATAACAGGAAAAATTTCTGTTAGTTAACCAAATTTAAAGAATACATTATTTTCCTTGCAACGAGTGTTGGGTACACCCATTTGGTCTCTTAGTGTTGAAACTGGGCTTGACACCACTTGTAATGTCCCCAAAATTTGAAAAAAATAAAATTAGGCTAGTCATTTACTGCCTGAAATAGACATTATTTATACTCATGCGGAATGTGCCATTTTTTGTTTATTGCGTTGTATTGTTGTAAGCTATTCTTACGTATTGCTTTCGTATTTTTTGATATGGTTATTAATGTGATACTCATGTTTGTGTTATGTTGATTACTATCTTGGTTTATGGTTACGCATTTTTATGTATGTTAATTATTTCAATTATATATTCAGTGGTTATAAAGTTTGATTACTGTTGTATAAGCAATTATGACTTAACTTGTTATTGAAAAAGGGGTGGAGTGGCGAGACTTGTTTCCCTTGTAAACACCTGAGAGGTAACTGTTTCCTACTTTTCACTTTGAGGCTTATGTCACGTCCCCATGCCTCCGACCGGCAAAGAGGACGCGACCTAATGGCTATAACAGACTGGCTAAGAGCCCATGAACATGTACAGGCATAAAAATACAATGCTGAAATGCTAAAACAGAATGCTGAGAAGAATGCATGACGGTATAATCATGCACAAATTCCATTGTTCATCATACACAACCTAATTAGTTCATCTTGCACAGCGGAAAACAACATGCATTCACACATTCATTATTTCAACATGTTCATTTCATTTAATTAACAATAAATATGGAATTGCAGAGGTAAAATACACAAGATCACGTATCTTATGAACGCTTTGCTCCGCAACTAGCTACGTCGCTGCAACGTTCCACCCAACCATAGGCCAGCGTGCTCCTTAATCTCTCAGCAACGCTGCCACCCCCGAGTTGGGCATGATTCTCCAAGGAATAAGGGAACTAGCAGGCTTACACATAGCCAAGGATGTCCAAAACACACAGCCAAGCCAACTCAGTTGGGTTTATCAAGCCATTAGGGAGCTGATGGAGGCAATTTGCTAAGCTGGTGAGCTCATTATAGAGCCAAGAACACCTACACCAAAACTAGCCTGACCTCTAAGACACCCATCCACACCCAACACAAGGAATCAGTCCCTTCTCTGCTACACAGTCCCTCGGGCCCTACATTCCCTTCCAGTGCTATTCAGTGGTGATGGAGAAGAAGGTCAGCCCTCTAGCTCTGCCTGTGTGGTTTCTAGCACCAAGTTTATCAAGCAACTAAGCCAACACCCTTGCTCCCAATACAGTCTGAAGACCAACAATTGCACTCCGGTAATTAATTCAGCTCTCACAGCTTAAACAGGGAAAAACGAATTACATAGCCCCACACATAACAGCAAAAACGACTCACACATGAGGAAACACACACAGTCCTGAAGCTTATCATTGAACACAACTCACAGCAGGGGGAAAACGCCCCAAAAATCCTGTGCGTGAGGCCAATAGTCGCTGAGACAGTCAAAAACATGAATGGCCCTTCACAGCCATGGTAAAAACACATGAAACTTCCAAAAACGTGAATGGAAAATGCACCAGCAGCTCCAAAAACGTGAGGAAGACAACCCAATCCCCAGCACTATCAAAACGACCTCCCATCCATGGGAAAAATGAAGCCAGCAACCAAAAACGTGAAGGAAAAACACAGGAAAAACTCCAGCTGCTCCCAAAACGTGAGGAAAACTGAAAAACGTGAATGCCTAGCAGAATGGCCTACATTTTTAGACATCTTCCTTGCCAAGGAAGTCAGAACACGTTTTTCAAAAATGGGTCTCTGCCCAATTCGAATTTGGTTTCCCATACTCTTCCCCTTCCATGCAATAACTAACTCAACCACATTCTGGCAGAAATAAATGATTGGAGAAAAAAGACAAGAAAGGTAGTTGACAATTTGATGGGTTTTCTCATAGACATTTGGCTTTTCCCCATTGGCCCATAGGTTAAATATTTCACCCCCCCCTTATCCTTAGAAAATCATGCCCCCTTCGATTTAGTTGCCGCGACCGTAGTTGGTTGTGTTTATTTTTATTATAGATGCATATGTACATGATGCTGAAACTTAATATGTGCTGCATGCCCTGATATACCATCAGTGACAATTTAAATCCCAAAACATGGCATAGTCGATCAATGGCGGGGCCTTGGCCTTTAGCTCCACACCATGATCATTTACAATATATACATCATATACATCTAATGTAACGGGGTCAAGACCGGGATGTGACAGCTTACTTAGTTCTTATGAACTAATGCATTTCTTTCCTTGTCGCGTGCAGGTGCACTTGACGACGAAAATTTATCATAAAAGATGAATAAGATATACTGCTTGTTTCGTCACTAGCACTTGGCTTAGGCGAGGATAGATTTATAGTCCTATCCTAGTGACTACTATGATTGTTGTTATTTTATGTTTACACAAGGCTGGATGCTTTTTTATCCTATGTTGCACGGGTTACTATTGTCATTTTTACGGACTCTAAGACACTGATTTAATTAATGCTGTATATATCATTTACATGGCATTTATGGTATTAATACTTTGTAACTTGGTTCATAATCCAACATAGTCTTGGTGTATGGTATTAATATAGTTGGTGTATAAGCTTAATACCTTTTCCTATAGTCCTTCATGGCATATTTCATATACCATGGACTATGGCTTAAACCCTATGTATTTGATAGATATTTGGGTTTTGTAATGCACGTTGTTTTTAACAAGGTTTAAGGGGCGGCATAAACTATATGATATGGGTTTGGAATTGTGTTAATGGAGGCCAAGGTGGTGACATAAATGCACTTTGGGAAACGTGGGCTTGAATCTTAGGTCTTGGGCTCTTTCGTTTGTTTGGTCATTCACAGCATGGCTACATGAGCTTTGCCTCTATGTGGTGTGGTGGTGTGAAGCTTCAATGGTTTAGCTATGATGGAAGGTACATTCACACTCTGGTTTAACAACATTTTTTTGTATGTTCATATTTGTTATAATGCGTACTCCTCATCGTGTCCTGTCTTGTGTTGCAAGCTGCAGGGTATGAATAAATCATGGTCATGGGTCACCCTGTGTCAAGGCCATACCCATTCGAGTAAGCCCTGTTATACAAGATAAAACTTTTCCCTCGATTGTTGTTGTGATAGAGTCAAAACTCGTAGTGGGTTTGAATGTTTTGGCTCTGGTTTTTAATGGCTGCAATTTTTGGGAAAGGGACTATTTATAGAATGAATGCAAGGCATCATAGATGCATTAAGGCTTGGGGTTTTGTTGGGGTTTGGAGACTTTAGGCCAGGACTAATGTATTCGGGGTTTTTATTTAAGGATGCTCTATGTAGTGATGTGGTTGGGTAAACTTGACAGGCCCTGCATATTGCGAATGTGTAAATATGTTTGGGGTAGTGGCGGCAACACCATTTCTTGCAATGGTGCAAGGTCGAGTTCTAAAGGAAGTGGCATCGTAAAAATGACTATGATCAGAGTGGTGCAGCAAAAGCATGGTGGAAAAATTTGCAACACTCTGTGGTGCTTCTGCTTGAGGACAAGTAGATTTGGGAGGGGAGGATTGTCATGTTCCCTCAAATTGACCATTAAAAGTGTTGACCATGCTAAGTTCCTACNTTATTAATTATTCCTCCTAGGATAAATTTTTACTAATAATTGTTCTAAGGCATGTATTTAATTTTATTTCAGCAATTTTATTTATTATGCACAATAATGATATGGAATTAAGGCTTCCATGTCAGGAGGGTGCATTGGGGAAAGCTAGTCAACTTTCCTTGGTAAAAATAAGAATGTCCATGACAAAAGCAAGTAAGAGAATAAAGGGAAGTTTCATAAAAGCAGAGAAAGCAAAAAAAGGTAAAAACAAGAAAGTATTTCAAAGGGGAGGGCATAGTTTCCTCTTATGGAGCTCAAAAAAGCTGTGAGAGAAAAGCAGGAAAGTTTTTTAAGGAAAGAAAGAGTTTCCTTATGACCCAGGAAAAGCAGAAAGCTGTCATAACTCAAAAGAGGAAGCTTGTGACTAAGGGAGGGTGCAATTTCTAATTTTGAAGGATGATTTGGAATTGGAAACAATTCCACATGGTCCTACTTGCCTAATTTCCCAAAGGGGGTGCTTTTGTGGCTAGGGTTAGGGCACCCATGAGGTTGACTTGCTCTCACATGTCACCATTGGCCTCAACTTACTAAGCAGGTCATCCATAAGTCTATTAAAGATAAATTAGAATCCATTGCTTTAGTTTGGTTGATGATTTTATTTTTGAATGCTTATGTGAGTATTAATTCTGAGTGTTGTGCCTCAGACTACTGGGAGATGAGCCCCAGCCTTCCATTCCCCTCTCCTTCCATCCCCTTCTCTTCCATTACAAGTGTGGAGAACTATATTGCATAAATTGAAGGATAATCAAAGTCATGTATAGCCTCCATCAATTTCAGGTCAAGCTTCAGTGAAGCTCATGCTTCACCAATGCTCACAGCCCCTTGCTGGTCATGATTCGAGCCTCTTGCCCCTCATTTTTGGAGCATCCTTGTAATGGTCAGTATATGATGTAATTTATGTTATGTGTGTTCATAATATTCTGCAAATTATATTTATCAGGTTTAAATATCCATACCCATAAAGAATCTTGTCTCAATTTTCCCTAAAAGGACCTACTTTATCAATGTATGGGGGAAAATGAACAAATATGAGTGCTATAAGGAATATGTCATGTTGGGGAACTTATTTAAGTGATTTTACATGTTAATAAAACTTATATTTACTTATTTTATAATTCTCATGTTTTACAGAAATCGATTTCACTTGATTTAACTACTTTCTTTAGACCTTAGCTAGATTACTAGCTTTTAGTGACTAGTTTTGCTAAATCTGATATAAAATGAGTTCTGTAAACTAAAACTGAGCTCTATCAGTTCTTGTGGGTCACTAACAGGCCCACTTTCCCATATGAAACTCTAGAACCATTTTTATTTGAGTCGGTATCACCTTTTTGGATCCTCCTCTACGTAGGGTTTTCCTTGGCCAAAACTGTCGTAAAACGCCAAATTCATCCAAAACTTCTCAGAACCTTCCAGAATCTATGAAAAATATATAAAAACTTTATTTATTCTATATTAAGTCTGTAAAAACCCTTTTCAAGTTTCCAAAATCCCCTCGTTAAAACAGACCGAACTACCCTCCTTAGTTTCACGGTTTGGCTGCCCAGAAGCGTGGTAGTAGGTTTTCGCGGAGCGGATTCTGAAACTTAAATGGAACCAGATCTAAATGTGATAGGGGAGAGGGAATTCCATGTCTGGTTGTATTTGGTTGCTTCCCTCTTCTCACTCCTTTTGCCTGCAAAATTTCCCAGAATAAACCCCTTATTTGCCCAGTCCGAGAAGTCATTGTGTAAATTAATTCAAGTTTAGAAATTTTAATATAATTTATAGAATTGAAGAGTGTTCAGGTCTGTACACCAGACTTGGGACACTACACCAGCCTAACATACTCCTTTATATTCCTAGATCCTGCCAAATCTCCCAATAAACCTCTTGGCACGTTTCTAGGTTCCCTTCCACTGACCCCTTCATTATTGTACATGGGTGTTTTCTTCATTCACCCTACACATGTGTGTTCTTATTTATATGAGCAATATTTGGATAAGCTACAGAGAAAATAAGTAGAACACCTACAGGACCTGGAATGAGGATTTCATTCTTACTTATCTTATTACCGGTTGGCTTAATAGAGAATTCGTAGTCTTAAAGCTTACGAGCTCTTTAAGAACACTTAAACCAAAGATAATAGAGGGAGTCACCTCCAAAAGACACATACATAGTTAAATAAAAGTGACAAACAATCTTATATAAAAATGCAAGAACCTCTTTTTTTATACTGTTACCTAATAAGAGCCAAAAAATTTGTTACACAGAATCCTACATAGCCCTCCCACCATCTTTACGTGAACCAGCTAGAGATCCCCCGTTACCAGTAAGGAATTATTTGTGACCTGTTCTATATGACCAATTGTATTTGAGTGATCACCAGGCTATTTACCCAAAAACAATAATAATCACCATGGGACTAGACTAACCAATTTGTTCTCTTTGTTTGAGTTGCGCATTAGGAAATATGAAGGAGGGCACAACCAGAAACAGGGCATAGGTTCAACCATTCATGCTTGTAAATATTTTTCCTTCATGATCGTACAATTTCTTATTTTGAGCTCGTCACATACTGATGGTTCATTAAGCCACATCAAAGTGTGTCAGTTTTAGGTGCACCCAACCTAGATATTTCTTCAACCAATACATGTGATATAATTACCCTTTATTAAATATATGGCCAAAATAAATAAATGAACAGATGGTATTTCAAAAAAAAAAAAAAAAAACTTAACTAAAGCTTATGGAGGAAAAGACAATTTCTCTCCTTTTGCATGAAATCAACATGCCTTCCATACAATAAACTCAACTAATTTAATTCTATGAGCTTATGCAAAATCCTTCTTCTTAACCTAACCTCTCATTTAGCTCTACCTTTCTTACTCTCCGCTCCTCTCTGCATTTAAGGTTTCTAGGTTTAAATCAAGGTTTCATAGCCATGGAGGCCATAGTAGCTTAAGTTCAAGACTTCATAGCCACAGAGAGCATTAGTTCAAGCCTCTCCCCTTCTGCTCTACCTTAGCACAAGTGGTATTCGAGTTCTGTTGCAAAAACTTGATATCCTCATCCTCAACCTTGTCGATGTATCACATCGCAAATTTAATGGATAGGGGTATGAACACTGACATGGAGGATCTTTCTCATTGACAATACTTTCCAAAAGGCCTAGAATTCAGCTTTGCACATCAGTTCATTTGTAGTTGGGTTAAATCATATTCTTCTCACTGTGCATCATTTTCCCTTTCTCGGTCATTTAATGAAGATGGATTTATTGCTTACTTTAGATGAGTGCCCTTTATTTCTATCGTTTCTTCTTGTTTTTGCAGATTTTAATGCAGTTCTAAAGGTATATATGGATCAAGATGTGTTTTTTTTTAGTCTTAATTATGTGGGTTTTTCTCCTAGATCTAAGAATATTGAAAATCTATACTCATTTTCATTTTTATTTGGGTATAGAATATTTTTTTATTTACATTTATATATAAATATACATATATATTTAATTGCTTTGCAAAGGGCATCCCTGCTTCCATTTCTTCCTTCTCTGGTGTGAGCTAGGTAGGATAATGGCGGGGTTCTGTGTATGGTGTTGGAGCTATGGCGGGCTCGTATCATAAACTGATACTTCCTACATAACCTAGCATGCCTAGAGCTACCCATTGCCACCATAGTCCATTGGGTTCGCTGGAGCTACCCATTTCCGCCATAGTCCATTGGGTTCGCTAGAGCTACCCATTGTCCATTGGGTTAACTAGAGCTACCCATTGTGGTCATAGTCCACTTCTTTGGCTAGAAATACCCATTGCGGCCATAGTCAACCCCACTAGTGGAAGATTTGTTAAGTATAGGAGCATTGGTATCTTCGAACTCTACAGAGGATATAGGATGCATTATATGGCGTAGCCAATAAATAAATAAGTAAACCCTTGTTTGGGTAAGAATCATCTATTTGAAAGTCACATTAATAATTTATTTTAAAATTTTGGGTTTTAAAGAACCTGTATTTGGAAATGAGAAGTATTTTCTCTTGTAACAGTAAATAAATTTCTGGTTTTTTAATGTTTTAAAGAACTCGCCTATTTTTTTCTCTTTTTTTCTTTGAGGCTAATATAGGAATGTTATTTTATTCTAAATTTTTGTTTTAATTGATTTATTTTAAATATGTAGTTTTCATTACACCCCTATTTTGAAATTAAATCATTTATTTTCTTATTGCAGGTTTTTATCAATGCTAGGGTTTGGAATGGATTCTCCTCGGTATCTACTCCAACCAAGCAAGCTACATGCATCCCTATTTTTTCCTCTTTTTATTTTTTTGAACATGAAAATTACCTGCTTAATAGATTTTAAACAAGTCTTGGTGCTTATTTAGCTGTTCTAAATTTCTTCAAATACAACTGTATAAGCATTTTTATTTTCTAACTACACAAAATTATTGTGTGCATGTTAATGGAAATGTTCTTCGTAAGGGATGATACTCAAGTATCGAATATGCTCATCTCCTCATATTTTAAGGCATCCTTTAGCTCACTTATAATGATCCATATTTAAGTTGTAATCTAAGAGTCTTTTTACATAATCGAATATATTGTCAGAATTTGTGTTGTAGTATGTTTGTACTTTCCTTATTTTTTTATCTAAATTTCTTTGGATTGCACTAAGGAATTTTGGTTTGTTTCCTAGTTAACTTTTGCCTTAAGTTCCCAATTTATAGTAATCCCTTTGGTTCTAGATTTGGAACCTGGATCTGATACCATGTGTAAGGACCTCTCCAGGCCCTTTATTTAAAAACAAAATATCAATCTGATAATTTTACATTTATCACTTTATTAAATTTTCCTTTGTATCACTAGGCTAAGTTTCTCACTTTCTTATTTCAACTAGTTTCAAATTCTTGTTTGTTTAGCTTTGTTCAGTAAGTAGTGGAAATCAAATAGGTAACTGTAAAAATTCTTGTTCTTTTAGCTATGTTCAATAATCAGTGGAAATCAAATAGGTAACTATAAATTTGTGTAACTTTGATCAGGTATAAACCAAATAAATACTTACTATTGTACCATATAATCAATTTCAGAATTTAATACTATTGTACCATACCAATTTATTTAACTTTCAACTAAATAATTAGTGGATAACTAGTACTAAGTAGAAAAATATACCTGTATGAATAATACCTATAAATCAATAGTTTGTCCCTACTAGCTCCATGTACATGGCACTTTTCTCTACACCAGGAAACTCATCCACCAAACGGATTTACCACCCAGCCAGCTAGGAACAGCCTCGCTGGCTCCCTAGCTCCAAGGAACCCATATTCCTTGGTCCTTTATGCTCGAAATCCCCAAGAACAACAACACACACATATGAACAATATTTTCAAGTAGGTCTTGAGATCCAACTACCCCTCTAATTAGGATCTCTCTCTCGTTTCCCACATGGGTTCCCAAATTCAACTTCTTTTCTGTTTTCCCCTCTAGTGGTTTCAAAGGTTTCCAAGAATTATCTTTATCCAAAAATAAACCCCAAACATTCTTCCCTAAAATTTCTTCTCCCTTCATTCATCTCTTCACCCCCTATTAAGCACTTTCCATCGCCTCCTCCTTTGGGAGAAGATATCCACTACCCTCTAGAAATAATGTTAAACAGTTACGTTCATATCCACATGTCAAGTCAACTTAATTGAATTTCAAGTGCACGAATTTCTAAACACAATTTAAAATAATTAAAATAACCACTTTCACCCATATCCATATCCATTCCTTTAATTCTTTTGACTTTTATTCAATAACTAAATCAATTCAAATAACTTCAAGTGCACTATTTCAATAAAAGAGAATTAAATATTCATCTTGAAATCATAACCATATCAAGTAATTTACTTTTGAATGACATTTACCTAACAATCCAATCAATTTAATATGAATAACTTCAACCATTCTCAAACATTGTAATTAATATCTTACAATCTAAATCCCAATAAATATTAAATTTAAATGCATTTAATTAAGCAAAATGAAAATTAACTCTAATACACTTTTATTCGTAAATTAAGGTATGGTTAACCCAATAAACTCAACACATCAATCATAATACAATTAATTAAGTAGTTTTAAATAATTAATCTATATTTGAGTAATACTAGTGTATGTGCACGAGGTATGTATGTGTAGCTAATACATACATATCCTGATAATAACATGATGAACCCCAAATGCATAGATAATTTCCATCACAAATAAGCATGAAATGAAACCCTTCATAAATCACATTATCTAACAATAATTACTAACTAGATCACAATAACACAATGCTCGATGCATGGTATACTAAGTTTATCACACATGAGTAAAGGACACACATGCAAACAATCAACTTGTTTTACTATATCCCACAATCATTCTTAACAAACTACTTCTTCTAATTCACAACTAACTTCCTCATCCTATCCTTCCTCTGCTAGACTACCTTGGAGCATCAACTACATGACCTAACTCCAGTTAGAACCCATAAGTGGAAGTGTCAACCACATCGACCAAGCTTCCTTAGCAGGAACCCACTAGTCATCATCACACACCTTGGGGATCGTGTCATAGCATATCCCTTCCATGATTCTGGGTTTCAAAAAATAAATGGTGGGTAATGTCTCCACCCCTCTTATGGAACAAGGGTCAACACCCTTCATAATAATACTATGTCTCTATTGTTTTTCCTAGGGATTGGTCATCAAATAACCAGTTTGGGCAGTTGAGTTTCCTGAAACCTCGCACCTGCCCACACATCATGATAATAAACCAATACTCATATAGAACAATAATGCATCACTTGCATACCATTTATCTTTCGGAATTCATACTCTCAATGTACTTCTCTTTTGTAGGGTTCAAATAACCCTTAGCTCTTATAAACCTACATGTTAGTCTCATAACAAAATGTTGTGCAATATCATACAATGATAGACATGTATACATATTTCATTAATACTAATGACACTGCAATCATTTATGTATCATGAATCTGACATCATAATAATTTACTCGATACATAACTTTAAATCGGTATCCACGTACTCCATGTATTAAATTTGCATGCAAGATACATAATCAAAACTTGAACATAATTTATAATATAATCATCACACACACACACACACACACACATATAGATATAGATATTATGCAAAATAATACATCCATAAGTCTACAATGTCACCAAACTAACAAGGATCCACAATAGTAAGCAAATGCAAAGAGAAAAATATTAATTCAGACACTTCGGTCCAAATCGGGCATTACAAACTAGACAATTCAATTCAATTAACATTGTTTTAGTCTCTACCAACATCAAATCAATTGGTAGTAGGATAAATATAAGAAGGGAAAAGTGGGGAAAGGGTATCTTGTAGCTTCCCAAATCTACTAAGTGATTTAGAATGAGTTTTCCCTTTTTCCAATGTGTCAAAGTAGCTATGCTTGAATATGGATTTAGAATACAAAGAATGTAAATATATATCGATACTTTCATAAAGAGTTAAAAGTTGAACATTTTTGGATTTGGGATTCTATAAATTTGTAACAACAACCTACCTATTATACATTGTATGGTATATATATGTGGAAAATTATTGCCAGTCAATCAACTCGTATCGATACCCAATCATTGTAAGACAGTCATAGTTGGGCTTGGATACTGGAATTGAATCCTTGGCTCAGATTCCAAGATTCTTGGCTACTTGGATGGGATACTCTAATCCAATGGAAGTGTTTCATATTGTTTGGTCTATGCCAGAATATTAAAAACTTTAATACACCCTTGGTAGAATAATGGTGCATGGTACCTTTAAATGATGATATATTTTAATGTTTAAATGAACTACTAATATCTGTATAGGAATGTATATTGATCTTAATCTTCAACTCTTCCTTCAAATGTTTATTCAAAGAGAACATATCAGTAGAAACCTGTGTAGAATGGGAGGGACAATTCTCAAAAGGCACAACATTCCTAGAATCCCAAAGATTCCAGCTAATTACGAAAGTAATTGCTCTATAATTGTTTATATATTCTCATGAAACCCATATTTTTAGGCCTACCTCCATAGACCCGTACTTCAAAATATCCTTCTTTCCTAATCAACCTTTTATCTTATTACAAAATTGAAGAGAAAAGGGACATTTCATGAAGATGTGGGATATGTGTTCTCCACCTTGCCAACAAATATAACATTTTCTAGGACCTTCATTATTTTTCTTTTGATAGATATCTTTGGTTAATACTTTTGAGGTGAGAGAAATCCATATGAGAATTTTAGACTTTCTTGATCTTTAATACTCCAAATAATTTCCCGCCACCATCTATCTTACAAATCCTCCACATTCATAAGATTTTGATAGTATCACACCAATGTATAACCTCCTCCATTATTATTTAGAGTCTTGATCAAAACATCTGGATCTTAGTTTAACTAAACTTGTCTGAATCTTAGTTTTAAAAGAAAACAATTCAATTGATCTTTCAATCGACCTAAGAAGTGAAGTTGGTATTCCATCCCCATTTCTAGGTTAAAGAGGGATATTCGTCACAAACATCCACACAACCCCTCTCAATCCCTCTCTATCTAACCATCTCTTTTTCTCTCCTTCACTATCCCTCTGCATCTATAACCATACCTAAATCCTCTCTCTCACCCCTTTCCCTCCCTCTCTTCCTCTCTCCCCTCTCCTTACTTATCTCACCACTCCCCCTCAAACAAACTTCCACACCTCTTAGTCTTGGAACACCACACCCCCTCTCCCTCTATAACCAACCTCCCCCCTTTGTCTCTCTCAAACACATCCACACACCCTCTCTCTATCTCTCTACCTCTCTCTCACACACACACATAATCCCTCTCCTCCATCCCTTGGTGTAACCATCCTTCATTTCTCTAAATACCTCCTCTATCATTGTTATTATCCCACTCTCTTACTCTCTAACCACCCCTCCATCAATCATTGTCTCTCCCTGCATCTCTCACTCTCTCTCTCTTTGACTCTCCCCACTCTCACTCTTTAACCACCCCCCCATTTTTCTCTCTCACTCACTCACTTTATTTCTATCTCTATACAACCACTCCATCCATCCCTCTCCTCTCTCTCCTCCCTCTCACTCTTTAACCACCCCCCCCATTTGTCCCTCCATCCATTATGCTATATCTTTCCTCCATCCATTATCCTATATATTTGTTGCACCCAATCATCCCTCCTTCCTATATATCTCCCTCTCCCATCCCCCCATATCTCTTATGCCCTCCCCATCCCTCCATCCCACTTATATTTATTCCCCTCCCAGTTATATTTCTCCTCCATGGATTCCCCCTTTCATATCTCTCTCCTACCAATCCCTCCCTTCATCCCCCCCATATCTCTCCCCTACCCATCTGTCCCTCCCATGATTCCCTCTACACCTTTCTCTCCCTCCTTTGACTACCCCCACCTTCTTTTAGCTTAAACAATGTAATGTTAATTTCTCCTATGTCATATGCACTACATTTCATATGTGATATATCACATATGTGTTATATCGCATATGTGTTATATCGCATGTGCGATATGAAAATCATGTTTTACGTAGAGACCGTTAGGGGTAAACCATTGTAACCATAACACATATGCGTTAAAACAGACATATGTTATATCGCATATGCGATACTAGTTTTATAAAAAAAATTAGGTTGCGATCCATGGGCTAGTTTTATTGTAGAAAAAGAAATAATTCCTCTGTACGCGTGCACAGAGAACTGTTTAACCTATCATTTCATCATTTATTACACAAATCCATAGGTATTTTACAATTTTGGGTACATTTCAATGAGGAATGTACGTAATAGAGGCCAAAAATCAGCAAGGAAGGTGCTTACACCAGAATAAGATGAAAAAAAAAGAAGAGGGAAGAATCAAGAAATTGTTAGCATCCAATCAATGAGAAAATACTTCCCATTCTCGCTCAACTAGAAAATACAATTTTGTATACCTGAAAGGAAGATTCAAAGATGAGGAATTTGATAGTGGACAATACCATTTATTCTCTAGTGAACCACATTTATGTATCGAGTTCTTTGGATGGAACACTCCACTTTGCATCAAATACTTGCACCTCAACATCTCAGGGAAAAGCACATATACCTGACATAGAGGTTGAGGAGGATAATGCAACATTAATAGAAGGTGGTTATGGGGAATGTGAAAATATTGGTGCATGGTTAAGCGGAAATTTTTTTGAAGAGAGTTCAATCATTATGTTCTTGATGATGAAAATTTGGATCCGCAACAACCATGCGAGCTGGTTCAATATCTTAATCGAAGTTGTCAACCTATAGTGGATGTAAACATCACTCCATCATTTCAAACCGCAAAAATTCTCGCATCAATGTAAACGATAACTCCTAAATGCATACAATTGGATGAGAGTGAATTGACTTCCATGGAAGGTAAGGTGCCTAAACGCACTATCCTTCGTCATTGTTATCAAATAAAGAAACAATATTTTGATAAAAAATATGAAGCCGGTAAATGTCAATTGTTTTTAGATCTTTTTTAAATCTAGGAGTTTGGCAACTGTTAGAAGAAATTTAGGCATAAGAACATTGAAGAATATCGAATCAAGTAATCACATTGTGAAATATATGATTGATGCATTCACATCAATTTGTCAAAAAACTCGTTCATGGGACTATAATGTGGCTCCTCATGTCTTGGCTGAATCAATTGTAAGTAGATCCACAAGACAACGTCGTTTACTTAAATGCACATCACAATTTGTGCCTTTGCACCCAAAGACACTTAAAAAATATTCAGTAAGAAGAGACAACCTTGATGTAGAGGGACAAATGGAAACATTATGGGAATCTAGCGGTAGGTTGCCTCGTAAAGACATGAATTTAGTCGAAGCAATGAAGGGACTAGTGCACACATTTTGGCACAATAACACTAAGCCTTCTTCTAACACAAAGGATGTGTTAAAACACTATAGGGGTTCTATCAATAATGAACCGCACGTTAAACATTATCTTTACATGACACAAACTCAATTGTTCTAGATGTTTAAAATTTCCCACGTAGAGCTAAGGCTCGGGAAAATATCTTTTGAAAAATGCAAGCCTTCGTATGTTATAATCAATACCATCTGGAACACTTGTTCTTTTAGGGAGCACATAGATTTTGATATATATTATCATACATTTGCACATATACGTTGTTTTTTGCATCCTAATCATGTGAAAAATTACTCAAGTACAATACCACCAATGTCATGTAGATATTTCATCCATACCATAATGTGTCTTAGGAAAGATGGGCAGACATATTACTAAAAACAATGTGTAGAGGGTTCTTTCAACAAATGTGGTGGGATATCATTATGGTCTGATTGCATGCATGAGAGTGAATATCAACCATTCGGGAATACAATTGTCAAGAAGTAGAACTATCAGTATCAGACATATTAGCTACATGATGGGAAAGAAAGAAGGAAGATTGAATTGGTGACTTCACAGGTGACAATGTACATGAATAATACTCATTTAAATTACTATATTGTTTATGTTGTTTTATAACTTTATTTATTAACATAAATTAATATTCATGCAAATATTTTTATGTTGTTTTATAAAATTGTTTATTTTGTTTCCCACCAAGTGCAAGTATGTGAATTTATTTCAGAGTTCCGTGGAAAGATCCAATAATACATTCAAACAGGCTGGAGATTCCCCCTAGATGTAAACTGAGAAAAACCATAATTTATGAAATCAATGCACAATTTAGTCATCAGGGCTCATCCAAACATGCTGGAGAGCCCCCCCCATATGCAATCACATTCCAGGAGACCAACAAAGCCAACGGTTCTTCAATCCGATCTCCGGTTGTCGATTTATGTCTAGTTGAAAGTCGCCCCAAAATGTGGTTCATGGACATTTGGTGATTTTTGGTCCTAGAGTGAAAAACCAAATGGAGCAGCATAATTGCATGACATTGGCTCCTACAGGTGTGTATGGGAAAGGCCAATATGGAAACACTACCAATAGTCCCACGGTGGATTTTTTTTGCAGAGTTGACCCACCAATGCAAGAGTTGCATTCAAGGTAACTAAGCAAAACACTAGTTTATGGAATCAATGCACAATTAAGTTATTGGGAAATGAAAACAAGATGGAGAGAGCCCCCTAGATGTACTCGCATTCCAAGAGACCAACAGAGTCAACGATTTGTCGATACGGCCTTTAGCTATCGATTTATGTCTAGTTGGAAGTCGCCTCAAAATGTGGTTCAGAGACACTTGGTGACTTTTGGTCCTGGAGCGAAAAACTAAACAGAGGAGCATTATTTCATGCCGTTGGTTCCTGTAGGTGTGTATGGACAATCCTAATATAGGAACACTACCAATAGTTGCACGGTGGATTTTTTTCGAGATTGGATCCACCAATACGAGAGTTCCAAAAGTTGACCCACGAATGTAATTAAATGTGCATTAATGTAATTAAATGTGCATTAATATAAAAATTATTCATTAAAAGTAAATTGCAACAACTCTAGAGCATTTATTTTATGAATTCTATTTGGTGGTGTCTAAAGACACCATTAGTTCTGGGCACCTCCAATGTTCCATAGATCGTGTTTATATCCTAGGCACACGAAAGGATAAAATAAAATAAAGAGAAGCTAATGAAATTGTGCAAACATTATTTATAGATAACTCACCTAAGGGTGTAGGATCGTGTTTATATTGTCCAGTATACTGTGAATAGTAGGATGTATGTGTATGATATTTGTCAATCATAGGTTAGTATTGAAATTGTATAGGTGAATGGTATTGAAATTGTTCTTCAACACGCACTTTAAAGTTTAAATAACGCAACTGACAATCTAGCCACACTGGACAATCTAGTAACACTTGACAATGCACTCACTTGAGTAGGCCATCTAGATCATCTCTACTATCGATGGTTTCCATCAATATCTCATGCTCTAAAGAGGTAGCAAGTATCACACATTTCTCTTCATTTCTATATGGCCCATATCGATAAGTGATATGGACCATTATGCTCACCTTCTCTGAGAGATAGTACTGACTTTGTATTTCATTTTTTAGTTGTAGGGTGTAATTTTATACAAAGACAACCACTGATAGTATTGTTTCGAGAGGGAAGGTATCTCGGCATATTAAGAATTGCTCAGCTTTCCACCATACCATATCGACATGTTTAATGTATTGTTGGACCTTTCCAAACAACTTTGAAATAAATTCGCTTAATTGCAACTGGTGGGAAACAAAATAAACAATGTTATAAAACAACATAAAAATATTTGCATGAATATTAATTTATGTTAATAAATAATGTTATAAAAAAACGTAAACAATATAGTCATTTAAATGAGTATTATTCATGTACATTGTCACATATGAAGTCACCAATTTAATCTTCCTCCTTTCTTTCCCACCATGTAGCTGATATGTCTCATACTAATAGTTCTGCTTCACAACAATTGTATTCCTAAATAGTTGATATTCACTTTCATGGATGCAACCAGACCATAATGATCGCCAACCATATTTGTTGCAAGAACCCTCTACACATTGTTTTAAGTAATATGTCTTCCCATATTGCCTCGGACACATTATGGTGTGGATGAAATCTCTGAGATGACACTGTCGGTACTGTACTTGAGAATTCTTACATATGGTTAGGATGGAAAAAACTACGTATATGTTCAAATGTATGATAATTTATATCAAACTCTATGTGGTACCTACAACAACAAGTGTTCCGGATGGCATCGATTATAACATATGAAGTCTTGCATTTTTCAAAATATATTTTCCCGAGCCTTAGCTCTATGCAGGAAATTTTAAACATCTCAAACAATTGAGTTTGTGTCATGTCAAGATAATGTTTAACATCCAGTTCATTATTCATATAACCCATAGAGCGTTTTAATACATCCTTTGCGTTAGAATAAGGCCTAGTGTTATCGTGCCAAAATGTGTGCACTAGTCCCTTCATTGCTTCGACTAACTTCATGTCTTTACGGGGAAATCTACTGCTAAATGCCCATAATGCTTCCATTTGTCCCTCTACATCAAGGATGTATCTTCTTACTAAATATTTTTTTAAGTGTCTTTGGATATAAAGGCACAAATTGTGATGTGCATTTAAGTAAATGACATTGTCTTGTAAATCTACTTACAATTGATTCAGCCAAGACACGGCAAGCCACATTACACTCCTATGAATGAGTTTTTATTAATTAATGTGAATGCATAAACAAGATATTTTACAATGTGATTACTTGATTCGATATTATTCAATGTTCTTATGCCTAAATTTATTCTAACAGTTCCCATACTCCTATATTTAATCAAATCTAAAAACAGATGACTTTTATCAGCTTCATATTTTTTATCAAAATATTGTTTCTTTATTTGATAACAATGACGAAGGATAGTGCATTTAGGAACCTTACCTTCCATGGAAGTCAATTCACTCATGTCCACTTGTATATGTTTAGGAGTTCTCTTTCACATTGATGCGATATTTTTTGCAGTTTGAAATGTTGGAGTGTCGTTTACATCCACTACAGGATGACAACTTCGATTAGGAGATTGAACCACCTCGCATGGTTGTTGCGAAGCCACATTTTCATCGTCAGGAACATAATGATTGAACCCTTCACAAAATTTTCCTCTTAACCATGCACCAATATTTCCATCTTCCCCATAAACATATTATGTTAACATTGCATTATCCTCCTCAACCTCTACGTCAAGTATTTGTGCTTTTCCCCGAGATGTTGAGGCGCAAGTATTTGATGCAAAGTGTAGTGTCCCATACAATGAAATCAATATAGAAATTGTATAAATAATATATCAATTCTATGAGCAATTATTCTAAAAATAAGCATAGGAAATAGATCTTGCTACTAAGAATTCTCACAAGCATACACAGGAAAAATAGAGAGAAGAAAAGAGAGTAAATCACATGAATGAAAAGATGAATATTGGTGTGTATCCTTCCATTGAATAATGATGAATAATAGTGTATATAAATATTACATCCATCATAGGAAAATTGAGTTGTATGGAGACAACTCATAAATCTCAAAAAGGCTGACTTACCAAAATATAGCAAACCCCCATAGGTGGTTAAAACACTTCCCAGATCTATCAAGGACCTCAAAAGTTGGAAAAATCATGTGTGAGTTGTCAAGGAGATGGAAAAAACATGCTAATCCTAGAAAATTGAGGAAAATTCATGAAGGATGGGTTGGAAAGAAAACCACCCAGTTTCCTCGTTTGACTAGCTTTACCTTATACATAGAAAAGCAGAAAAAGCAGAATAAAGCAGAATCTGCTGTAAAGTGTTGTATACTGATTCTGAATGGTCAAAATGTGGTAAATATCAACCCAAAATTATAAATAAATCATTCCTATGATATAGATGGTATGTATTGACTTTAAGGTGCAAGTGGATGCCAACTAATTAATCTAGTGGGTGAATAATTAATCAAATAATGATTAATTATTTTATCCTAAGTTATGAGTGGGCTTAATATATTCCAAAACCCCCCTATAATTCTGACTTTTTGATGGTATGACAAAAAATATAGATGCATATAGGGCCCAACAACAAGCCTATGGTTACCCTTTAACAATTATTATGTCCAGAAAAGTGAGGAAAGAGGAAAAACCACATGGGGAAAATCCTCCGTCAAGAAAGGACAAGGCACCAAATTTTGAAATAATATGTCTTCAACATATCCTTATCTTCAATTAAATGATCTGAGTGAACTAGTCCTATATGGAAGACTTATTGAATAAATCATGAACTCCATGATCATGCGCTGGAGTGTAGAACCTGCAAGAAGGAAGAGGAGAGACTCCTTGTCTCTCATCAACTGATGAAGTAGGAGAACTGTCTAAATGATTATTTCTACTGTAAAACTATGATATGAAAACATAATCTGAAATGGAAAATAGATCTATGCATACTCCTTCCCAAAGAGTACAAAAATTAAGACGATTTATTTCACGCCCAATTCCCTAAATAGCTGCAAAATTGTGATGTGAATCACATGTCAATCTTCCAATTTGATGTAGCACCTGTATAGATCTGATATGAGGCTGATAAAAATTTGATATATCAGAAATATTAGCATATGTAATATAAAGTACAAAGGCTTCAGTGGCCCCATGAGGATATAGGGCTAGACTAGGAAAATTATGACCAATTGGGGAAAACTGATAGGTGTAAAAATCTGAATGATGGATGGGCATAAGATCTGAATCATAAGTTTTTAGAACAGATCCAAAAAATTTTAATATCAGTCCAAATATGACTAAGGAAATGGATAACCAGCCACTGAAAGATAGGAAAGAATTCAACCCATGTAAGATAAATATCACTGCATAAGAGACCAATGAGGAATCGAATAGTGAGCTTGGGATTTGTATATTCTTTGGATTATTCATAGGTATGGTGGGTGGTATGGATGGTGGCATTATATCTGTATCAACCTGAAAATATGCTTCTAAATCAGAATCCAAAGGATCGCATTTAAGCATATTAGTAGACTCATGGGAATACACTAGTAATGAATCCTCTGTATGAAAGGAGGAAAGAATGAGATGTTCACAATATTCAAGGGGGTTATGAGTATTGATGCCAAGAACAAAGGATGAGATTCTGAAGCACATGAGATCAATTAAGGTAAGTGGTATGATAGAAATAAGGATTTATTTTGCTTAGCAAACATCCTGAAAATAACTGGCTTGTGCACCATCAATGAGAGAGGTATGCACAAGGTGTGAAGAATCTGGCACATAGATCTCAGAATATAAGATAGGAGATTTAAAGAACAATGAATGGGTTATAGAATCATCATCAATATCAATATCAGCTCCATATGTTACTTCTTTTTCATCATTATTATTGCAAGAAGAAAAATCACCTTCAAGAGACACAGAAAAATATGGCTCTTCAATATTTGCTTCTTCATTGAAGGAGGAAGCATTTGAATCAAGGATGTTAGAAGCAACATGAACTATATGAGAAACTTATTCATCATGATAAAATTCATCATAGAATTTATAGGCCAAGAAATATTGAGAGAGATAACAATAGGAGATGTTGGGTTCGCTCCATGCTTCATCTTCTATTTCCTGCAAACCAAAAGCTTTGTCCAAATTTTTCGAAAGCTCAAATGGAAATTCAGCATAATCTATGAGATGATGTATATTTGGAGACATTTCCAAGCACATGATTCCATAAGCTCTATCACAATTATTTATCCAATCAATATTCTCTTCATAAGACTCAGGCTCGCTCAATGCACCAATGGAGACATCAAAGAGACATTGCCTCTTCAAGTAAGCGCTCATCTTTGGATTCCAATTAGCATAGTTGAAAGGAGATAGTAGAGGAACTTTTGAATCCATATATAATTTTTTGATATGCTATAGAAGGTACTCTCTGCAACCTGCAAAACAAACTAGGAGAAAATCTTGTAAGCTAGACAAGCTCTTCTTCTTCAGAGAGGGATAGGAGACTGCATGCACTCCTCAACTCTGTAGAACTTTATCAACCTTGCTGCTCTGATACCATGTAGAAGATGGAAAGGTTGTGCTCCCTATAGCTATGATACCATGTAGAAATAATAGATCAATTCTATTACAAATGATGCTAAGAAGAAGCATAAGAAATAGATCTTGCTACTAAGAATTCTCACAAGCATACATAGGAAAAATAGAGAGAAGAAAAGAGACTGAATCACATGAATGCATAAATGAATATTGGTGTGTATCCTTCCATTGAATAATGATGAATAATAGTTTACATAAATATTACATCCCTCATAGGAAAATTGAGTTGTATGTAGGAAACTCATAAATCTAAAAAACGTTGACTTACCAAAATATAGCAAACCCCCATAGGTGGCTAAAGCACTTCCCAAATCTTTCAAGGACCTCACGATTTGGAAAAATAATGAGTGAGTTGTCAAGGAGATGGAAAAAACATGTTAATCCTAGAAAATGGAGGAAACTTCATGAAGGATGGGTTGGAAACAAAAGCACCCAGTTTCCTAGTTTGACTACCTTTACCTTATCCATAGAAAAACAGAAAAAGCAGAAAAAGAAAAATAAAGCAGAATCTGCTGTAAAGTGTTGTATACTAATTTTGGATGGTCAAAAGGTGGTAAATATCAACCCAGAATTAGAAATAAATCATTCCTAGGACATAGATGGCATGTATTGACTTTAAGGTGCAAGTGAATGCTAACTAATTAAGCTAGAGGGTGAGTAATTAATCAAATAATGATTAATTATTTTATCCTAAGTTATGAGTGGGTTTAATATATTCCAATAGAAATGTGGTTCACTGGAGACTGAATGGTATTGTCCATTATCAAATTCCTCATCTTTGACTCTTCCTTTGGGGTATCCAAAATATTATTTTCTATTTGATCGGGAATGGGAAGTATTTTCTCATCAATTGAAAGCCGACGATTTCTTGATTCGTCGCTCTCTTTTCTTTTCATCTTCTTCTGGTCTAAGACCTTCCTCTTTGATTTTCGGCCTCTATTATGTACATTACCCATTAAAATCCACCCAAACTTGTAAAATACTTATGGATTTGTGTAATAAATGATCAAATGACAGGTTGAATAGTTCTATGTGCACAAGTATAGAGGAATTATGTCTTTTTCTACAATAAAAATGGCCAACGGCTTGCAACCCGACATTTTTTATAAAAACAAGTATCGCATATGTGATATAACAAATATGCAATGTAGTGCATATGCGATGTAGTGCATATGACATGGGAGAAATTAACATTACATTGTTTAAGATAAAAGAGGGGGGGTATTCAAAGAAAGGAGAGAAATGTGTAGAGGGAATCATGGAGAGATGGATGGGTAGGGGAGAGATATGGGGGGGATGAAGGGAGAAGAAATATAAGGGGAAGAGAGGGATGGGTAGCAGAGAGATATGAAAGGGAGAATGCATGGAGGAGAAATATAAGTGGGAGGGGAATAAATATAAGTGGGATGGAGGGAGGGAGGGCGAGGGGGTAAGAGATATAGTGGGGGTGGGAGAGGGAGATATATAGAAAGGAGGGATGATTGGGTGTAGCAGTTATATAGGAAAATGGATGGAGGGAAAATGGGGGGGGTGGTTAAAGAGTGAGAGGGAGGAGAGGGATGGATTGAGTGGTTGTACANTGATTGAGTGAGAGAGACAAATGGGAGGGGGGGTGGTTAAAGAGTGAGAGTGGGGAGATTGAGAGAGAGAGAGAGAGAGAGAGAGAGAGAGGGAGAGACAATGATAGATGGAGGGATTCTTAGAGGGTGAGAGAGTGGGATAATAACAATGAGAGAGGAGGGATTTAGGGAAATTAAGGATGGTTAAACCAAGGGATGGATACGAGGAATTGTGCATGAGAGAGAGAGAGAGAGAGAGATAAAAGGTGTGTGGATGTGTTTGAGAGAGACAAAGGAGGGATTTTGGTTATAGAGGGAGAGGGGGTGTGGTGTTCTAAGACCAAGAGGTGTGTAAGTTTGTTTGAGGGGGAGTGGTGAGAAAGGAAGGAGAGGAGAGAGAAGAAGAGAAGGAGGAAGGATGAGAGAGGAAGAGAGGGATGGAAAGGGGTGAGAGAGAGGGTTGAGGGATGGTTATAGATGAGGAGGGACAATGAAGGAGAGAAATAGAGATGGTTATATAGAGAGGGATGGAGAGAGGGTTTTTGGATGTTTGTGACGAAGATGCCTCTTTAACCTAGAAATGGGGATGAAAGACCAACTTCACTTGATAGGTCGATTGAAAGATTAATTAAATTTCTATCTTTTATAACTAAAATCCAGACAAGTTTAGTTAAACTAAGATCCATATGTTTTGATCAGGACTCTAAATAAGAATGGAGGAGGTTATACATTATATCCAGATTATCAAAAGCTTGTGAATGTGGAGGATTTGTAATATATATGGTGGTGGGAAATGATTTGGAGAATTAAAGATCCAAAAAGTCTAAAATTCTCATATGGATTTCTCTCACCTCAAAATTTGTTGACTAAAGATCTCTATCAAAATAAAAATAATGAAGGTATTAGAATATGTTATATTTGTTGGCAAGGTGGAGAATACATATCCCACATCTTCATGAAATGATCCTTTTCTCTTCAATTTTGTAATAATATATAATGTTGATTACGAAAGAAGGATATTTGGCGGTATGAGTCTGTGGAGGTAGGCCTAAAAATATGGTTCTCATGAGAATATCTAAACAATTATAGAATAATTACTTTCCTAATTAGCTGGAATCTTTGGAATTCTAGGAATGTTGTTCCTTTTGAGAATTGTCCCTCCCATTCTACTCAGGTTTCTACTGATATTTGCTATTTGAATAAACATTTGAAGGAAGAGCCTAATATTAAGATTAATATACATTCCCATACACATATTAGTAGTTCATTTAAGAATAAAAATATATCATCATTTAAAGCTACCATGCACCATTATTCTATGAAGGGTGTATTAAAGCTGGTCATCTTCTCGCATAGACCAAACAATATGCAACCCTTCCATTGTATTAGAGTAGCCCAGCTGAGTAGCCCAAGAGCCCGACATCTGAGCTAAGGATTCAATTTCACTATCCAAGCCCAACTATGATCGACTTACAATGATTGACTATCGATACGAGATGATCGACTAGAAATAATTTTCCACATATATATACCATACAACGTATAATAGGTAGGTTAAGTTGTTACAAATTTATAGAAGCTCAAATCCACAAATATTCAACTTTTAACTCTTTATGCAAGTATCAATATATATTTACATTCCTTGTATTCTAAATCCATATTCAAGCATAGACACTTTGACACATTGGAAAAAGGGAAAACTCATTCTAAATCACTTCGTAGATATGGAAAGCTACAAGATACCCTTTCCCCACTTTTCCCTTCTTATCTCTATTCTACTACCGATTGATTTGAGGTTGGTAGAGACTCAAACAATGTTAATTGAATTGCATTGTCTAGTTTAGGCAAAGGGGTTTTTTAGTCTAAATTATATGATTCATAACTCCTCTTCATCCTATTGGACTCCATTTATGTATCCATTTCAATAACATTCCCTTAAGGGTTGATACATATTTTTACCGACCTACATTGTTTAATGCATATGAAATTTATATTGCATGTGCGCTATAACACATATGTGATTCATATCGCATCTGTGTTTTTTTATCACAAGTGTGATTTGTAAAATTTAAATTTTCAAGGGGAATAAGGCCTGGCATCATGTTCGGAAATAGCTATGGAACACCAAACCTATTGACTAGGACAAATAAACCAGGGCTATTGCTTGTATTTCATAACTTTGTGAATATGCTCATATTCGATGGCTTTTTTTTCTATGAAAAACACAATATTTTTTTATGAAAATATAGAATATTGTAGAATAATATCTTACAATTCGGAATATGGAATTTTTTCCTAAAGATGTATGTTTTATTTGGTTATTTTATTTTTCTAAATGACACACTTATGTTTTTGAAAATAGATACATCCATTGTTTTTTATATAACTTTTGATTTCCTTTACCATTTAGAAAAAAAACTATATGATGCACTATAGGAGAGCAATCTCTCCAATAATATATTTATAAATCAATAATTTCATTAATTTTATCCCCTAAAGTGTTGCACATGCACACAACATTTTCGTTTCAAGGTTTTCAGACTTCAATAATTAATAATAAACAAAATAATTCATGAAATTTAAAAAAAAAATAGTGTTTCACTAGTACCACATGTCATTTATATGTCTTCAAGAGTTTATCCATAAATGACATCATTATCTCTTATAATGTTGCACCCGCACAAACATATATGTTATGATGTGCTGAAAAATTGAAAATCCAATTTAAGGGAAAGTGATTTTATAAATATTTTCACAAATTTATATAGATAAAAGCTATATATTATCAAAGTTTATTCAATTACCTAACTTTTGTCTTTTTCCTTCATCTTCAAATCAGTTAGGGAAGTACCTCTAATTGTCACCTAAAGTGAGAGGTTCCATGTTTTTCAGTGTTATGTGGAATCTAAAGTGTGTTTAAAGGAGTATGTGATTGTGCATCAGCCCTATGCCTTTATGAGTAGATTCCAATGATGTTGAAGAAATTTCTTTCATGAACATAAAAAATACTTTGTTGCATTCTCATGACCATTGTCACTAAGCTTTAATATGCATCCTTTGAAGATACTTTATAGTAATAATGAACTTCTACTTCTCTCTCTCTTTTCTACTTGTTTTACATATAACTTCCAATTATGCTTTGAACTGTTAAGTATTTCATCATTTTCTTTGAACTCTAATTTCAAACTTGTCACCTTTTGGATTGCACTGACAAACATATTCTACATCCTTTCCAGTTCGGTCTTGGAAAGCTTTCGATTCCTTTTCACTGCCACAACTTGTTCCTCTAACTATTCCACTTGAAGCTCACTTGAACACAAATTTTCTTTGTCTAGACATCAATTTTGGACATTAAGCTCTTCCTACACCTCACTCAATTACTGCTAATTGGCTAAGTATGAAGGACAATGTCATTCATTCTCTGACATTCAAGTTGAACCAATCTTTTCCATGTCTTGGAATTCATTGCAACTCATAGAGGCATTACTCACACTTAACAATTCTTCTTGTTAGGATTTTGTGATCATGTTATAATTCCACACATACCTTTTCATGTGATGTACCTTGTAACCCAACTTGTCATAATCCACTAATATTATTTTCATGATTTCCGCACATTCTTTGCAATCTTATACTAGATCATGTAGAGCATAATTTCCCACTTATTTTTCATCACAACATGTCTACATTGATTTTGTATTGTTCGGTGTTTTATTTGTTCATTCGAGTGAGTCAGTCAAGGATTGTTTGAGCTATGTAATTTCATTCTTGGCTTGCATTAATATTGTATTAAGCTTAGTGGACTCTCCAATTGAGCTTCTCATAATCGATCAACTAGCTAATGACTCTCCATGCTCTTTAAATAGAGATCACGGATCAAGGGTATGTATGATCTAAGAGAAGTTGAACCGTTAGATCACTCTATGTCTAGAACATATCGTGACCGTCAGATTAAATATTTACAAATTCATAGTAATGCATATTAAAGAAACACACTTTACCTAATGAATATATTACACAAGTTGATCTTAACTAACTCCTAAGTGTCTAAATATCCTAACATCCCCCCTTAACAACAACTTGGGATAGGAATGAAGGATTTACAAAAGTGACACTATTAGGAGAAGGAAGGAGGCATTAGAGCCTATCTCTCGTTAATGAAAAATTCCTGAACTCCTAACATAGATAAAATTTTAGAAAACATTGCTTCTATAAAAGACTTGGTGAAGATGTCTACAACTTGATCATTTGTAAGGCAAAAGAGCACTTCAAGAACACGATCATGAACAATATTTCTGATGAAGTGCATATGTAGCTCAATGTGATTATTGTGTTGATGTAGAACTTGATCTTTGGCGAGCTTGATGGAACTTTGATTGTCGCACCAAAGTGGAGTAGGCTGTTGTTGCTTGAATCCAAACCCGGAAAGGATTTGTCAAAGCCATAAAGCTTCCTGAATGGCATTAACTACGGCTCAATATTCTTCTTCTACTAAAGAAAGAGCAAGATCTTGTTGTTTCTTACAAACCCAAGTCACAGGTCCAGATCCCAGACTGAAAACATAACATGCAGTAGACTTTTGATCATCAGGATCGTCGGCCCAATCTGAATCAGTGAAACCAACCAACAAAGGTCCCCCCCTGTACTGTAATGAATCCCAAACTGAATTGTACCTCGAATATATCGAGGTATTATTTTTGTTGCTTTCTAGTGACTTTCATGAGGTGTTTTCATATAACAGGAAACACGATGAATGGAAAAGGAAAGGTCAGGATAGGAATGATTCAAGAATAAGAGACCACCAACAAGCTGATGATACAAGGTGGCATCTACTTCAGGTGAAGTACAAGTGGTAGAAAGCTTGACTCTAGACTAGAAGGGAGAAGGGGCTGGTTTACAATATTCCATGTGAAAGCGATGAAGAAGGTCACAAGCATGCTTAGACTAGGAAAGAAAGATTCCTTCTTTGGTTTGCAAGACATGGAGACCAAGAAAATAATACAAATGTCCTAAGTCTGACATTTCAAAAATTTTCTTAAGACTGGATTTCACATGGGTTAAAAGCTTAGGGTCACTACCAGTGAGGATAAGATCATCAACATAAAGAGAAAGTATGATGAGATGGTTTCCTACTTTCTTGGCATAGACATTGGGGTCAGAATGGCATCTAGAAAAACTAGTGTCAAGTAGAATGTTATCCATTTTGGCATACCAAGCTCTAGGAGCTTGCTTAAGGCCATATAAGGATTTATTAAGGTGACAGAAAAGGATAGAGTTATTTTGAACATATCCAAGAGGTTGTTCCATGTAAATATTCTCCTTTAAATCACCATGTAAGAATGCATACTTGACATCTATTTGATGGAATTCCCAGTTATGTAAGGCTGCAAGGGAAAGAACAAGGAGGAAGGTGTTCATTTTTTTGACAAGAGCAAAGGTTTCATTGTAGTCAATCCCTTCAACTTGGGAAAAACCTTTGGAAACTAACATTTCCTTAATTCTTTCAACACTTCCATCTGATGCATACTTAGTTCTATAGACCCATTTACATCTGACAAGTTTTCTTCCTTTTGGAAGAGTTACAAGATCCCAAGTATCGTTCATCATTAAGGAATGATGTTCTTCATCCTTAGCTGCATCCTAGCCTCGATAAACTAAAGCTTCTACAAAAGTTTATGGATCATGATTCTCTGAAACTTGAGCCAAAAGAGAAGAGGCTCTCTGAAATTGAGAACGTGTTTGACGCTGATCTCTAGGATCACCGACAAGATCACTAGCTACTTCACATGTTGAACATACCCATCGAGGAAGAAATTGTGCTAGTGCAACTAGGGGAACATGAGAATGCGGAGGTGGATTTTCATCCTTAGTATCATTATCAGAAACTGGAGTTAGAAATATGTCAAGGAAGTTGGAAGTAGAAGAAGGCACAATCGTCGAATCAAGCTCGCAGGACAAAGATGGCACAACCTTCAAGTTAGGCTCGCAGGACAAGAGATTTTCATCAATTTTAACATCTCTTATAATGATTATATCATGAGAATGTGGTTGAATAAGTATATAAAATTTTGCATCTTCATAATATCCAACAAATATGAAATTTTCACATTTAGGTTGCAATGCTTTCCGTTTTTCATCCGGACTGTGAGCTCATGCTTCACTACCAAACACACGGAAGAGAATTACATCTGGTTTAATTTTACTCCATGCTTCTTCCGGTGTAATAACTTGTAAATATTTAGTGGGGGTGTGATTAACTATGTAATTTGCACAATTTATGTCTTCAACCCAAAATTTAAGAATTAGTCCCTTAGATTGGATCATACAATTAGCCACTTCTTTTAAAGTGTGGTTCTTCCATTCAGCTACACCATTTTGTTGTAGTGTATAGGGAACAATGTGTTGTTGTTGGATTCCTTGTTTAGTGCATCTTTCAATGAACGTTTTGTTAACATATTCTCCTCCATTTTCATATCTTAAATCTATAATTTGATGAGCAGATTGTTTTTCAACAAGGGCCTTGTAGGCTAAGAACATGCTAAATAATTATCTCTTAAATTTTAGGAAACAAACCCAAGTGCATTTGGAGTAATCATCAATGAAAGTTAAGAAATATTTGAAACCAGAAAAGGAAGTAGATTGAAGAGGACCACACAAGTCACTATGCACAAGTTCCAAGGGAACTGAGCCATGCCAAGAGGCACATTTATCAAAACTGTCCCGATGATGTTTTTCGAGTAAACAACTGGAACAAACACCATCATTGCAAGATACCATCAGAAGACCTGTCACCATATTGTCTTTACATAGTTGTTGCAATGAGCGATAATTTAAGTGACCAAATCGCTAATGCCAAAGTTTGCTCAAGTTATCACTATGAGAAACAAAAACTGAAGGAAAAGGTGATGATCCAAAGTTGTTAAATTTGTACAACTTGGTAATATCATCAACAATTCTGGTAGCTAGGACATGTTGAGGATCTTTAAAATCCTTGATTACAACTTGGTGAGGTGTAAACATTACAATTTTACCTTCACCAAAATGAGTGATTTGATAGACTGACAACAAATTGCAGGAAATTCTTGGAACACATAGTACATCACTAAAATGACTGTTTTCTACTGAAATTGTCCCATATGCTACAACAATTAGATATCTATCATCACCAACAAATATTTGTTTGGTGTTACCTTCATGCATATAAGAAACATGGTTTGATCCTTAGCCATATGATAATATGCTCTAGAATCAATGAGAAATTAATTTTGAGAAGAAGAAGAAGATGCAGTATAAGAATGACCAAAAGTACAAAGTGCATGTCCATGAGAAGTATATTTTGAAGACGAATCTAGGCAGATGTGGTGCTTTTTTATTGCTGCTTCCAAGGCTTCCATCTTCTTGAAACACTTGGATTCATCATGATTATCTTTCCCGCAATAGTTGCAATGATGCTCAGTCTTATTTCCTTAGGGCTTGGTTCCTTTGTCATTTTTTAAAGAAGGAGATGACTGAGAGGGTTTTGGACCCTTGTTTGTATTATTATTGTGAAAATTTTGTTTATTGGGAGGCTTGGACTTTTCTTTCTTTTGGGACAATAAGGCTTTCCCAGATGTTTTTGCATTGCTAATCATTCCAAGATGGATGAGTTTATATTTCTCTCTAATCAAGGAATCACAAAATGATTCAAGAATAGGCTCTTGAGAGCTAGTTGCATTCAAGGATTCTTTCATGGAGTAAAATGTAGATACAAAAACAGAATATGCAGGTCCAAGTTTGGAAAGAATATGATAAATGCATTTTTTGTCTTCTCTCTTAATATTCCATTCTTCACATAAGAGTCTAAGAGTTTTGTACTTAGATAAATAATATTGTATGCATGAAAAATCACTTGGATTTAAAGAAATCAACTCATTCTCAAGTTGATGACATCGAATTTCAATGTGTTTACCAAACACATATTCCAACTTTTCCCAAGCTTTATGAGGTTCATCAATTCCAGATATGTGGAATCGCAAATCAGTAGAGATTGACATCCCAATCAATTCACGAGCTTCATCACGTATATTTACCCATTTTATTTTCTTATCATCATCAATGGGTTTTGTTTCTTTCCCTGAGGTAATTCTGAAAAGCCCCCTACTTCGTAGAACACCCTCCATACGAGATTTCCACGAAAAATTGTTGGAACTAGTAAGTAGAATATCACAAGGGGAATCCATACTGTAAAAAAAATGGGTGAAAAAATAGAAACCAAGTGTCTATATGAAAAGAGCTTGAAAAATCAGGCAATTTAAAAAAAAAAAAAGCACTAAAAACTGATTCCGAAAGATGAAGTTATGCTTGATCAAAGAAAAATTTGAAGATGTCCCCAATAGAGACATGGCAAATAGAGAAGGACCGACTAAAAAAACAACCCCCTCTTCCCACGATGAACCTTCGAGAATCACTTTACAAGAAATTTGCTTTAAGTCGATCAGTTTTGTAAAATAATTTATTTTCACTTTTACAATGATGTCACTTTCAAATAGTGCAACAAAAAAACTTAAGTGACCCACTTTTTTTATTTTACTTTTAATTTAAGTGAGATTCACTTTTACAATAAAGTAACCTAAAATTAGAAATTGCATGCACTATTAAAAAATTAACTTAATAAGACTTGAACTCAAGACCTATTAAGAAATAAATCAACTTTGAACCAAGTGAGCTAAGATTAAAAGCTACATAAAAGAAGTGAAGGAAGAAGGGGATTTTTTTTCTTTACTCTTCTATCTTGGTATTCGTGCTTGCTTCTTTTTCCTGCAAATCACACCGCAAACTGAAACAAAAAAAAAAAATCCAAACTTCTGGGGTTAGATATCGTTAGCTTCTCAGAAGGTCTATGATTTCTCTCTGTTTTTTATTCGTCGTGATCATACAAGGTGCACGGCAAAAAACATATGCGGCCGAGAAAACCATTTCCCTTTCTCGTTCCGATTCACTGCGAACACGCAAGGTGCACATCAAAGAGAATATGCAGACAAGGAAGGCAACAATTCGAGACAAAAAAATATAATAATAAAACTGATACAATATGAGATATTAATTTTTTTTAAATAAAAATAATAAAATAAACGTCACTGTAACATTATACCTTCAGATCTGTCGAAATGGGCGTTTCTAGAGCAAATGGAAACGGTTTCGATGAAAGAAAAAATATTCCCCAATGGAAACAGTGCTCCGGACGCAATGGAACACCTCCCATAGGCCAAAAATGCACATAAATTTTAGAACCATAAACCCTTTCAAATTTTTGACAACACCAGTTCAAGATCTAGATCATAACCGGAAGAGGCTCTTCATAAACACTCTGATACCATGAAAGGTTTTCCATTACACCAAAACCTGCAGATGCTAATGAACATTTGAAACCCAACACAAGGCCCTATCACTGAGCATGGCAGTTAGACCACATTTTTTATATTCCTAGAGGTGCGTTGGTTATACCATGAGGAGGTTGTACCGATACTCCAACACCTCGCCTCCAGCGTAGCTTGCGGGGATTGAAACTGAGACCTGTGCTCTGATACTATGTTCGGGTACACAAGGTACTCCCAAAAGACTAAACACCAAGAGCCACCACTCACACAAACAGATCACATATCAACATATCGATGCTTTGACATGGTTAAAACCCTCAAGAGGGAAACACTCCACTACCCCAGCCAAATAGCTACTTGAGGTAGTTTATTATCCAAAATAAAGAAAGTTACAAATGAACTTCTCATAATCGATCAACTAGCCAATGACCCTCCATGCTCTTTAAATAGATATCATGGACCAATCGGGTGTTAAGCCACGGATCAAGGGTAAGTATGATCTACGACAAGTTGAACTATCGAATCACTCTATGTCTAGAACATATCATGACCATCGGAATAAATATTTACAAATGCATACTAATGCATACTAAACAAACACACTTTACCTAACAGATATATTACACAAGTTGATCTTAACTAACTCCTAAGTGTCTAAATATCCTAACACATGACAAGTGAGGAATCACTTATTCAAAGGAATTTATCTCAATCTCTAAAAGTTATTGTAGGTCTGAGAGAGTGAAGATTGGCACTAAGTAGACACATTGTTTCAAATCCTGAAATGATTTTTCCATGACATACTCCTAGTGAACTTGTCTTTGGATCTACCCTTGGTTACTTGACTTAAGGGCCAAGCAGTATGAGAGAACCTCAACACAAACCTATGGTAAATTTTGTCAAGTCCCAATAATTTATAAAGCTCTTTTATAGTTGTCGAAGATGGCCAATCATGAATGAATTGGATCTTGGTTGGGTCCACCTGCACCCCATGTTCATCCATGATATATCCTAGATACTAAATTCTCTTCAAACCAATTGAGTATTTATCTATATTGGTGTACAACTTGTGTTTCTATAGGATGTTAAATATATACTAAATAATATACAAATATTCCACCCAAGTTATATTGAAAATGATGATTCTATTTAGATATACAACTAGAAAATAGTTGGTGAATGACTTCAATATATAATCCATCATCCTCGCGATTTTTGTTGTAGAACTAGTCAATTCAAAAGGCCTAAACAACCACTCAAAAATGCTTTCTTTAGACTTGAAGGTTGTATTCCATACATTGATTTTCTTAATTGGGACCTAGTGGTAGCCTTGTGAAATCAAATCAATATTACTAAATAACTTGGCACCCTTAATATGATAAATAATATCAACAATCCATGGTATTGGGTATCAATCCTTTATGTTGATTTTGTTTAGAGATCTATAATCAATACAGTCATCATGTCACATCCTTATTTTTCACTAACACAATTGGGATCCCACGAGGTGAGGATCTCAGTTTAATGTTTTATTTGGGAACCTCATTCTCCTAAAGAGAACATCTATATATTGGGCCATTAGGTAAAGGATAATGAGGTGTTAAACCAATTGAATGTTTGACCTAACAGTGTGAAGGAACCCCTTTAGGTGAGACAAATATAGCTTTGTATTCCTCTATAATCTTATCCACCTTCTTTTTCTAGGTAGAGAGGCCTAACATTGAGGATCTGGCAATTTTAGTGACCTTTTCTCCACCTTATAACCATACCATGAAGGATAGGAAAAATTTACTAGTTTAAAATATTCCTTTTTGACACTACTTTTTCATGATCAAGGAAATTAGTATCATGACAAAGTAAGAAACTAGTTATTGAATGGGTAGACAATTAGTTGTCTGCATAATTTGAAACTAGTTAAAATAAGAAACTCGGAAACTTAGCCTAGTGATAAAAAGGAAAAGTTAATAAAGTGATAAATGTAAAATTATGAGATTGTTATTTTTTTTTTAAATAAAGGATCTTGAGAGGTCCTTACATAGTTTAGGAAAAGGGGTTTTTTAGCCTAAATTATATGATTCATAACTCCTCTTCATCGTGTTGGACTCCATTTATGTATCGATTTCAATAACATTCCTTTAAGGGTTGATACATTGTTTTACCCAACGTGGATTTTTTAATGCATATGCATTTTTTTATCACAATTGTGATTTATAAAATTTATTAAATTTCGGTATGAATAGGGATTGGAATCATGTTTGGAAATAGCTTCGGACTACCGAAACTATTGGCTAGGACAAATAAACCAAGGCTATTGCTTGTATTTAAGAACTCTGTGAATATGCTCAGTTTCGATGGCGTTTTTTACTATGACAAACACAATATTTTTTTATGAAAATATAGAATATTGTAGAATAATATCTTAAGATTCAGAATATGTTAATTTCTTTTTATAGATGTATGTTTTATTTATTTATTATTATTTTTCTAAATGACACACATCTGTTTTTGAAAATAGATACATCCATTGTTTTTTATATAACTTTTGATTGCCTTCACCCTTTAGCAAGAAAACTATATGATGCACTAGAGGAGAGAAATCTCTACAATATTATATATATAAATCAATAATTTCATTAAGTTTATCCCCTAAAGTGTTGCACCAGCACTTAACGTTTTTGTTTCAAGGTTTTCATACTTCAATAATTAATAATAACAAAATAATTCATGAAATTTTTTGAAAAAAATAGTGTTGCACTAGTAACACTTATCATTTATATGTCTACAAGTTTTTATCCAAAAATGACATCATTTATCTCATATAGTGCTACACTATCACAAATATATATGCTATGATGTGCTTAAAATTTGAAAACCCAATTTAAGGGAAACTAATTTTATAATCATTTTCACAAATTTTATATAGATAAAATTTATATATTATGAAAGCTTATTCAATTACCTAACTTTTGCTTTTTTACTTCATCTTCAAATCGGTTAGGGAAGTACATCTAATTGTCACCTAACGTGAGAGGTTTCATGTTTTTTCAGTGTTATGTGGCACCTAAAGTATGATTAAAGGAGTATGTGATTGTGCATCAACCCTATGCCTTTCTTAATATATTCCAATGATATTGAAGACCATTCTTTCATAAACATAAAATATACTTTGTTGCATTCTCATGACCATTGTCACTAAGTTTTAATATGCATCCTTTGTAGATACTTTATAGTCATGATGAACTTCTACTTCTCTCTCTTCTACTTGTTTTACATATATCTTCCAATTATGCTTTGAACACTTAAATATTTCATCCTTTCCTTTGAACTCTAATTTCAAACTTGTCACCTTTTGGATTGCACTCACAAATATATTCTACATCCTTTCCAGTTCGGTCTTGGAAATCTCTCGATTCCTTTTCACTGCCCCAACTTGTTCCTCTAACTATTCCACTTGAAGCCCACTTCAACACAAATTTTCTCTGTCTGGACATTAAGCTCTTCCTACACCTCACTTAATTACTGCCAACTGGATGAGTATGAAGGCCAATGCTATTCATTCTTGACATTCATGTTGAACCAATCTTTTCCATGTCTTGGAATTCATTGCAAACTCATAGAGGAATTACTCACACTTAACAATTCTTGTTGTTAGGATTTTGTGATGATGTTATAATTCCACACGTAGCTTTTCATGTGATGTACCTTGTAGGCCAACTCGTCATAATCCACTAATAATATTTTTGTGATTGCTGCACATTCTTTGCAATCTTATAACTGGATCATGTAGAGCATAATTTTCCACTTATTTTTCATCACAACATGTCTACATTGATTGTAGATTATTTGGTGTTTTATTTGTTTATTCGAGTGACTGAGTCAAGGATTGTCTGAAATATGTGATTTCATTCTTGGCTTGCATTAATATTGTCTTAAGCTTAGTGGACTCTCCAACCTATTTGATTGTTTTCACAAAATTCAAATCATCGACAGAAACAATCATTGAAATAATTCAAATTGGATAGATCTGATTCGAATAGAATTAAAGTCATGGACGGAAGTAAGCACTAATTGCAATTTAACAACTTTGTTAACAGCTATTTCATTGTTTACTTCAGTCGTCTGCCATTTTTCACATATGGCTTCTGTGGGAAATGATATATCTTTGGATTTTTCTTATTTGGCTGCATGTGATTTCTGCTATAGAAAACTCGAAGTCATGCTCTTACATTTTTTAAAAATCTAACGTTTTGGGTCTCTGGCCGATTTATAAGCCATGCCAGGATTTGGCATTTTGCACTAAACCCCGACAAAACCGCAAGCCTTAAGGCATCTTTGATGCCTTACATTCATTCTACAAATAGTCCCTTTCCCAAAAAACGTAGCCATTGAAAACCAAAGCCAAAACATTCAAACACACGACAAGTTTTAACTTTGGCACAACAACCATCGAGAGAGGGGAAAGTTTTAACTTGTACAATAGGGCTTACCTAAATGAGTATGGTGTTAACACAGGGCGACCCACTACCACGATTTCTTCATACCCTGCAACCTGCAACACAAGACAGGCCACGATGAGGAGTACGCATTGTAACAAATATGAACAAACAAAATAATGTTGTTAAACCAAAGTGTCAACGTACCTGCCATCATGGCTAAACCATTGAAGCTTCAAACCACCACACTGCGTAGAGTAAGAGCTCACGCATCCATGCTGCGAATGACCAAACCAAAACCAACGAAAGAGCCCAAGCCCTAATCTTGAAGGCCACGTTTCCCAAAGTGAATTTATGTCACCACTCTAGCCTCCATTAACACAACTCCAAACCCATATCGTATAGTTTATGCCACCCCTTGAACCTTGTTCAAAACAACGTGCATTAAAAAAACCAAATAAGTATCTAATACATAGGGTTTAAGCCATAGTCCATGGCATATGAAATATTCCATGAAGGAATATAGGAAAAGCTATTAAACTTATACACCAACTATATTAAAACCATACACTAAGTCTATGTTAGAGTATGAACCGAGTTTCAAAGTATTAATACCATATATGCCATGTAAATGATATATGCAGCAGTAATTAAATCATTGTGGTAGAGTCCGTAAAAATGACAATAGTAACTCGTGCAACATAGGCTAACAAAACATCCAACCTTGTGTAAACATCAACTAACTGCAATTATAGTAGTCACTAGGATAGGACAGTAAATATGTCCTAGCCCAAGCCAAGTGCTAGTGACTAAACAAACTATATGTCTTGTTCATCTTTTATGATCAATTTCCACCGTCAAGTGCACCTGCATGCTACAAGGAAATAAATGCATTAGTTCGTAAGAACTAAGTAAGCCCCGAAGTGACAAGTAGAAAACTGTTACCTCTCAGGTGTTTACAAGGGAAACAAATTCCACCACTCCACCCCTTTTTCAATAACAAGTTAAGTCAAAATTCCTTATGCAACAATAATGGAACTTTATAACTATTGAATATATAATCGAAATAACTAACATACCTATAAATGTGTAACCATAAACCAAGATATTAATCAACATCATGACAACATGAGTATCACATTATCTTACGACAATATGGCACAGTAAACAAAGAATGACACATTCTGAGTGACTATAAATAATGTCCAATTCACGCAGTAAATGACTAGCCTAATAATTTTTATTTTTTTTCAAATTTTGGGGACATTACAAAGTATCTCTAATTGTCACCTAAAGTGACAGGTTCCATGTTTTTTCAGTGTTACGTGGAATCTAAAGCTTGTTTAAAGGATTCCATGATTGTGCATCAGCCCTATGCCTTTCTTAATAAATTTTAATGATGTTGAAGACCTTTTTTCTTTCATGAACATAAAAAATACTTTGTTGCATTCTCATGACCATTGTCACTAAGTTTTAATCTGCATCCTTTGTAGATAGTTATACTTTATAGTGATAATGAACTTCTACTTCTCTCTCTTCTACTTGTTTTACATATATCTTCCAATTATACTTTGAACTCTTAAGTATTTCATCCTTTGCTTTGAACTATAATTTCAAGCTTGTCACCTTTTGGATTACACTGACAAACATATTCTACATCCTTTCGAGTTCGGTCTTGGAAAGCTCTCGATTCCTTTCCACTGCCACAACTTGCTCCTTTAACTATTCCACTTGAAGCTCACTTGAACACAATTTTTCTTTGTGTGGACATCAAATTTTGGACATTAAGCTCTTCCTACACCTCACTTAATTACTGCTAGTTGGCCGAGTATGAGGGCTAATGCTATTCATTCTCTGACATTCAAGTGGAACCAATCTTTTCCATGTCTTGGGATTTCATTGCAACTCATAGAGGCATTACTCACACTTAACAATTCTTCTGGTTAGGATTTTGTGATCATGTTATAATTCCACACGTGCCTTTTCATGTGATGTACCTTATAGCCCAACTTGTCATAATCCACTAATAATGTTTTCATGATTCCTGCACACTCTTTGCAATCTTATAACTGAATCATGTATAGCATAATTTTCCACTTATTTTTCATTTTCATGATTGCTGCACATTCTTTTCAATCTTATAACTGAATCATGTACAGCATAATTTTCCGCTTATTTTTCATCAGAACATGTCTCCATTGATTGTAGATTATTCGATGTTTTATTTGTTCATTGGAGTGACGTGAATCAGTCAAGGATTGCCTGAGCTATGTGATTTCATTCTTGGCTTGCATTAATATTGTCTTAAGCTCAGTGGACTCTCCAACCTATTTGATGGTTTTCACAGAATTCAAATCATCGACAGAAAAAATCATGGACATAATTCAAATCGGATAGATCTGATTCGAACAGAATTAAAATCATGGACAGAAACAAGCACGAATTGCAATGTAACAACTTTGTTAACAGCTATTTCGTTGTTTACTTCAGTGGTCTGCCATTTTTCACATCTGGCTTTTGTGGGTAATGATGTATCTTTGGTTTTTTCTTATTTGGCTGCATGCGATTTCTGCTATGGGAAACTCGAAGTCATGCTCTTATATTTTTAAAAAATTTAACGTTTTGCGTTTGTGGCCTATTTATAAACCGTGCCCAGCTTTGGCGTTTTGCCTTGTGGAGCAATGTGTTTGACAAATTAGAGTGGAACTTGAGTGTACCGTTGTCTGTCTCGTATCCCAAAACAATAATCTCACCAAATATAGGAAAAACACTTAGTTATTGAATAGACAACTAAATATTGAACAGGTAGACAACTAATGAATCATTGAGAAGCAAATTGAGACGGACTAGATCCCATTATTGAATCAATTGAATTGCGGGCTGTTCATTTTCCTTGATATCAAAATTTTAAACCACCTTTCTTTTTATAATGTTATATAATGAAAAATTTCGCAAAACCCTGCAAATATTCTTGACATCTTGTAGATACGTGGATTCCAAGGGCTTCAGAAGACCACCGCCTTGACAACACAACACCGCCTTGATATGAAACCAAACAAGACAAACCCAATATCAATAGTTTCATCTCTGTTAATAGAAGTTATTTAACAAACAAATATAGTCGTTGATAAAGTAGATGTTGATCAAGTTTCAATACCATTCATAGAAGAAGCAATTTAGTCACTAGCTACCACATAGGTAACAGCACCAGCTGTGAAAGATCTGATTCGAACAGAATTAAAATCATGGACAGAAACAAGCACGAATTGCAATGTAACAACTTTGTTAACAGCTATTTCGTTGTTTACTTCAGTGGTCTGCCATTTTTCACATTGGTTTTTGTGGGTAATGATGTATCTTTGGTTTTTTCTTATTTGGCTGCATGTGATTTCTGCTATGGGAAACTCGAAGTCATGCTCTTACATTTTTTAAAAATCTAACGTTTTGCGTCTGTGGCCTATTTATAAACCGTGCCAAGCTTTGGCGTTTTGCCTTGTGGAGCAATGTGTTTGACAAATTAGAGTGGAACTTGAGTGTACCGTTGTCTGTCTCATATCCCAAAACAATAATCTCACCAAATATAGGAAAAACACTTAGTTATTGAATAGACAACTAAATATTGAACAGGTAGACAACTAATGAATCATTGAGAAGCAAATTGAGACGGAGTAGATCCCATTATTGAATCAATTGAATTGCGGGCTGTTCATTTTCCTTGATATCAAAATTTTAAACCACCTTTCTTTTTATATTGTTATATAGTGAAAAATTTCGCAAAACCCTGCAAATATTCTTGACATCTTGTAGATACGTGGATTCCAAGGGCTTCAGAAGACCACCGCCTTGACAACACAACAGCGCCTTGATATGAAACCAAACAAGACAAACCCAATAGCAATAGTTTCATCTCTGTTAATAGAAGTTATTTAACCAACAAATATAGTCGTTGATAAAGTAGATGTTGATCAAGTTTCAATACCATTCATAGTATAAGCAATTTAGTCACTAGCTACCACAAAGGTAACAGCACCAGCTGTGAAAGTCGGTAGTTCTGGTAGAAATTAATTAATTGTAAATGATTATGTCTACTCTATTGTCATTCTGCGTATTCCCATGGTGTTTCACCTACGATACGGTGGGAAAAGGGATCTATTTCTTTCCCTGCTAATGGTGTGAAATCTCCATCTACAACAATTGCGTTGTAATTATATCTAGAAGCAATGTAAGTGGCATTCCTCGAAGGATGCGGAAGTACAGGTACCAGAGCATGCACACTTGGCCAGCATGCAACAATTACACATGTCCAACATGCAACATGCAAACTGGTGAATAATAAGAGTGTATAACCTTCTTGGTTGGCATTAAAAGTTTGATAAATAATTCTATCATTATTTAGTTTGGTGGCTATCTACAATTAACTTCATTATAGGAAATTTCAACTCAAAATGGGTCTTTTAACTCTAATTCAAATTTCATGTCATCATTGAAATTGCTTTAAATTTGAAATACCGTATAAGTCTTAAACATTTTTTAATATAAATTTGGGGATAAGTATCATAAAAAACTATTTTTTTTTGTTTGTATTTTCCCGTGTTTAAATTTGTTTTAATAAATTAATAAATTAAATTAATAGTTTTTAATATGTACAAACAAAAAAATAGTTTTTTTTTCTTCCTCACAAATTAATAAATTTTATTTTATTATTTTAACTATTATTTTATTAATTTTTTTTAAGAGACCCATTTTGAGTTGAAATTTTCTCTAATGCAAACATAATACATCAAACATTACAAAATTGCCTTGGAATTGTGCATTCCTTGATGAAAAGCCAAATGAAAACTCGGAAATTCTAATTGGTTGAAAAAAAACATGAAAGCATGTGAAAGCTGATTGAAATGTGTTCTTATTAGATCTTAAGGTATATAATATCATGTAATGTAATAAAACAAAAGCAAGATGATTATTAGAGTCTTGACTAGCTTGAAAGGAAAGGTTGCTTGCTACTTAAATGGTTTGGCTTGGGATGAGTGGATTAATTAGTTGGGGAATTAGTTAGATGTGAACCCAATACCTTCCTATCCTTTCCTATCCTTTCATCCTTCTTATATTAATTTAGTTTACATATCCATTGCATCTATGTGATTTCAAGAAAGCAAAAAATTAATGGTTGGGCAAGGACGCGTGAGCACTTTATATCATACTACTAAATTGTAGTTCACCTGCACTAAGAACTCTTTTTGGTCGAGCAAAGAAACTAGCATTAATAATTTTAATGACTTATGTGTGAGCCATACATTTTCCATGTCTCTTAGACACCCTTCGTCAACCCTCCTCCACGCCTGAGCCAAATGTGTTGGATCCACAATTGAAGAATATTTTAGAACAACACAACAAAATGATGAGTAAATCCATGGGGTAGAATGAATGTTGCGCAAATCAAGGTAATCACAAAAATCAAGGCACATGACAGTGGACATATAAACGATGCATCAGCTTCATCCTAGCCATGATGAATAAAAAAAGTGAACCACTTTCTTCTATAAGTTATCTCCATGGGCTATTAGAGATTTAGGCGCTAATTCTCCATACATTGCATTATAACTTACAACTAATTTTTTAACTATACTATGTTATCAACCCAAATGGCACTTCTCCGTCCGAGTGTCGACACTTCACTTATTGGCACACAAAAGGACATTTATGGATTGAAGGTTGCCTAAAACACTATAGATGGGCATGTTATGAAATACATTCACTATCCATCCAGCTTGTCATTTTTACCTTTTCATATGTCAATTGATGTACGCGACTTTTCCTATAAGCAACCTGTGTACATATGCGACTTTTCCTACCAGCATATCACGTACGGTACGCAAGTATTGTCATTACAACCTGCGTACAGATCTGTATGCGGGTTTCCCTTATAGCAACTCATGTGTCACACGCGGGTTACCAGTATCAATACCCGCGTACACCTTCCTTTGACATTAAAAATAATAAATCGCGATTAATGGAGATGTGTTAAGCCCTAATCAATAACTATCTTAACTGTCTCAACCTCTTCAACCTTCGAAACCACTCTATTTTCCTAAGTATAAATAGAGGCCTTGGGGAGGGAATTAATCAATCATACTTGGAGCGCAAAGTAATGCTGGTGGTATCTATTCAGAAGTCTTTGGAGCAGCAGAACTCAGAATCCTTTGGTTGCAGAGGAGTCCTTATTTCAGGTGTTGGGTTGTAATCTTACCTCATTCACTATTGTTAATAACGAGAATCCGTATTCCAAATGCGTGTTGAATGTCTTTCATGTATCATGGTTTGATGAATATTTATGATTAAGCACTCTATATATTGTTTATCTAACTTGCCATGTATACATGCATGAGATTGTGTTTGGAAGATTTTCTCTTTGCAAGTGAAGGAGATGCATCCCTCAAAGATTTGAAGAAGAAGCAGAGTGGAAGAAGTCAAGGCTTGGATCAACCATCGTTAATCGTGTGAGTTCATTCTATCTTCCTATTTCATTTATGTACTTCGAAGCTGATTGTCTGCAAGTTTTAAGAGTATGTTGGTAACCTCGGACCTTTGGTTATAAGGTGTTTATTCCTGAACAACAGAACTGGCGACTCCGCTGGGGAGCCCATACTGCTGTAGGTTATTTCTATTACCCTTGACCAGTATTTGCCTTGAGTTTGTGTGTGGTATCTTGTCCCAGTTCATGATTACCATAGTGTTTGAAGACCTTATGAATTTTCTTTCTTTTTAGAAAATTTTGTACCTATACGCGGGTTGCTCTTGCATATAGTCGCGTACAGAGGCTTGCGTATGCAGGTTTCTCTTCAGGACAGTCGCGTACAGAACGCGAGTTTCCCTTATACACAGTCGCATACAAGCCTTGGAATAGGAATTTATGGGCTAGGGTTTGCTTTTCCCTAACCCTCTCTAATTTCTATTTGTGTGTTGGTCTTCCTTATAAGCACTGTGCTGTTAGTTTGATGACCTTGTTGGCTACACCTTGTGCTTTCTTGTAAAGCCCTTGAGTTCTCTTGTTTGGATTTTCATTATGTTTTCCAATTTGAAGTGGATTTGCCTGTTTGGGTTATAGGTTTAAGTGTTGTTTGTCTGAAGCAGTGATCCAGTTTCTCAGCCATTGTCTATCCTAGTCTATTTTCAAGTAGTGATTGGTGTGTCACTTACCTTTGTGTGATTTCAGTGTCTTCTTTACATTGTGTCCGCACAAGCTAGGGTTCCAAGTCTTCCTTAGGTGGTTGATTTCTTGGTCTTTATAATCCGTTTACTTCGCTTTGCTTACTTTATACGGTTTGTTAAATTCATGCATACTCAAGTTTTTGTGCATTGTGGGTGCATAAGTAGCCTTTGAGCATTTTAAAAAGTGAACAGGAAACATTGTTAAAGCTTTTTGCATTTGTTTTTGCATATCGTAGATTCGTTTTCAGTTTTAAAGATAATCTCAGAAATTACAAAAAACATAGTCTTAGTTTTCTTTTGCATTTATAAAAGAAAAAGAAAAGCATATGTTTTCTTTATATGCATGTAGATTAGTTTATTAGTCTAGATTGCATGGCATATCATTGTTTTTGAAAAAATAAAAAGAATTTGTTCTTTTGTGGCTTCTAAGTTTCTACTTGGAAAAGGAAGAGAATAGTTTGCTTTTTGCATTTCATTTCTCTTTGCTTAGTCATTTTGTTTCAACTTTGAGTCAAAATACCACATAGGCTTCACGCCATTTACCCTCTGACTAAAAACACCCTTAAAATAAATGATATAATTTTAAAATTATTAGTAAGTTTTATTTTATAGGGTCATACACCAACTAGCTTAGGCTAGACTTGTGGATTAGGGAGTTTCAACTCTCCACAAGTGTTAAAATTTCAGATGTAGTTAGCTAATCACTAGGTAAACCCTTTTGTATGTTGATTGTATCTGGCAAGCTCCTATCAAATGGGAGTTAAGAACAAGGCCACGTTGAGACTTGGACTGAGGAGATAACCCTTTGATTCCTTGTCAAAGCGTAGACCAAGGTTTTTGCGAATTTGGGGATTATATCTTAGACAGGGTTTCGGGATTCGCTACCCTGCCTATGTGTACGAATCAGGCTTGCAACTATCCCTCCAGACTATCAATATAGTTAAGGTAGCCTTTAGTCTCTTTTGACATCTAGGGTTCATACACAGGTTCACCGGAAGGCTATTTCTGGTTGACCTTGGACAGGCTTGGAAGGTAACCCCGGTAGAAGGTGTGGGAGGGCGGTGGGTGATTCCTCCGCTTGTGCCTAAGAACATCTACATGGATGCCAAGTAATTGTCTATTAGCTTTCTTTTGGAAACCATATCTTATACCTATTTGTCATTGCAACCCACGTACAGATCTGTACGCGGGTTTCCCTTATAGCAACTTGCGTGTCATACACGGGTTACCAGTATCAATACCCGCATACACCTTCCTTTGACATTAAAAATAATAAATCGTGATTAATGGAGATGTGTTAAGCCCTAATCAATAACTATCTTAACTATCTCAACCTTTGAAACTACTCTATTTTCCTAAGCATAAATAGAGGCCATGGGGAGGGCATTAATCAATCATACTTGGAGAGTAAAGTTATGCTGGTGGTATCTATTCAGAAGTCTTTGGAGCAGTAGATATCAGAATCCTTTGGTTGCAGAGGAGTCCTTGTTTCAGGAGTTGGGTTGTAATCTTACCTCATTCACTATTGTTAATAAAGAGAATCCTTATTCCGAATGTGTGTTGAATGTCTTTCATGTATCATAGTTTGATGAATATTTATGATTAAGCCCTCTATATATTGTTTATCTAACTTGTCATATATATACATGTATGAGATTGTATTTGAAAGATTTTCTCTTTGCAGGTGAAGGAGATGCATCCCTGAAAGCTTTGAAGAAAAAGCAAAGCAGAAGAAGTCAAGGCTTGGATCAACCGTCATTAATCAGGTGAGTTCATTCTATCTTCCTATTTCCTTTCTGTACTTCGAAGCTAATCGTCTGCAATTTTTAAGAGTATGTTGGTAACGCCAGACCTTTGGTTATAAGGTGTTTATTCTTGAACAACATACTAGGAGGCATGACTAATTTTCCATACATTTCATTCTAACCACTAATGTTTTACCTATAGCAAGAGGCCCCGTTAGCATAAACACTAGTTTGAGCATTTTCTAGTCCCCTTATTTAAACATAAGGTCGGGACTAGCTGCTTTGAAACCATCCCATTGTTTATGTTATGTATCAAATAGATAAACAAGCATCAAATACTTAGTTCAATTATGTCATTCCTAAAGAGTGATGAAAACTAAATGGCTAGGAATGCCAATTCGAGGGAAAAAATTCCATTAAAACATATGTTTACAAATAACGCTTAATGGTGCATAAAGTTAGACCTATTATGAATAACTATGCATAAATCTAGACTTATTACTAATAATAATAAAAAGGGTATAATTACAAGTAATGAGCTCACTAATAATGACGACAATAATATAATAATATGGCCTAAGATCTATGGGTTTAACATGTCCTAATCCTTCAAACAAGTATTTTTCTCAACACTTTATTAGCTACACATGTTTATATATATGAAGAAATCATCCTTACACGTTTCATTTTCTATTGTTGAGTTCTTTCAATTGACAAGGAATTCCATAATTAGTCTTGGCATCTTCTTCCACTTTGCTAGTTCTTACACTTTTGTTTCTCATAGAAAGTTAATATTATTATATATGCATTATAATGTTCAAGAACTTATCCTCAAATAATACCAAGAGTGATATATATGTATTCTCCTTCAATTCCTCCTTCTAACAATTTTTGAATCACTAGCAACTAAACTTGTAATGAAAAGTTCACAATCTTGAAAAGCCCTAATTTTGGGTCTTCTATGTTGGCCAACATTATCCATACTAAAACTTCTCAAATTCTACTCTTCTATTTTTCAAATTTATACAATATGTACTATGATATAACCTATTTATGCTCCAACCAATCCTATGCAATTTTGACATTCTAAGTGAAATTTAGGTCTAAGGTACCAAAAAATATTATTTTGTGTCTTTAATCGAATGAAAATATACACACTATCACTTCAATTGATCCATGTGGATACTATTGAGCACCCACTTGTTCCATTGATTTCAAATTATTCAACATCTTAGTAGTTTTTCCTATGATTTTTTGGGTCCCAAATTCCTGGTGTATCTTTGAGCCCCTAAATAGTGTTTTTATGGCCTTATGATGGATTAGGGTTGTTGAAGGATTTTCTTGATCCTCTAGATAAATTGTTATTCTCCTCAAGATATTAAGCTCCAATAGGCTATCATGTATCACAAACAAAGTTTGTATGTGAAATTTTTTCCCTTGAGGAGTTGATATACCCACTAGACTCTCCGGTGCTCACATTGCTTTTGTGACTTCATATCCTAGCGTTAGAGTTTTGGATAGTTGGGTTTTTTTCCTTTTAGGGTTTCACACTTTGTGTTATAGTGCTCTTTTAACACATATTCTATTAAATTTTGAATTATTATTCCAAAATAACTAAAAACTCAATTATGGGTTTGTTCTTGTAATAAATATTTCCAATTTTAATGAAATACGTATTTTTTTCCTTTGGTAATGTCCTCTATAAAATTAGCATAGCTGACACATCTCTCTTTATTGATAATATACCACCATTCTAACTAGTTTGTATTGTATTGTGGTTTAGAGTGTTCTTTTATTTCTTTCCTTAATGGAATTTGAATTTTATTGTACTATTGTTCTCTCTACAACATCTTTATTTGTTCCATTTTATATATCTTCCTTCATCTCATTATCTAAATTTTCCATATCAATGGTATCAAGAAACATTTCTATTTGTTCTTTCTATGTGCAATTTCCTGTTGATGTATGAGTATCAAGAGTTGGGTATTGAGAGATTAGTGAAATCCATTCTTGCTGGCCTAAGGAGGACCTAAGTAGGATCACATAGAATAAGAAATGAGAGATGATGTAGAAATATGTTCTATTAAGTTGTTGTTTGATGAATCCCTTGTGTGATTTAGGACCTAGATGATGGATATATTTTCCCAAATCCTCTGACAACTGCTTACGACAATGGAAACACCTCCAACTAATAGTAATTCCATAGGTGCAACAACACTCAAATTACAAATTAAATTTGTAGTTCTTTTATTTGAAGGATAAATATATGTATATGCTTTATAGAAATGGTTAAATCTATTAGAGGGCTAATACTATGTTCAAAAAAAATTCTACAACACAAATATCACATTCACACTCCTAAAGTCCCTCCCCGTGTCCAATAATGGGGGGATGGCTACTGGGAGAGGCATGTCAAAGATGAGTCTACAACATACAAGACATAACCCACTTGGGTGGATTTTGTTGATTCTAGGTTCACAAATGGGGTTGTGTGATGTCAAAAACTTCAATATCTGAGTCAACAATGCCAAATATCATACAACATCAAGTTCTCCAAAGATGAGGTTTTATGTGATTTTTCCACACTTCAAGTTTGTGATGTTATTTGAAGACAACCTTATATGTGGAAACACCATGTTGTTCATGATTCCAAGCCCCATAATATCATTGTTACTTTGGGAGGCCAACTCTACAAGGTAGTTGAGGTAGTTTTATTACTACAATTTCCTTGATCATGATAAAGTAGTGTCAAAAAGGAATGTTTCAAACTAGTAACTTTGTCCTAGCCTTCATGGTATGGTTATAAGGTGGAGAAAAGGTCACTATAACTGTCACATCCTCAATGTTAGGCCTCTCTACCTAGAAAAATAAGGTGGACAAGAATATATAGGAATACAAAGCTATATTTGTCTCACCTAAAGGAGTTCCTTCACACTGTTAGGTCAAACATTCAATTGGTTTAACACCTCAATATCCTTTACCTAATGGCCCAATATATAGATGCTCTCTTCAGGAGAATGAGGAAATAAAATATTCAACTGAGATCCTCACCTTGTGGGATCCCAATTATGTTGGTGCAAAATAAGGATGTTACATGATGGTTGTATTGACTATAGATCCCTAAAAAAAATCAACATCGAGGATTAATACCCAATACCATGGATTGTTGATCATATTTACCATATTAAGGGTGATAAGTTATTTAGTAAGATTGATTTGATGTCACTAGGATACCACTAGGTACCAATTAAAAAAATCGATCTATGGAGTACAACCTTCAAGTCTAAAGAAGGCATTTTTGAGTGGTTGTTCATGTCTTTTGACTTGAGTAATGCTACAACAACAATCACAAGGATGATGGATTATATATTGCAGTCATTCACCAACTATTTTGTATTAGTATATCTAAATAGCATCATCATCTTCAACATAACTTAGGTGGAACATTTGTAGAACATTTAGTATATATTTAACATCCTATGGAAACACAAGTTGTATACCAATATGGGTAAATACTCATTTGGTTTGAAGAGGATTTAGTATCTAAGATATATCATGCATGAACATGGGGTGCATGTGGACCAAAACAAGATCCAAGTCATTCATGATTGGCCATCTTAGACAACTCTAAAAGAGCTTTGTAGCTTCTTGGGCCTTGCCAAAATTTACCATAGGTTTGTGTTGAGGTTCTGTCATATTTCTTGGCCCTTAAGTCAAGTAACCAAGGGTAGATACAAAGCCAAGTTCACTTGCAGTACGCCATCAAAAAATCATTTGAGGATTTGAAACAATGTGTCTACTTAGTGCTAATCTTCACTCTCTTGGACCTACAATAACTTTTTTAGATTGAGATAAATTCCTTTGAACAAGTGATTACTCACTTGTCATGTACATATAGCAGCCTACCTAAATGAGACACTCTTTGATTTTGTTTACAGGTATCCCTCCTATGACATGCATGTTTCCAATCAAAACATTACATCCTAAGGATGGAGATGATCATCTGCATTGATCACAATCCCCTACAATTCATTTAGATGTAGAGTATGGTACATAATGACCACCATTAGAAGTGGTCCACACACCTACAAGAGTTGGACACATCAACATCAAGTAAAAGGATGATAACACAAATCAAGTTGCACACTGCCTCAAGTGGCCTTAGGTTTCCACACTAACTACCATGCTCAATTCTTGTGGAAATGAAATATCTGGGTGACCCACATTGTATGACAATAAATTTTATTTTCTTGTTACCTATCAGACATTGCATGTAAGAATACTAGCCCCAAACATTCATCATTGAGATGATCTTTTATACCATCTGGACCACCTCTATGTTCCTTTGAGTGTGAGAATTTGATTTAGGATCACATTATGGTCAAGTGGCAAGGAACTTAGGAGTAGAGAACACAACAATAGTGTTACAAAATAAATTCTACTAGAAAAATATCCGATAAGATGTCAACAAGTAGATCAAATCGTGCACCACTTATACCATTTCCAAATGTACCATTGATAAGCATGGATTGTACACCCCTTTTCCTAGTCCAGAAAGACCCTAGGAGTATGTATCCATGGACTACATGTCTAGATTTCCTTCGATGAAGCCTGTACATGACTATGTATTGGTGGTTGTTGAATCGTTCTCTAATATGGAAATTTTAACTCGTTGAAAGAAGAACATCACAGTAGGGGCCACTAATAACCAATTATTCAAGCATGTTTCGGTTCATTTTGACATCCTATAGAAATTATTTCAAATTGAGAAAAGGTGTTCATAAATAATTTTCAGTCTAGCCTATGCTCAATGATGAGCACCAAGTTGACCAAATCAACTTCCTTGCAACCCTAAACCAATGGATAGACAGAGGTTGTCAACAAGATTATTGTGCACACCTTTAGAATGTACAACTCCAAACATCTGTACACTATGAGATCCTCCATTAAGTTCAGCATAGATACAATAGAGCCCTTCACAATTGTATAATCCACAAATATTTTGAGGGTGCTTTGGGTTCTAGCCATTGGCCCCAATTGACATAGAACTACCTAATGAAAATACACTTGAAGAATCCTTCCATGCTCAAACTAAGAAAAATTGGAAAACCAATTTTTTTCAATGGATCCAACACTTTCAATAACAAGTTCATTGTATTTTGTAGAGAGCTAATTTGAAGTAAAATCAATTCTATGATTAACATCAAATTCTACACAAGTTCTAGGTGGGAGATAATGTATTGTTGAATTTGTAGAAAGAGCGCCTCACATGACCCCATTAGAATCTTTTCCCACTTCAATATGGGACTTACAACATCAACAAGGTTACACATGAGAATTATTTTTAGTTAAGTATTCCCCCTGTCCTCACCTTGCACCTTGTATTGAATGTAGATTTGCTTTGACCATATTTTCCACCTCTCATGGACATCTCAAAGGTAGTCAAGCACGTGTCCCGAATATAAATCCTAATTGTATTAAGAAGGAAACAATCAACCAGACAAGGGAAACCAAGATGATGGGAACCCTCCATCAGAACATCCAACTATATTAAGTCATCAGAGAAGGGAAGCTTCATCACCAGGGAAAGAAACTCACGAGAAGTCATGTTCAGTAGAAATTTCTTCATTTGATGGAGGATTTTAATAGAATGGGGGAAATTGCTCCCTAAGGGGATACAACTGATCCAGGTGGATATTGGTGGCCACCTACTTACTCCATCGATTTAGAATGGTTCCACATCTTGGTATTTTTTCTATTATTTGCGTTCCAAACTTCAAATGCACATTTGAGGCACCAAATAATGTTTTTTGTCCCTACAACAACTTAGGGTATCCAATGGCTTGCTTAATACTCAACTAAAATTGTTCTTCTAATCATGATCTTTCTAGTGGGCGATTATATGCCTTAAATGGAGTTTATATGTGGAAGTTGCAAACATAGGAAGTTGATGCACAAGTCAACTAGATTCCTTGGATCACACATCTATTTTTTCCACTTCATCTTGTAGGGTCAGGGTTTTGGATATTGAAGGTTTTTTTCTCTTATTGTGTCACACTAAATGTTAAAAGAAACTCTTGTCTCTTGTAATATCCTATAAAAAATTAGCATAGCTAACACATCTATCTTCACAAAAAAGCTACTAACATTCTAGCTAGTTTGCATTGCTTTGTAGTTTATAATTTTTCTTCCCAGTCCTTTCCTTCAAAGAATATGGGTTTTATTGTACCATTGTTCTCTCCGCAACATCTTTATGTGCGTGTTTCCATTTTATATTGTTCCTTTTATTTGTTTCTCTAAATTTAATCTATATCATCACTAATATTTCCCTCACAAGTTTGAAATTTGGATATGAAACACCTAAGTGCATCTCCCATCCAACCTCACAACCTTCATATATCAAGGTTTTATTGAAACTACATGTTTAAACCTAGTTTGAAGACTAGAAAATTATCATAACTTGTATGGCCTATAGATTCAAAAATATGGCGAACCAAATTCTAAAAGTTTTTCCAAGTGTAGTTCACCCTTTCCTCTCTCAACCTTGAAATTTTTACACAATCCTAAAATTCCAAAAAACACTAGAATGAAAATGGTAATATGACTAGTTTACATACTCAACCAAAGGCCATCGAATACAATACCATTTATGTTATGGTCCAAATATCCAAATTAACATAAAAATGACCAAATTTAGTAACTCCGCACATAAATGATGATGAAACAAGAGAGGTTCAAAATTCAACTTCAAGAAGGGAAACTCACTTGACACTTCATGACTAACAAAACTTATAATAATCCCACAAAAAAGTATCCTTCGTATGTATAGAAGTTAAAGGGTGCATTTACCAATAAAACATTCACAAATAGTGATAACAATGATATAAAAATGGAACTATAATTATAAAAATAGAACTGTAATTTCCAAAGAGCTGGGTCTTAAGAGTCTCCTTCACAACATATTCCTCGGTGGCATTAAATGTTGGAGCTTAACCTGTTTGAGATCCAACCGGCCACAGTGCTGCAGCTACAGCATTTATTACTCTGCTGCATAATAAATATTGTTGGCCAATTTAAACCAACCACAAACTCCACAAACTCTGTAATCGTTTTCAGTGTAATAGACGTGGCGGCGTATAATAACTTCTTACGTAAGTAGGTGTCTGACATTTAAACGAATCAACGATATCAATATTTGGTTGTTATTGGCCAGCTTTATGATTTAGAGTGAATTGTTCTGCAAATAATTAGGTTATGTCTGTTCAATGTGATTACTTGCACATGGTAGAGGCCTGCAGAAACTTTTCTGCGCCAAATAGCATTCGCTTTCTTTCTTAACTCGTCATAGTCCGTGCTTCCATTAAAACCTTCAGTAGAAACAGACATGGCAGAGACTGAAGTAATGGGATCAGGAGAAATATTATATTAGTAATAAATGTTGTGGCTTCATTCAAACTTGAACTCGGATCTTTGCGATTGTGTTTCTTGCATTTGAATTTTGTGTTTTAAATTGGTCAATGAAGCCGGGCTGAGGTCTTTTAATAGTCTTGGCAGCATATGATCTGTTGTATAATAATAGTAGAAAATTAGAAATGCCTACCGTTTGGTTATCGCTGAAGAAATCACTGGATTGCCGATGAGATCGTCAGGATGTGTATGACCCGAGGAGCACTTTCGGGAATCGATCGAGGTCCATTGCAAACCAGTTCAGGGATGCCTTTCATGGAAACAAAAGATTTATGCACAATGGCAACTCCAGCCCTTGTTCAATTGCGAGCGATGAATTCTCGAACAACTTGTCAAAGGAATCCATGATGCTAAGGAATTTAGCTGTCTTTGAAACGAAGAACAAGACTGGAGGAACCAAGATCATGAGGCCCATAACTCATGGATCAACGCTCATAACTCGTGCAAAACATCTTCCTCCCTCTGTTGCATCATACAGATCAAAGGCCAGTGCACCAGTTTTGTATAACCCAGAAGCTCAAATTTTCAATGAAGCCAGCATTTGCCTCAAGTGCAGCCAACGTTGTATGAATGCTCAAGTACTGCAAACCCATTATTTAACTAACCACGGTGGTAAGAAGTTGAACAGTGTTTTTCTTATTATAAATATTGGTCTGTGATGTTTATGGAGTTGTAACCATGATGGTATGAAGTTGAATAGCGTTTTTAATTGTAATAGGTCTGTGATGTTTATGGAGTTGTAACCATGGTGGTAGGAAGTTTAATAGTGTCTTTTATTATAAGGAGTTTGAATAGTGTTTCCATCTTTCAACCTTTGATATATTAAGAACCAAGGTACAGACCTTCATGAATTTTTTTATTCCTTAACAAATCCAATGTGAAGATGATACCATCTTTCTTTCAACCTTTGATTTACTGAGAGCCAAGTTGCAGATCTATATATTGGATTTTTGATACCAAGAAGCTTAACAAATCCAATTTTAAGATGATATATATTACTGAAGAGGTTGGAAGTCTAAATGTCTGTATTTCAGTGTCTGTATTTAAGAAGTGTCTGCAAGTATGAATGGTGCAAAAGAAATGTCTACTTGCATAGATATATCTTTTGACCATTGATTTCTTAAGCAAGGTGCAGATCTCCATGAATTTTTGAATCCTAGAAGTTTAATATATCCAATGCTTATATGGACAAATGTTAATATGGACATATGCCATTGAAGCCATTGGAAGTGCAAATGTTTGTAAAGAAAATGTTTAGTGATATTAACAGTGTAAACGTTTGTGAAAGAAACCAGACGTACCTTTTAGTCATTTATTTATTCAGCTTCAAGGCAGAAATGCCCATGATTTTTTATACCTAGAAGTTTGGACATTTGCTACTTAAGCTAATGTAAGTATAAATGTTTGGACATTTGCTACTTCAGCTATTGCAGGTATAAATGTTTGTAAAGGAAATTACTACTAAGTTATTGGAACTGCAAATCTTTGTAAAACAGGTCCATAATTTTTTATCCCTTGAAGTTTGGACATTTCCTGCTGAAGCTATTGCAAGTGTAACTGTTTGTAAAGGAAATGCCTATTTAAGTTATTGGAACTGTAAATGTTTGTAAAAGAAATGTCTACTTGAACAGATGCAACTTTTAACCATTGATATATTAAGCTTCAAGGTGCTGATCTCCACTATTTTTTGATACCCAAACATTCACTCTATCCAATTATAAGATGGATATACACTTACAGATTATTAACAGTTTCTCTTTTCCATTTCTTTAAAGTTACAACCATAGACTTCATGGTTTTGTTGGCAAATGGTTCTAAGGCTAGGATCCAGCTGTGGGGCCTCTTAGCTAGGGCAAGACTTCTCTTAGGTGAGGCAAATCAGGTTATTTTTGAAGCTATATCAAATTATGGAGCTGAAGCATTCTCTCCACTGTCCCAGGGCTTCTCTACCTATCTATTTGATCACAAAATCATCTCCTCAAAGAACTAGTAAAGATGGAGACATTTTGCATTCGCATGGACACTTGCTCCCAACACTTGGAGCTGATTTTACCTCACATGATTTGATGTTCAATTCTTCCATATACCAGTTTCTTGGTTTTCCTCACATGGTTCGAAATCTCAAGAACTTTTTCTCTCTCATCAGTTGATCTCAATTTCTCTACATGGGTACAGTTTGTTGTCTATGTTCCTGATTCAGTTCAGCATATTCTTCTTCTTCCAAAGAAGAAAATTCCTCCACACATAATCATTTAGTTTGGATTCATAGGTTCACATGCAAAGTCTTACGATGCTCTTGCACAGAAGAACCAAGCTACTTCATTTACTGCTGCATAGTTCTACGAATTGCAACAAGATTTTTTGCAAGTTATTTCCCAAAGAGGAAAATAGCTTGTATTTCTTGTTCCTGTTTATTTTGAGGGGGGATTTTTCCCATGAGGTTTCCTATTTCCTCGGTTTATTAAGCATCATATTNTAGATTGTAAGTGTGACTTTTGGCCTTATTTCCGGGGCCCCCCGTTGTCCAAGTTAGGATTAGGGGGGGGGGGGAGTTAGGATTTACAATCCTCCCTGATCCATACTTGTCTATTATATTATATTTTCCTAACTTAGGAGTCATTAATTAATATTGGGTCCATTATCACCATTGGGTCCACCTAGGCTATTGGTGCCACTAGTACCACTCACTAGAGTGTGGGGAACACATATAGAGGTTAACTGCAAATGATTGCATGTTCATGCATCCATTTATGTCACTCTGAAACTAATCTCTACAATTTAGGATCCATTGGGAGTGCCACCACCAACCTCCTTCACTTGTTGGTAGTTGGTAACTAGTTAAGATAAGTTATGCTCCAGTTAAATTTAGTTAGATGTCCTCCAGTTCAGTTAGCGACATTGTTTCATGGCTGCATGTGGGTAGGCGCCTATTCTCACCCACTTCTCACCTACCGCATCAGTTTAACTAGTTTAACTGATTGAGAGACTGAGTTAGACATATGGAGTTAGTCTAGTAAGCTCCGATAGTGATTTAGACACTTCTAGTTACCCATGCAGCCAGATTGAGTTGGTATATTTGAATCATATCAACATGATTTGAATTCTCCTTTATGTAACATTGTTGTATACTGTACAATTCAAACAATTATTACAAACACTTCCCAATTGCAATCACCTACGCAAAAACAAAAAAAAAAACAATAAATTCTAGCCAACGCATAAACGAAAAAATGGGTAGAAGAATCATGGGCCAATTGTATACATATGGGAAGAGAATGTATGACTTAGTCCCAACACCAATACTCTAAATAAATGGTATCAGTTAAAACACTTACAAAATATACTAAGGCTCTCATAGGCATAACCCACTAAACAAGGAAGTGGGGGTAATATATATGCTTTCCTAGATTGACTTTATTGTTGACATTCATGTGAGGTGTGATTTCCTAACAAATTATTTTTGTTACTAATGGGTTTTATGCAAAGTAGTACTAATTTTGGTTTCCACATCATTAAAGAATTGTCTCTCCAAACCTATACGAAGGTCCTTTAACCTAAACCACTGTAGGATTTATATATATATAAAAAAATCTTCTTCATGTTTTTAAGCATTGCTTTTTTTTACACAGATGTATAAGTGGAAAAATATGATGTTTTGAAATAAAAAGTATTAAAATAAAACAAAAATATAATAAATGGAAGCATTGCTTTAAACATGAAAAAGATGCTTGAATTAAAACTTATGGAAATAACCAAAACCAGGAAAACCTTTTCTAACCCTAAATAAGATGCAACTTTTCAAGAAATGCAATTTAAACTAAGGTAAGAAATTTCTTTTAATTTTCATTGGAGCACTTTAATAAAATAAATCTAATATTTTCCTTGACATACAATCATTTTCATTGCAAAAAAAACTTCCCAAGAGATTCCTAAATGAACTATTTCTTTTTGTAAACTTCCCATTCGAAATGTCCTAACTTCCCACGAGATTCCTAAATGAACTATTTCTTTTAGTAAACTTCCCATCCGTAAATGTCCTTTTTGTGAGAGAATAATCACACATTAAGTGTTGTATTTTGAACTATAATCATGGATGGAGAAGTGTTGTTTTGAGCTATAAAAAGTATAATATCATAACATTTTTTTCAAAGGTGAAGGTCGGAAAATTCTTTGTGACATTTGTGTACTTAGTTATGTGTAGAAAGATAGCATGACTAATATAGTGAACAACATGCTAAGTGTCATTTTCATCCTTCTAGGTGAGCATCCCATCGATAAAGGAGTAAGTGGACAATAAGTATAGGATGAATTGGATAGCATTGTTAAGTATAATCTATGATATCCCCTTTAGGAAACAAATGATGTTAGGTTATCCAAAATATTTTTTAGGTCCCAAGTTGTCTCTTATACCAAAGTATTTAACCCTTATTTGACCAAAAAAACAGTATATGCCATTATGACCTCAATAATTCGTGTGTAATTATCTTCAAATTATAATTTGAAAGATATTCCATATTGAGAGAATTAGAAAATGAAAAAATAAAAGATGTAAATGATGAAATGTGGGTAAAATAAAAATCAATTTAAAACTTGATAAGCATATTCCTTATCCATTGGGAATATTTCTCTATAACCATGAGACATAACCATGATTTTTAAGGAACTTGGTACATAAGATTTTTAAAGAGGACAAACAATATTTAATTGTTATAGAGTGGTCCCAAATTTTAGAAACACAAGTGTATTGCAAAAATAAATAGTAGATCCAATCATAGAGTGATGTTATTTGGAAATATTAGTATGGAGTTACAAAACACAATAATATTATTCACATAATTCTTATTATTAAATTTATCCATAGACCATCTATTCATACACTTTAGTGCATAGCCAATATCCTTAAAACAAGGTTTATATAGTCAATTTTGAACACTTAAGGTTGTCCCAAATGGTTAAATAGACCGACATTTCTTTCACCCAATCAACCCTAGTCTAACAACCTTAAGTTATCCATGTATTCATGTGCTTGTTAATGAAACACCTATGAATCAATGCACTTCCAATGAGCCATCCAAAAATGTACCAATCATAATTCCAACAACATATTATCACATGAGCCACACCATGTTCTTTTTGGTTCAAGATAGTTGGTTCTAATAATCCAACCCACCCAAATATATAGAATATATTAAATTTATGCATTTTTATAGAGGATGGAAGCCCATTTGAAGAACATTCAAACATTCCAAAAAACATTATCTATGCATCCTCGATGCACAACTATCATTATATAAATGCCTTCCAATGTTGTAATCTCCTTCTCCATATATTTGTTCTTGAGACTTGGAGTACTTTTCGTATGTATCTTCCAACGCTCATATTTTGATTGTCTTATATGGTTATATTAATTGCAAAATTGAACATCTATCTCGGTCTTCTACTTTAACTGTCTTTAACCTCCATTACGTAACTTAGAGTCAACCATGTTATGCAGTCCCATGGAGTGACTTTTTATTTGTTCCATCTTTGGAAAAGTTTTTATTTCCTTCGGTCATATTTTCACCACTAGGTTTCTTACAACGTCTTTTATCATTTTCTAATTTCTTATCCATCCAATAAGCATCTTCTAGAGTTTTCAACATCTTAAGTTATTCCTTGGTTGGATTTTATAATCCACTAATGAACTTGGTGATTATTTTGGATTATTCATCCTTCACTCTAACTTGAATGATAGAGTTATCGAATTATTGGATGTAAGCATTTATCCACTATTTGAGCTTCTCTCATAAGTTTTTCTTTTCCATTAATTAATAATTAAAAAATTGTCTTTAATTGAGACTTGAATTCAAAAAAAGATTGTTTTTAATTGAAACTTGAATTCATACCAAGTCAATGTTATTTTTATTTGTCTTTAATTGAATTCGTGTTGAATTCATAAAAAAATTTCAATAATTGAAACTTGAATTCATATCAAGTCAATGTTTATGTAGCATCATGATTCTTTACGTGCTTTAATAAATAATTTTTCGACAAATGGAAAGATTATGCATGGATGCATAACATTACAAAAATCATATGGTGTTTGTTTATGAACTATTGGATTTCACAAAAAGAATCTAATTGCCTGAATCAATAATCTAATGGTCTCCTTATCGAAGGAGGAAATCGCCACTTTTGTTTCTACCATCTTCATAGAACCAAGATAAGGAAACAACTCGTATTTGGAACTACCTATATTATGGAATGAAAGTTTTTTGATGGATGAGTTTGAATGGAAGCCTACAAATTTGATAAAATCATTCATAGGTTCTATAGATATAATTAGTTAATTCACCATGTATAGATCAAACTTTCAAATTCAAGGAAGTACATGAACTTTGGCTTCAAGCAAACCTATGCGATTCTACATACCACTCTTGATTTCCTTCTTCATCTACAAGAGATTCTTAATCATAAATTGTGTAATGAATCAACACATTGTGTATGAATTCTTGTATACCAATTTCATCACAATTACATGGTGATGATACTCAACGAAAATACCTGAAACCATGCCAACTAATAGTGAAAGAGTTTGATTCATTTACATGTAATGCATGTATGACCAGCGTAGATCCAAATCCTAGGCTTTATCAAGCGCCGAGATGGATCAAATCTCTCGAGGTGCAAACCTCTTCTTAGGTATCCATTGATTTGATTCAAACCAAAATACACATCTTTTTATTTAAGGTGCACATATAATTTTATTGTGATTAATATTTAATTTTATTTATGACCGACACATAATATTTTTTATTATTTTTTATTTTGTTAGGAACTAACATTGCAGCATTTCCCCACACATAGTTTTAAAACCATATGCAAGGCCCTCCTACAATCATGGGTTGTTTAGGTGGCCTTGCACATGGTCTTAAAACCATTTGCAAGGCCCTTCTAAACCATGTACAATAAAACCATGGCTTGTTTAGGAGGCCTTGCACATGGTTTAAAAACCATGTGCAAAGCCTCTTAAACCATGTACAATAAAACCATGGGTTGTTTAGAATGCCTTGCACATGGTTTTAAAACCATGTGCAAGGCCAACATTCTTTTGCGAATAATTCAATTTTGTGTTTTTTCTTGACGCACATATATTTTTACAGATAATTAAATTTTTACTTTTTTATTGTTTTGTTAGGTAGGAAGATTACAACATCTCCCCCATATTAGATTGTTTTTGTGGCCAACATTTATTTTGGCCTATTAGAAAATTTATTTTTTATTAGATATTATTTTTTATTTTGTGTTACAAAATCTCTCCCATAATATTCACTTCCACTATTATTTTTTGCTGACATGTTACAAACGTTACATCACGTTACAAGATTTCTCCCATAATATTCACTATCACTATTATTTTTTGCCGACATGTTATAAACGTTACATCACGTGACCAGATCTCCCCCATACTGAACTGTAAAGGGCCTCTCGATACAATTATATAATAACAATAAAAATAAATTAGATTTACAAAAAACTATTCGATGTAATATATCATACAATTGTCACAATATTTAGAGAAAGCTTTAACCTAAAGATTGGAGAAACCATTAACCTAAAGATTTCAGTAATAAAATTGTAGATACAATAAAGATATGAATAGCATGAAGTAATAACCACAAGTATATATTACACTTAGCATTAACCCCTTTTTCCATAACAAGAAGGTGCATTTATAATATTACAATGCAAAGATACACCATGGTTTGAATATTTCATGTGTTCATCTCTCACTACTTTACAAGCATATAAAAGATAAGAACTAGAAAGAGAAAATAGTTTTGATTGTCATATTCTTCTACATATGATTGTTCTCTTCTTTGTTATGCATGATATATATATACACCCACTCTACTTCTTAGACTTAAAGTCTTCCTACAAATTATTGTTCATCTCTCGGTTATGCATCAAATTAGGTATACATCCACTCTTCTTTTTACTAATTAGAGGAAATTTGGAGTCTAAAATGGGCCTTATAAGAAAACGCGTTAACAATAAGTTCTTGTGAGTTGGAATCCAAGAACCAATAGAATTCCAATAAAATGAGTCAACCATAATGGTGGAATCGACATATTTTTCATAAAAAAAAACTACTTTTTTGTTCGTATTTTTGACATATCTCCCTGTGTTTTTATTCAAATTTCGACCGGGAGAGCTCGTTGTATGCGGAATTTTATTCTGTATCCAACGAGTACCCACACTACATACTTTTGGTGGACCTCGCTATCCCAAAAACAAGAAATACCTGAACAAACATGATGATGATGTCATCATCACGTTTTTTCAGGTATTTCTTGTTTTTGAGGTAGAGGGGTCCATTAAAAGTATGTAGTGTGGGTACTCGTTGGATGTGGAATCAAATTCCGCATCCAACAAGCTCTTCCGATCGAAATTTGAGTAAAAACAGAAGGATATATGTCGAAAATACGAACACAAAAAGTTGTTTTTTTCTTTTTCCTTTAAAATTAATAGATATTATTTTATTATTTTCCTTAGGAGGCCCATTTTAGACCTCAATATTCCTCTAATAGGCTTACTTAAACACCTACACAAATGTAAATGTTAACTTAGCCCAAAGTCTCTATGTTTATTGCACAACTACTTACTACCATAAGGAAAAAGATAACTACCATCATTATGTATATGTTAGAACTTAATCAAGTCATCAAGGCTAAACTTACATGATATGCAAACTTCATGGAGGATTCATCTTGTTGAGCAATATCTTATCACGTTCATTCATAAAAGGGAAATTTTATGTGGAAAATAAGGTCAACATATTGTATGTATTGGGGGGTGGGGAATATGTTATGGTGGGTTTATAAGTATTGTTGTGGGGGGGGGGGTGTTATAAAAAGAGGTCTCTAGTAAAAATAAGGAATATATTGTAAAAATATGGAATTTTTTAATTGGAAATATGTATTTGGAGAGGGGCTCAACAAAAGAATTTTTGTAATTAATTATCAATATCTAATGAAATTAGAGGTATTCTTTAATATCCCATGAACGAAGGCGTTATGACATGGTTTCACTAAGTGAAGGCCTTGTGGAAAACCTCCAATGCCACTGAGTTATGTATCATAACAAGAATTACTATCCCAACAAAAAAGGCTACATAAAGAAAGTGCACCACCCACTTCGAGAAAGACTACCGGAAAAGAAAAAAAGATAAGAAAAATAAAAATAAAAAAATTAGATAAGAGACATTAACACACATCATTAGAAAGTGGTTTAAGCTATTTCCTCCACCTTTCAAAGGATTTCAAAAAAAACATTAGATATTTAAAACTATTATTTTTACACCGAAGGTGTATATATCTTAGAATTTTGGGGTGGACTACCATCTTTGCTTTTTCATCTACCAACCAAAATGAGACAAGTGTACTGTCCATATTATTTATTCTATGGGTGTCGTTCATGATTAAACGAGATTGAGACAAGTGTACTTTCAAGATTGAATCTATGGGTGTCCTCCAAAATTAATAATTAATAATTTCAAAAAAATAAATATAGCTTAATTAACATGTGATAAGTACACTTAGTGATAGTTGTAAAAATTAAAATTAATCTTCAACTATTCGATTATTAGATACAACTATGAGCTTAACTCCATCGATTATTAGATACAACTATTAGCTCAACTTCAATGATTCTAGAACTATTAGCTTAAGTTCAACTCTAATCACAGTTATATTGGATAACTATTAGCTTAACTATTAGATACAGCTCTTAGATTAACTCCAATGATTTTACAACTATTAACTTAACTTCAACTCTAATCACTTAAGGCTTAGTCCAACTACATTTGAGTCATGTAAGAGTCTAACTTCTAATAAAATAGTTGGAACTCCTAATAAACCCCTCCAAACTCTTGCATCTAGTAGTTGGGAAACTAGCCAATATACAATTCGTATTACATGTTTAGGTTTTCCATATAGATATAATTAGGTTTTCGATTATTTTTAAAGGAGGTTAGTCTAACTCATAATTAACAATTTCAAAAAAAATAAAAACATCTTAGTTAACATGTATAATTCAAATAGGTGGAAAAAGCAAACTTGACCTTCAACTATTCGATTATTAGATACAACTATTCAATTATTAGCTTAAATACATTACATTAATGATACAACTATTGGCTTTACTTCAACTTCAATCATGACTTTTACTTGAATTGCAATTTCCAATATATTAACTTTTAAATTAACTATTCTATACAATTATTAGTTTAACTCCAATGATTCTACAATTATTAGTTTAACTTCAACTCTATTCAATGTTATATTGGATAAATATTAGATTAACTCCAATGATTCTACAACTATTAGCTTAACTTCAAATCTAATCGTTGTTGTATTGGATAACTATTAGATTATTCCAATAGTGATACAACTATTAACTTAAATTTAGATGAACTCCATCTCTTAGCATGAGAAGTTGACCTTGATTACAGTGACAACATGCACCAAGAACAATCACTTAGGTAATGTGCATCTTATGTGACACTGTCAATTATTATTTTAACTTCAACTCTAATCAATGTTATATTGGATAAATATTAGATTAACTCCAATGATTATACAACTATTAGATTAACTCCAACTCTAATCATTGTTGTATTCGATAAGGGCGCTCGCACGAAGTTGGTTCCACTTTTTGGTGCCACTTAGGAAATCAGAAACGCACTTCCGAAGTGTAAATCAAGAACGCATATGCGTTATTGATGGTACGTTCGGAATAACCCGAGCCCAAACACAAGGCTAAGGTTCGTGGAAATCTATATCGCATATCCGATATATCGCATTCACATTTTGTAATGTTAAATATCGCATATGTGATATATCGCATATGCGATATGTAACATTACAAAACGCATATGCGATATGTAAATTTTCAAAATGCATATGCGATATATCGCAAGTGCGATATGAAACATTTAGAAAACGATTATATTTTCATCATTTGTGGAGGTCCTCTCCTTTGTCAATGAATTTCATAATCAATTGTTTCTCAAAGGGCCTATTTTGTGTGTTATTAACACCTAGTGCATGAGAGAATAATACTTGTTTGTATATCCCTATAGATAATTTTCCAATTCATTTATAAAACAAATAAGTCCATGATACTTCTTAATGTTGGTTGATGGGGGATAATGCCTCCCTTCCAACAAATATCTTCCCAACAATGTCAACTATTTTTTTATGGGAAAAATATTTAGATACCTTTTACTATGTTAGGAAATGTATTCATCAATGTAAATATCCCTCTCTATTGAAAGTGCAAAATCATCAATGTCCCCTAATTGATAAATTGTACAAGTGTTTGGTGATAACTCCCTTAATTAAACTTGCTATAATGTACTAGCACCTTGATTCACATAATAATAATCAATGTGTTTTCTTGCATTTGTTAAGAATATAGATCAACGAGTGGTAATAAATCGGTGTTCACCATGTTTTTTTCAACTTATTTATTCACATGGTAAAAACACATACATATCAAATGTTTTGGTTGAAGACCTTGGTCTCTAGTAACTCCTTCACCATTTCAATTACTTGAGTTTTGCAAGACTATACCATATGTCATATAACATTTGTACTACATGGAGAATCATTTTACACCCACTTCAAGTTCTATTTGTTATCATATTATATACTGCGAAATAGATCCATAGTGTATATGTTTGTGGCTATGATCTATTTTTGACATTCAATCCACTATGTATCTTTTTCAAGGACATGATTCATTATTCCTATATATAATGGATATGTAGTATAGTTGATTCTGAGTCCTTTCTTATTTACACCTGAGCATCGATATGCATATATTGGGAAGAGAGTTTCTAATACTTTGTTTTTGTTTGATTTTCCTTTTCTAATCTAGTTTTGGTGCACTCTATCCTAGTACACTCATCAAGTTTCTAGTCCATTTTATAATGCATTGTAGCCATCATCTTCTCTTCTGACCTCATACATATATCATGTTTAGAATGATTAATGCTTAAAACTCCTTGCACCCCTCTTGCACACACAAAAGAATGATAAACCCTTCTAAAAACTAATTTTTTCTTACAAATGATTGTTTCTTATTAGAAACACATGTATAAACACCTTACGCTTCAGAAAAACATGTATACATATTAAAGCACACAAATAAAAATAAAAAATTGTGGTCACATTTGTGTTTTAAGTGGTTTAAGTTAAATATTATCCAACCTGGTCTTGGTTACACCCGAATCAACTCCTTGAACTACTTTATCCAAGCATAAAAGCAATATTCAAACATCCAAGCATAAACATCCAACCCTCCCAAATACAAATTAATTTGGGTGCGATGATGAAAGGCCTGCCAAACTGACCCAAAGAAAGTACTAGTTACAGCATATAGTTGTTCCAAGCTTCATAGGAAACACAAGGAACATCCAAAATGTGCATTGGTTGAGTTGGAGGGAAACTCAACACATGGATGAGTACTAACCATGGATGAGAGTTTTTCTCAAGAGGTGTTTAGAATTTTTATGATATGAATGGCATTAAAAGACAACTCACCACTACTTATACACCTCAACAGAATGGGATAGTTAAAATGAAGAAATGTACAATGATGGAAACGGAAAGAACTATGTTATAGACCAAGGAATTAAGCAATTCCTTTTGGGGAAGTGAAGTTGCTACAACAATATACATTCTCAATCAAAGTCCCACAATTGCACTTGAAATTATGACTTATTACGAATCATGGTATGACAAAAATCCTAATGTTAATCATTTCAAAGTTTTTGGATTTTTATCCTATGTTCATGTAGTTGATAAAAAGAGACAAAAGTAGGATCCAAAAAATGAACCATGCATTTTTGTGGATACAGTGAGAAAATTAAGGTTTATAGGTTGTATAATCCTCTCACCAATAACATCGTTGTGTCTAGGGATGTGATTTTTTTATCAAGGGGGAGTTTACGGTCATAAAAAACACCATGTTGAGAAGTCAAAAGATGGTTTGAATAGTGATATTATTGATGATATTAATCATGAGAAACCCATTAATGTTTTAGTTCCAAATTTTGTAAATACACCAAGTAGCCCCTCATCTAGTTCTCCAATTTCATGTACAAGTCCTACAAGGAAGGTAAGAAGCCTAAATGAAATTTATTAGAGAAGCTTGGCACACGAAGAAAATCCAAGAGGTGAGATTGTACCATCATGTTTTGAAGAATATTATAAGTTAATGAGTTTTCGGTGCAAGATATGCAAGAAGATATTATACTAATGTTATTTTTTTTAAGGGGACCACAAAAGAAGTATATCGCAAGTGCGATATATTGCATATGCGATATATCGCAAGTGTGATATATCGCACTTGCGATATTTAAAAGCAGGAAAAAAAATAAAACAGTGGCCGCGAGCCCATTTTCACAATATCGCGACATTGAAATAACGCAGCAGCGAAAAAACAGAGGAGCGAAAAACCGCAGGTGCGATTTGGGTTATACCTTTTCAAGGTCGAGGCCAAGTTTGAGGTGTCGCCGAGGTGGATTGCTGGACAATGGCAGGTATTTATTCTAGTTCTCTCCTTTTCATTTAACCTTCCATTGTTTAATTTTTTTCATAATTTCTTTGTTTATAGAACTATTTTGAACAAATTTAAAAAAATAATTGAATGTAAACAATCAAACAATGATTAGATAAGTAAATTAACTTGCAATTTTATGTTTAAATCTTAAAACAGACAACACAAATGAACAACAGAATGTGGAAAACCCACCCTCCCATAACCCACAACAACCTAACCCACAACCTAACCCATAACCAAACCCAGGCCCGGAGGGGGAACAAGACAAAAACACACAGATTATTGCACACCTGGCATCATTGAGGCGCCTTAGCTCATCCATTAGAGGGGGGGGTCATTTGAGAAATTCTTTAGCCGATGCCTTGGACACAATCACAAACACAATTTCCGATGGCCAAGGAGCTCTGTACAACATTACCTCGTACAGAGAATCTAGGAGGCGATACTACGCCGATGGATTGACACATAAAGACATCAAAGACCTTAAAATTACTAAAGACCAATTATTTTCATTATTCCGGGACCCCAGCACCGGATTGGTTTCACCCACCAGTCAAGCACACATTTCCATAGACTGGTGCATTGAACCAAATATAAAGGCTAATTGGATGGATCGTTGGTATATGGTCTTCGATGAAGACCCCCATGGGAATAGGGACATCCCATTTTATTTCCTTAGGAAGCTGTATGTAGAATTCATCCTAGGGAAACATGTTAACTACTTTGATATCTTAGGCAACCAGGATGTTGGTCATGGGATGCCCCAAGATAGGGAAGGAGCCAGGAGAGATCCCAACCATGTGCCACGCCCACCACGCACACCAAAACCCCCTCGGGTATACCCTCCTGCAGGTCCTGTCATTGAGTATACACAGGAAGCACTACTTGACATGGCAGAGACATTGCTTGAGCATGGGACTGATGTCCAAGGCAATGCAGACAAAGGGGCTGGCACTTCTTCGGCGGGCCGATATACAGATCACAGAGGAGATGCAGAGTCTTCAGAGCGCCGTGTTACTCCACACCCTTGCACATCGTGTGGAGGCATATGCTATGGCCCTACTTCCGATTTTCGAGATGATGGATTACTTCGCTTTGTAAGTAAAACTCATTATTTTAATATTATACTTTGTTTCATGTCAAAATCTTCAATTGTTTCGCACTTTATTTCTATTTAATTATCTAACAACATTTGTGAACAAATATGTACAGCTGGTGTCCCATGGCACACCACAGTCGCATAGTTCGTCGATCAATGTTGAGAACATTGATGCGGCTGTCAATATTGCCTATGGGTTTGGTTCTTCACCAATAGGGGTAAGAGTTCTATACTTGTTAATTTGTCAATTTTATTTATATATATTTATAACTTATAGATTGTAATGTATTCAATATGTATCCTAATTTTGATACTTGACATGTGTTTTGTGTAGGTTTCCCAAGAAGAGTGTATTGTCTCGCACCCTATTCCCTCTCATGCAGAGGTAGATTCATGCAAGATTCCTAATGTAACTTTTAAATTTGATAGTTTATATGTCGCTCATAGATCTTTCTCCATCACCTTAAGTTGTAGTGTGTTGAGCGGCTCCACTTAGCTATATGATATACTATGTGTGCGAATATACAAGATATGAAGTATAGTTGGAGGTATTTTCTTAGTATTAAAAAGACTCCATGTGTAAACTGTAGTATGTCCTCATTGTAATAATGCTTACAATAATGTCCTTTTCTCCTAAACCACTCAACTATCTAACCTATCTTACCAAACCTACCCAAACATAGAATATCTAGCTTATCCATTCCTATAATAGCCTACCCTACCCTAATCTAGCATGAACTACCCCAACCTCACATTTAATAAACATGACCTATCCCATTTTTATAAGACCAACGAACCTACTTTTAGCAACCATACATTGGCCTAAACCACTCTAATTTAATACTATCTTGTACACTAAACTTAAACTACATAGAATAAC